>CM067084.1:29990884-30293384 GCA_034008185.1 Gorsachius magnificus | reverse complement strand
GCTGCCAGCAGTGCCTGAGGGACATGAGCTGTCTTTTTTTTTTTTCTTTTTAGATCTTTGGACGTTGGTTTCCCAGCCAGAGGTGCCCCCCTGTATTCCTCAAATGGTGGAGTGGTGGCCAGGATGTCATGCAGGAGGAAACCTGCCAGCCTGCACAGGATGCTGGGGAAGCAAGCGGGTCAGAGAAGCCCTGGTGGGTGCTGTGATGTTCCCTACCACCTGGGGAAGGACACCGCCCCCCACCCCCAAAATCTCACCCCTGCAGCGTGGGGCAAGCAGGAGGCGGGCATAGTGGCCGGGAAGCAGGTAGCACTGGGTAGGTTTGCAGCCACTCAGGCTGGGACCACCAGGTCTCCCCTGGTGCAGGGAGAGCGGGGGTTTCCTTCACGGCCCAGCTGTGGGATGCTGGAGGGAGCATGAAGGGTGCCCACCTCACCTTTGGGTTCGGCTGCCTCCTCCTCCCATCTGCCCCCGGCATCGCCTGGGGAGGGTGGGCTGGGACCCATCTTTCCCCCACTAGTTTGCCCACCCTGGTGTGGGGGCTGTGGTGGCACAGCCATGGTGTCCCCGGGACATCCCAGCTGTCCTCATGTACGCTGAGTGCTGCCCGCATTGTCATGCCCAACCATTTGGTCATGACTCTGGTGCGACTGGCCAGAGCAGCACAAAGACGGTTGGACTTGATGATCTTAAAGGTTTTTTCCAACCTAGATGATCCTCTGATTATATGAAGAACAGCTCAGGCCTTCCCATCCAAAAACTGAAGGAGAAAGATTCATAAACTTGCTTTGAACAGCAAGCTGCAGTAAAGTCAGCTTTACAGTTGACTACTTCAGTGTAGGATTTATTTCCAGGAGCGCATCCTCTGATCCACTCTTGGTACTTAAAAAGTCCCAGACCAGATCAACACAGGATGGGTGATGCTAATCAACTCTTTGCTGTCCACCTGCGCTCTCCATGGACACCTAGTTTCAAGCTCTTTGGCAATGGGTGCTCTTAATCCCATGGGTGCTTTGTGACAGCCACTGTGAGCTCATACAGACTTACTGTTGGTCTTGTCTTTGGATGCTTCCTGAGAGCAAAGATAAATTTGCTTCTTCCTGGGTTTCTGCAGTCAAGAGAAAGATTCATAAACTATGAGGAAAGTGCAAACGAGCTGTGCTGTGTTACTAGAGAGATCAGAGCTCTTCTTTCCTTGTGCTTCAGAAGTGCAATGGTTATAAGCACCTCAGCATCATGCTTTCATCTTGCTGAACCTTCCCAGGCATCAGCCTTGATGCCCCCCCTAAGGACTGCTGGCTAGCACCCATCTCTGTTAGCAGAAGTGCCCATTTCTGTGGGTGGCTGTGCTGATGTTAGCTTTCATCGACGGTCAGAAACTGCAGTGGCACACATCTCCCAGCTTGCACAGGTGCGCTCCCTTGAAAAAAGTCTTCGCATCACATCTGTACTTTCCAGGGACACCGAGTTGCAGACTCTGGCAATGGGCGCTCCCAGCCCCGAGTGCGCTGTGCTGCAGTTAACGCACCTACCTGCCCTAAAGGCAAGCTTTACAAAAATGGCACTGACGGTCAGGTCCATACAAGACCAAGAAGGTTGTCCTCTGAATCCTCAGGTTACAAAACCAGGGCTGCTTTCCCAAGGCTTTGAAGAAATCTGTCACATTGGTCTTGTTCTGTGATCTCCAGGCCAGGGCTTAAGCCGATGCCAAGGCGGGGTACGTCTTCCCACCTGAGCACTTCATGGGTTGCTGGCGGTGGCCACTTGCAGTTACCACCTGTACATCCACCACCTTCTTGTGAGAGCTTTGGAGGCATTAACAACTGCTTTGCTGTGGCTCTAGTAGAAAAAATTAAAAGCTGAGTAACAAGTGTAATATGAATGCTCTGTCCGGCTTTGGGTTTGAGAAAAGGGATAAAAATTTGTGCCAGTTGAGGAATATCAATGAGAGTTTCCACAAGAAATATAGATGCTCCTTGTGAATGGTGGGAACCTTAGGTCTCCTTGTGCAGCTCCAGCAGTCACAGGGGAGGCCGTCGAGGCGATTTGTGGTTTTATTGACCAGCTGCATTCAGCCACTTGTCTCTGGTTTTGAGCAGTCCCAGTCAGCCCCACACCTTCTCTCCAGAGGGCAAATGAAGTCTCTGGCAGGAAGAGTCGTATGTAAGTTTATTCGTGTCAGACCAGCTTTGGTTTCTTGCCTGCTGCTTTGTACTTCTGGCAGCATGAGCAGGTCTTCACAGAATCACAGAATGGCAAGGGTTGGAAGGGACCTTTGGAGATCATCTAGTCCAACCCCCCTGCTAAAGCAGGTTCTCCTAGAGCATGTTACACAGGACTTCGTCCAGGCGGGCTTTGAATATCTCCAGAGAAGGAGACTCCACAACCCCCCTGGGCAGCCTGTTCCAGTGCTCTGTCATCCTCAAAGTAAAGAAGTTCTTCCTCATATTCAACTGAAACCTCTTATGTTTCACCATGATGTACAAACTGTTTTTCCATCTCTGCTACTTAGTTTGTGATTAAAAAATGTTTTGGTATTTCCATTGCAGATTTAATAAGTAAGTTAAAAGCCTAGAGTGCCACTGTTGCAGTGTGCTAGCCACGTGGCCTCTCAAGGTGACAAAATCAAATGGCTGGCCAAGCCTACAGGAGACAACCAAAGAAACCAACCTTCCAGAAAAAAAGACAATGGCAAATGCCATAAGATTGGAGTTATTTTTAAATCAATGTGGCTTATGATGTTGCTCTCTTTACATGCTACATCTGTGCCATGGTCTGAGGAAACACCTGTTCAGATAATGAGACACAAAGAGGGTTGACTATCAGTTTGTTAATGATAATATTGTAGACGGTCTATTGCTGCTCCTGCCTCAACAAAACCCACTTTTGGACAATGTCAGTTCATTTGTTCATGATTCTTATGGTCAGCTTCAATGACTGCAACTGCATCTGAACTGCTAGGCCTGCCCTAGAAGACTTAAAATGTGGTCACCATCCAGTCTTCAGGTATCTTCCAAACCTGCTGTCTGCTCCATGGTATTATGAAGTGGAACGGAGCAGCCAATGTGCTCCGTGCTTCTTAAAGGCCGAGCTATGATGGGAGCAACACACCTGCTTGGTTTGAATCCCTCAGCCACCATCAGATCTTTTGTGCTTTGCATTTTAATTAAGAATAATCTCTTTAAATGGTGACAGTGGCAAGGAGGCTTCTTCATCAGGTTCAACCTCCCGTACCATAAACCTCAGAATTTCTTACGAGTTGTGCTTGGCTGAGCCAAGTGCTGGTATTTTGCAGAAGAGTTTGGTGGGAACTGTCTGTATCTGGCCCAGCACTTTGACATTTGGAAGATACTAGGCCCATGTTACATCCGCACTGCTGGTGAGGTTATTCAGCTGAGCAGCTGCCTGGAGCCAAGTCCCACCTGCAAAATTCGTTCTTTGTCTGAGCTGGAACTCAGCGTTTGGGCACAATGCAGCTGTTCCAAGGACCTCACTTGTCAAATAAAATATTTATAAACCCTTAACTATCTTTGTCAAGATAAAAGATTGGGGTTTATCCTCTGTTGTTTACTACTGGATACTTTAAATTAAGTTACAGCTGAAAAAAACATATTCACTGACCTTAAAAAACTAGTGGAAAGGATACCTGATGCAAAAGTGTTTAAGAACTGGGGTCTTTACTGCAGTTGCAGCTTGATCCGTATCAGTAAGCACACCGAATGGAAACCCACATTTTAGGTTTATATACCACCTCACATACCTGCCTGCACTTTTTGGTTTACCCAGGACTCCAGCCCAGCACCTGCCCATCCATTCACCACTCGAACAAGATTGCTACTGAGAACTTGGGACCTGATCCCCCTCAGATTTTGATTTTTTTTTGTTTGTTCATTTTTGAAGATCTCCATCTAAGTGGCAAACAGACCCAACTTACTGAGGTGAGGTCATTGCTGGCCCTTGGCCAGTCTCTTATACACAAGTGCCCCATTTCCTTCTGTGTCTGGAGGAATCATAGAATCTTCTAGGTTGGAAAATGACTTTGTTCATTCCCAAGTTGTGGTTGTCAAGCTTCACGCTTTATCGTCCTGTCTCGGTGCTCCCCTGGAGCACTCTTTGTTGCTCCTTAGCGAGAACCGTGCAAATCCTTGAAGGTGGCAGCTGTTTCATCTGAAAGCTTTCTGCCTCTCTGATGGGACCAAGCCCTTTGTGTTACTTCCCTGGCGTCACTTTTGAATTAGAAGCACACCTGGAGAGGTGCCGCAGGAGAGTAAGAGCTGATGGTGGTGGGTATGGTCAGGAAGCTCCTGATACTCTAGCTGGAAACGGGTTCTTGTCAGTAATGAGAAAAATCTGTATTCAGAGCTGTTATCAGCTGCTGTGTGGGGACTGAAGTTGGTCAAGGCCAAGAGATCGCTGCAGTCAAAGTGAGTTGAGAAGGCTGGGCATGCAGGGTGGTCTGGAGAGCTGCTGGGACAAACCTGGCCAGTATTTGTGCTTGTGAGGTCATTTTTGCCTGTGCAGTGGGTAGGCCAGTAGCAGGCAGTGGCTTTGGTATGTACTGGTGAGCTCACTTCTGTGGGAAGAGCTGGTAAGTCATCAGAAGACCCAGAACTGGAGGTTCTGAGGTCATTTCTGTCAGCAGCCTTCATGTGACTGGGGCATGTGCTTGTGAGGTCACCTTTCCCTAAGCAGCTGATTGGCCAGCAGCAGACCCAGGACCAGAACATGTGGTTTTGAGGTACCTTCTGTCAGAGCAGCTCATAGCACAGCACGGGACTGAGGTATGAGGTTGTGACGTCACTTTTCACCGAGCAACTGATTGGCACATTCCTGGTGCATGTGGTTGTGATGTCACTCCTGACAGGAGTGACAGCTGACAGGCCAGCAGCAGGACTATGGCCCTGCCTGGGGTCTGTGCCAGCTGCCTGGGGTTGCCAAGGGCTGTTGCTGGCATTGGGGTGGCTCCTGATGCCCAGGCCAGCTTGGGATGGGTCGCCAGCCATCCTCCCTCCTCACAAGGCTCTTTCACAGCTGTGGTGGCTGGAGCCTTCCCATGAACCCAGACATGCTACCAACAGAGAGGTCTCTCCAAAATTCATGTCTTTCTATGCTGTCGTGCTCAGTGTGTGTTCACATGCCACAATGCACCTTTTTTCCCCTCCTGTTTCCCCCTCTTTCTCCCAAATTGTTAAAACCTAGAGGTCTGTGGGCCACACCTAGTGATGGATTGGTTATGGGTGACACACCAGGGACAGTGAGCAGACTTGGCATTGCCCCTTGGAGCGCAAGGCCAAGGAAAAATAGCAGTAAGTAGGGGGTTGCACACTAATCTGGTACTCTCAGAGGTCTCATTCCAGTGAGGCAGGAATTAATAAATCCTTCTTTGTCTTTTCTGACATGGTGGGAGTTTGATGGCTGCTTCCTTAGACCAGTCCTTGGGTGACTGGTTTTTACTAAGACACTTGTACCGAGGCAACATTTATTCCCTATCCAGTACGGTAATTAATCTCAGATACAAGTGGCCTGAGCTTTTCTGGCATATAAATATGATCTCTTAAGCACCACATGCTGGAAAGATGCTTTTAATTGTTGGGGATAGCATCTAACAAAACTGGTCTAGTCACAGCTCCCCACAAGTATAGGACAGTCTTTGAGGGGCTGCATGTTTTCTTGTGGGAGTTTTGTGGGGTTTGGGTGGTTATTTTTTTATTCTTAATTTTTATAGTGCAGACCTGAATACTGTTTGTATCATTCCCAATTAAACAAAGATCTTTTTAAAGAAATATTCTCTGCTCAGGATTTCTCCCTCTTGAAGAGGGAGCTCCCGGCAGATACCATCAAAATCCCCCCAACTGATTTTTAATTTCAAGGTTTTGGGATAATCTAGGGATGTTCCTCCTTGATGTAGACCATTGCATTGGTCAACATGAACGCAACGGCCTACGTTCCTGCGTGGCAGAGGGAGTGGAGCGGAGGGGGCTGTGTAGGTCCCTGCTTCTCAGCCCCTGGCTTCGTAAGGGCTGCACCACGGCTGGATTCACATCTGGCTTATGCTTAAAAGCGTCTACACACATGCCAGCTTCCTACTGTTTACACAGCTGGGTTTTAACACACCAAGCTTGTTCTGGGCTTTTGTCTCATCATGTGGTAAAAAGCTGAGGTCTGCTGGTATTTCTTTTGGCACGCTACCTTGCAGGCTGGGATAGCTGAAAATGAGCAACATTGGTACTGGAGGAATACCCTATCCACATGGGCTTCCCATCCCTTCTGGTTTCAAAGTACCAGCTTGTTTTATACCCATATATTTATATTTGTTATATATTTATATACATCCATATATATACATTTTATTGAGCAGTTCTAAGGACGAAAGGGGAACATTTTATTCTGACGCAGATATGCACATCATCTTGTCTGTATCAACTGCAACTCTACCCTGTGTGTAGTTTCAGCTCAGATTTGAGCAACTAATGGAAAATGGTTGAAGTTAACATCTTGAAGTGTTAACCCCTGCTCCTATTGGACAGGGAATGCTGTACAATGCAGCCTGTCCAAGGTGGCCTTGGGCCTGCTGAGAAGAGGTGTTTGAGACAGAAAGTAAGGAAAACAGGAAATACTTTGTTTAAAATGCAAAGCTAAAAGTTGGGTTAGGAGAGTCAAAGCATAAAATGATGTGGTTTGTAATTCATAGAAAGAAAAAGAACAGTGAAGGACATCAATAAACTGAAAGATTTGGTCGATGAAGCCTTTTGAGAAGTAGGGCTGTAGTCAGTGAATAGAAAAGAAATAAAATGGAGCTGCAGGGGCAAAATGAGATGGTCCAAGGCATAAAATGAGATATAACCTGAAAATGACATGAAGAAAAGACATATGTTCCATGAGTAATTCAGTTACTTCTCATGATGACCAGGAAAGGGTGGCCCACTGTTAAATGAGGTGGGAAAGCCAGCAATGGGTGATGTCAAGAAGACAAAAGCACTCCGTATCTTTTTTTTTTCCTCCAGCTTTACCCACCCATGCCATCACCAATGAACAATTTTTAGGCTGACAGTGTTCATCTCAGCAATCAGGAGGTCAAATTTAGGGTGGAAGAAGACGACAGCAGGGTATTTTCCACTAGACTGGATCTGAGGGGGCTCACAGAAACAGTCATTTAGCTGTTGGCAATCTTTTTTGAGAACTGGTGGCGACTAAGGGAGGTTCTCAAACCCTGGGAGGGGATAATCAGAGTGCCCATCTTTGAAAAAAGGCCAGCCAAGGGGGCCAAGGAGCTGTAGACCAGTCAGTCTACTTAGCGCATGGAAAAATGCTGGAAGAAATAATCAAGCAAATTATTTATGAGCCTCTAGAATATGGCACGGAGATAAGTAACAGCCAACAGGGATTTGTCAAGAACAAATCATGTCAAACTCACCTTATTTCCTTCTATGACAGGGCAATAAGCCTTGTGGAGAGGCAATGAATATCATATATCTTTGCTCAGTGAGGCTTCTGACGCCGTCTCACACCACACTCTCCTGAAGGTGCCATGGGGACATGGCCTGGAAGAGGCAGAAAGCTGCCCACCACGAGCTGTTACCTGTGTGCCCCATCCCCGTGGTGGGATGCGTGGCGTTTTCAGGACTCCCTTTGGGATGGGTGAGGGAGGGCAGAGGCGTCGAGGGAGGAGAGGCGGGGAGCTGGCGGGAAGGCAGGGGTTCAACACACTTGCGGGAGGCGGTGGGGAGAGCTGGAGAGAAGGCGATGTGGTTCAGTAAGGGCAAGTGCAAAGGACTGGTTTTAGGTAGGAATAAATGGCGCACATCCCCTAGTGAGGAACCCCTAGCAAAACAGCGGATCAACAGGAAAACAGGATCTGCCGGGTTTGAAGAGCATCACCAGCTGAACACAAAGCATGGCTGTGGAAAAAGCAAACGCCTCACTCAGGGCTCAGCTGGCATTGTTTGCCCGGGTTTGAGCACCACCATTCAAAAAAAAAATGGATTAATTTGGGACAGGTCAGCTGAGAGCCCTGAGGGTGATGGTGCAGTCCAGGGAGCCCGTCCTGCACAGGAGGGTGGAAAGAGTGGGGTTTATTTAGGCTGAGGCTGTGGCTGCCCAGATGATGGGTGCAGGAAGACGGGGGCAAGGTGATGCTCTCCCTGCTGCAGACAGGACCAGGAGCCATGTCTGCATGTCAGGAAGGGACCAGGAGGTTGGAAATGAGGGAGATAGGCGGTGAAGGTGCAAAGCACTGGAAGAAAGCGTGTGACCTGGGCTGGCTGCTGCGGGGAAGAGTTTGGGCACAGCTGATCCCACTGGGTAAGCAGACAGGGTGGTCCCCCAGGGCTCCTTCCAGCCCTCGTTTTGGGGGGGCAGGGAGCTAGGGAGGGGAGATGTGTTTGTTTTTCTAAAGTTGTCCCTTCAGCCTGGGCTTTGTGCCACACGAGGATGCTCTGCTGAAATCAGAGCAGGCTGCTGCTGCCTCGTCAGCGTTCGGGATACACTTCTGTCGGCGTGCTGAAACGAGACCTGTGTTAATCAGCACAACGGGGAGATAATTAATTATTCTCAGCACCTTCTCAATGGAAATGTTAGAAAGGAGGACTAAACAGTCCCCGCTGCCCCCCTGTAATCCTATGCCACGGCTGGCTTTATTGGCTCTGAGGGGAAAAGAGGCACATTTGCTTTCCCGCTGATACGGCGTTAAGCATGCTCACTTCACAGGCGCGTGCAGATGAAAGTGTAATTGCATGGAAGGTGAATTGATTGCAATTAACCTCAGGACTTGGCCTCGGGCTGGGGTGTCCCACCTTCCTCCCTGGGAAAGTGCCATCAGGGGCATAACACGCGGCTGATGAATACCTATATCATGGCATGAAACATATACGTCAGGGGAGAAAGTACATAAATCATCTAGGAAAACATGTATTATACCGAAATGATCAAATTATAAATGAAGCACATAAATCATGAGATTACACCGTTGGATTGTATCAGGGACCATAAATTATATAGTGAAACCTGAGGTTCACCGAGAGGTTCACGGAAAAATGAAATGGGCCTCATATAACTTAAGGAAAATGCCATTATCTCCATGAAATGCAAACACAAATATCCAGCCCGACCTGCATGTATTTTTGCAACATCTTCTATCGGAAAGGCTCACAACAATAGGGCCAGTTAAGCACAATAAGCCCCAAGGAAGCCTCCCCTGCCGAAGCAAACAACGATTACACATTAAAAAGCATGTTCGAAAGATAAGTTTGTAAGGAAGATAAAAAGTCTCCAGCAGGGCTGATAGTTGGACGGCGAAGCTGCTCCGAAGGTTGGTGACACGCGAACAAGCTGAAAAAGCCTCGCTGCTAAGTGCGAGAAGTAGGCAGAGTTATTCTGTGAGCAGCCGCTTGATTTCCTATTGATGGAGAGCGCGGGGTGCTGGGGCTGGTGGGGCGCCCGGGAAGGTAGCTGGGAATGGGCTCAGCAAGGCGCTGCCTTGCAGCTGCAGCTAGGCAATTAAAAGTTAACATGAAAAAAATTCAAATCGATACTCTCGACAACTGGAAGCCAATGGAGTTCAGGGGAAAAAAGGGGAAAGGGATATTGAGTGCAGTCATTCCGTACCTGATCTTCTGCCGCTTTTTTGCTTTTGTTGGTCTATTTTTCCTTTCCTTGCTCACTCCCCAAAAGTAATTTGCTTTTTTAACCCCCCTCCCCTATGTTGCTTGTTCAGACAGATACAATTCAGCAGAAGAAAGGCCAGTCCAATAAAATACAGGCTCCTCACTTTTTTTTTTTTTCCCCCAAAACACATCTTTGTTGCTAATCAAACAAGCAGTCATGAAAGAGGCTGGCTGTCCTTTGGCTGCTGCCGGGATCCCACGTACCGGGACAAGTCAGGGTGTTGGTTTTTTCCCCAATCAGTCAGTGTGTGAATGATGTTGGTGCTACAGCGTAACTCCAGGATTTACACCCGCTCCCAGCATTGCTGAGCTGGGGTTACGGTTGGCACACGTGTACTACGGGATTCCTCAGTCGTAAACAAAGTGTTTGACCCATTTCATTCCTCAGGGCAAGCGTGAGCTGGAGCCAGCTGAATTTATGTACTGGGACCATCTGGTTTATGGCTGACCCTGGAGGGGCACTGACTCAACCTGTTTCTGGCTGAAGATGCTAATAAGGATGCAGAAGTTGACTCAGGTAGGCAGCAAACCCAACATTTAAGGGAGAGTGCCTAAAATGTTTCGTAGCACATAGACATCATTTTTAATTAGCAAGCATACCAGATGCAGCACCTGCCAAGACACAGTAGCAAAATCCGTCTTCAATAGCAAAACCAGCTTCAACTCAGATGCTCAGCTCCTGTAAGAGAGGGCTCCCTCCTAATTTATTCTCGGCAAGCTTGGGATGGGAACCTGCATTTGTATCATGGGAAAATAAATACACTTTCGAAGAAAGAACGGGTTTTGGACTGCTAATCCCTGGGAGGAGGAGGGCCGCGCTCAGCCTCCTAACCAAAATAAGTTGGTTAAAAATAAATAAATGGTCGAGCCTGCTAGGTATGAGCATAATCATTTTACTATATGATCTATGTGTTTCATTAGTTGAGGTACACATTTTGCTATGATAAATGTGCTTCAGCAAATGATCTATGCATTTCTTTCTGGAATGTATGTGTTTCACTGGAAAAGGTATGTGTTCATCAGCTATGAGTAATGCTCCTAACGGCACCGCATTATATTGCTCGGCTGGTATCAGCGCAGCATTACACATCCATTCCCTCATGGCCGCGGAGATGCCAATTTGGCAAGACAGCACATATCAGGCCCTGTCACTCCCATACGGCAATGCCGTGTGGGCCGGAGGGCTCTGGCGCCGAGGGAGATGGCGTGAAGGAGGGGAAGCAGGAGGGCTCGTGTGCGATGCCTGCCTGCCAGGCACACAGTAGAGGTGCAAAAAGCAGAAGGGGTGGTTGCGGCGGGTGGGCCGGGCTTGGGCAGCACACGCAAGGGGGGAGCTGGCCGGGGATGCGGCTGGGGATGCACTGGGGGATGCGGCTGGAGGTTTGCCTGCACGCTCTGTCCCCGAGCGCTCAGTGGTCCTTTCTTGTCACCCAGCAAAGAGTAGGGTGATTTCTTTTGCTCACCCAATGCAGTAGCACCCCCCCTATCCCCAGCTCCAGCAGCCCAGCCCCTGCTGGAGTCCCTGCAGAGGTGTCCCCATCACTGCTCCAAACTTTGAATTTCCTCCTTGTGTTCCTTGGCATTGACGCTGCCTTTTGGAAACGGCCCCTGCCAGCACCCGAGGCGACTAAAACTACGCGAATAATTGAGCAAAGGTTTCCTAACTGCTTGATAATCAATCCCCTCCCCCAGCGAGGCTCTTCGCCCATTACAGCATTGTTATTCACTCGTAATGGCATCGCTTATTACAGCAGAATACATATTAGTCTTGGCCATAGGACTAATGATTTGTATCTGAGCCTTCATTTTAAAATCACTTTTCATCAATACATTCATTTTTATACATACAGATTTATATAATTCATTACACATATTTCCCTTTACTGACCTATTTTGCTGTACCCTGCATCTATGCATCTATCACTGTAGATGCTATTTTGCTCTTCCAAAAAAAATCCTGCCTTTTCTACTTTTCTGTTCATTAATATGCTCAGAAGCTGCTGTTACATGTATTTTTGTATTAGCTTATAGTTTTCTCCCCTCCATCTGAAAAGAAATGTTGATTCTGGAGAGGATTGTAAAATCTGAATGAATCTGAATTAATTAGGAGCTCTATTGATGTTACGTAATGCCCGTTTCGGCTTACCCAGTATATGTTTTCTGATTAGTTCCATTCGCTTTCTCACTCGCTCTCTCTTAAAAAAAAAATAAAATTAAACATTACATAGGATGTCATTTGGTAGCAGCAGTTTTAAAGGAAACCATTTCTGATGGAACTGGTTCAGCACT
Organism: Gorsachius magnificus; assembly: GCA_034008185.1. Lineage (NCBI taxonomy): Eukaryota > Metazoa > Chordata > Aves > Pelecaniformes > Ardeidae > Gorsachius > Gorsachius magnificus. The sequence goes on along the minus strand of CM067084.1, from coordinate 30,281,433 downwards.
GAAATAGGGCAGAGTGTAGCTCACACTCCAAACTGGGTCAGCCGGGAACACTGGAGACCATTAGGAGACCTGGAGTGTCTGTTTTCCACAAGGGAATAAATATTTTGGGTCAGGTCCTCAGCAAGTATGAGTTAGAATAGGTCACCGATTTATAAGCAGCTCCAGATATATGTTGTTGTATACACCTCTTGGTAATGCGCCAGTCACCGAGCAACAGGATCATCATTAAGGGTCTCATTAAGGGTGGATAATGATAGTCCTTTTTGGCTGCGAATTTGGGAAGTGGCAGTGTCATGGATGAGCCTGCTACTTTGGATGCTTTCATCACCCCTTGGCGTCTGTGTTGGTGTGGTATCTGCAGGCTCAAGGGAGGGAGAGACCCCCCTGTTCCAGGCTCTGTATGCAGTCCCAGATTGAAGGACCCAAACCAGGAAGGAGAAGGGGGTTGAGAATGCGGCCCCGGGGCTGGAGCAACAAGGCTGGGGCCACAGCGGGGGTCCCACATGGTCTCCCATCACTTTTGCCCACCTCCCAGTGCTGATACCGCTGCCCCTGGTGGGAGCTTCTCCACATTTTGCACCGGACTCCCTGGGGTTGAGGGGTACCCGGCTGGAGCAGAGTGGGTTCCTTGAATCCAGACCTCGGGTCCCACCTTTGTATGGGTGGGTACAGCGTGCTCATGCCTAAGGGTGGCTCCAGGCCCTGGGCCGGTGGCTATGGAGCTCAATATGGGGTGTGAGGGGTGAGCGGAGCTGAAGGTGCTGTCGCTGGTGAACATCACAGCCGCTGTCGTTGGTGGACGCTGGTCTGCAGCACCCTCCTTCTCTCCTGAAAAGATGATGGAAGATGCACTTGCTTACTCCCCAGACAGCGCAACTCCTGGCTTATCTCCTCCTTCAGCTTTTTACCCCATCTTATTTCATTCTGGGCTTGCAGGGCACGTCAGGATACCTGCCAAATATTTGCTGAATCAGGACTATGATTTGTGTACTGGCTTCTCTGTACTCATTTGCTGACTATAAATTTTTGCGTAGACTCTGGGACATGCGTTTTTAATTTGTTGCGAATTGCTGTATCCTTTTCAGATGTTTTTGCTACCATAGCATTATGGTTATGAAATGAAGTTCAAAGAATACTGGTGGGAAGAAGATAGACCGAAGCATTACTTTGGCTTGAAAATGTCTGTAGGTTTTGAAAATAAAAAAAAAGGGGGGGGGGAGAGGGGGAAGGGGGAAATCAGATTATACAGATGACCACAAATCCTAAATTACTCTGGTGTTTTGGTCACCGGCTGCAGCTCCAGCGGGGAGATAAATCAATTTGCAGCAGCTGCAGACAGCTATCTGAGTCAGGGCCAGAACAGCTTGGCTGGAGAGGCACCGTAAAAGTTAAGCGGCCGCTATCGCAGGAGGTTTCCTGAAGGAGCGGAGGGATGGGGGAAGGACAGGGAGGAAATGAAGCCATAAAACAATATTCCAAGTTATCCTGCCATTTTTATGAATTCACACGTATACGCAGTGCCTGCTAGTTTTAGACCCGATGCGCTCCCGCCTGTTTCCAATCTCTAAGAGTAACACAGACTGAAGGAGGTTGCAGTTGTCCGAACCCGCTTTGTTTGTGGCAGTCAACTGCTTCTTATTAGAATGTGATTTAACGTGCATGGCAGCAGTAAAACTACTAGTTTTGTGTTCTTTTAGTCTCAGGTGGAAGCTAAACTTGGTTTTCCAAAATGCTAAAACCAGCTATGATCTAATACAAGATTCTTGAAGGCCGTAATGCTAGGCTCTTGTCAGGGTAGAAAATCTTTAGTAATAGTGTCCCAGATTGTTGAAATAAAGTATTTTACAACAAGAATTTATTTTTTTTTTTAAAACCGTGGAAAGAATATTGTGTAAACTACAGCTGGTCTGCCTCTTGCTGCAGTTTCCTTTACTTTTTTACCTTATATGCAGTTTATTTTGGGTTTTTGGAACATATCATCAGAGATTCTCAAATAGCCTGAATTATTAGTGCGTTGCTCTTATCCTTTTTGCTTTCAATCTGCAAGGAACAGCCGCAATGGGCTAATAATTGTCTAATATTTGTCACAGGCCGTCTTTTCTGCAAATGCGTTTTCCATGTGTGATAATCACACCCTATTGTAGACCTAAGGCCGCAAAAGGGTTGCACAACATACTCGACACATCTCTGCAATGGGTGGCATTCTCATGCCAAATGATTTCAGAGTACTATGAGTGCCAAATATATTCCTGGCTTTAAATGCTGTTTTCCCCCTCATTGTGCATATAAGCTCTGCTTTCCTTGCCATAACTCGGTGTTTGGAGTAGCTAATGATGGTGTCTGATGATGCATTTTAATACGTCTAGCGGGCCGATACATCTATAAGATGCTACCTGCCTTCTATTCTTCCCCCCACGTCAAACAGCAGGCAGACAAAGGCAGAGAGAGATTTTTGGGTTTTGTCTCAGGATTGGTGACGCAATACCAAATGTTAGTGGGGTTAAGGCAGCAACATATCGGGAGAAATGGGTTCTTGTGGAAATGTCCACAACAGTCCTTTCCTGGCACCTCCTCCAGGCACTTCCAGTGGGTTGAGAGCACTCAGCAGAATTTTGGATTTTGAAGCCCTTAAAGCATAAACCAAGAGAAAAAGCTTGGAAACGGCATCAGCTGTATAGAATGTCCAAGTGGTATTTCTGTAAGTACAGGCTGACCTTCCTACCCTTCAGGCATATGAGGGGGGCGGGGGGTGAGTGGATGGAGAGAGCAAGAGAGCATGGCATGATCACCAGTCAGATCAACTATTTCCCTGCCAATACCACCGGTTTCTCTAATTTCTTTTACACTTAACATTATGGAAAGGATGAAGTGTTTCAGACTCTACTACATCATTTGTGAGGACTGCTTAGTAAAACCTTACTGATTGCACCTCAGATCTTGATAGACTAATATCACAGCTGAAAACTGATTTATGAAAATTTTTGAGGAGTAAGTAATACTAATGGGGCAGGGGTTTTGTGGGACAAGCCCACCAAAGAGTGAAAAAAATAAGGTTTTCCCTGCCTGAACCAGGAGTGTGTAGGAGAAATGTATCACTGATGTCTTTGTCACTAGAAAAGATTTGGCAGTGCACAAGCATACTCCCTGGGACTTTTACAGATGTTGGTATGGGGTTCTCCACTCCTATAGAAAAGACGTCTGTGTTCAAAGCTCTCCTCTTGCTGCCTAAGCAAGACAATGTGTGAGCAAGGAAGCACCCATAAGGGGGAACTGCATCCCCTTGAACCCCAGGGAGGGCTCCTGTTGGGAAACCACTCTGTGCCCTCTCCTGGCAATCTGCTGGTTGGCTTCCCAAAGGAAAAATTGCTGGTGGGTCATATGTGTTTGGGGACAAATGTCTGAAAAGAGGTCATCCTGACAAAGAGATTTCCAGAACTTCAGGTTCTCTTGACAGTGGTGGTTTTTCCAGAGGGGTGAAGTGAGGGAGCTGAAGGGCTTCAGAGAGCAGCAGCTACGTCTTTACAGCTAGAAGTGTCACCGTGATCCTAATTACCATCTCTGATGGCTTACTCAAGCTAAACTTCATTATCATCATTATCATTGTCATCATCATCATCATCATTAATTTTGAAGCAGGAACTGTAGAGGTTACATGTACGTACCCCACAATTAGGATTTTAACAGGATTTAACCCCTCCACAAGAGGACAAAGCAGATTATAGATAGATAAATTTACAGGTCTGCTTGTCTATAAAGCCATTGGGGCCTCATATTAAAATCTCTCTTGCGTGGGATAACCAAGAGCAGGGCTTCAATTCCACAGACCTTTCTAAGGGCGGAAAAAAACCCCCAACAGTCCTCAGGTGATAACCTTCGGGCTGCATGTTTGTGGCAAGACTGGAGAGCTCTTTTAGCACCCCATTTGGTGCCTGAAATACTATTCAGAGCATGAAGCTGCTCCAAAACCACCCGGTTACGTCACAGTAATCAAGTACAATCAAATCCAAGCTTCCACCTGCAATTTGCTATTGCATTTGGATGGGGTTTCTGTATAAGCAATTGTGTCAAACCAGTAACGCGGGTTGATTAATTCAGGGGATAACATGATGCTACGTTAGCCTTACAGCACAGTTGCTGCCTGGGTTTGCTCCAAGAGGAACCCCACATAATTAACATGACTCTCACCCTTTCACTTTTAACATGCTTCCTAATTAAGCTCTCCAGGATCTGAACTTCACTTTCTGGCTGCAGTGGCTGCAAAATGATTTATACCCTGATGATGGTCACCAGCGCCAACCTCGCTGTCAGGGAAGCACGCTGATGCATTTAACTCTTTTGAATTATTTTATCCCTTCTCTTCTCCTGTTTAAGTATAGAGGTCTGGCACAAAAACTTACATTTCAAAGCCAGAATGTAAATGTGCAAATGTATCTATAACCCATCTCTTACCCATTTGTGTATACTGGATGTATACATAAGAAATTATAAGGATGCATATAAAAAGCCTTTGACCTGTAATTAGCCTATCTTGCTTTTTTTTAAAAACATCTTTGTGTTACTCCATTTGCAGATTAATTAAACCTAATAGATGTAATGAAATGCAAAGAGAGCCGATCACTTTGTAGAGATTTAGTATCGACTTGTATGCTAAACCAGCTTTAGTGGATTTTAAACAATTATTGTCAATAGATAAATTTCTTCAATAACTGTTTTATGTATAAGCAGATCATATGGAGGCACAAAGTCTACCTATGCGTATAGTGGATAATTAAAAACGCCCACCTCATTTCCATTTACACAGCACCTCCAGATCTTTGGCCAAAAAGGTGCTGTTTACACAATACTATTTTAATTTCACATGTGCTACCACGAAGCTAAACATTCATCATTACCCGGCGCGCTTTCCCCTTCTGTGGGGATAAGTGCCGTCAACTACTGACACGGGCTCTCCGCAGATAACGCTGGCTGGGGAATTGCAGTCGCTTACTGGAGAAATCCCATTTCCAGAAAACCCCATAATCTCTCTGTGGATGTGCCTAGGGGCTGGAGGGGCCCCCAGGTACTGCAGCCCCCGAACTGGGCTGGGCTGCCGCCTTCCGAAGCCGTGGTTGGAATCACGGCCGAGTGGCTGCAAGGGCGGGCAGCCCCGCCTGCCTGCATCCATCGTGGCTGCCGAAATGGGAAGGACGTGAAGCCAGCGATGATGAGGAGGGCTTGCATGAATCCCCTGAGCCAGCAAGCAGGGTTTCCTAATTGTCAGCTGCGCTGCGCCGGGCTTGTTTAAAATAATTAGAGTGTGGCGGCTTAAACAGACCGGGGGGGGGGGGTTGGAGTGGGCTTTTTTTTTTTTTAATCCCTCCATATGGGTTTTTATCGGTTGCTATCAGCTCCCTGCTCATTTCTGACACCGTCACTCTGCCAGGCGGGGGGATGGGAAAGGGGGAGGGGAAGTGGGAAGAAAGGTATTATATTTTAAGTACACGAATGCAGTAGGAAAGAAACAGAATGAACCAGCCCCAGTGCATGCGATGGATGGAAACAATACACCCAATACATCCAAACTATATTATTTTAAAAAAAAAAAGGGGGGGGGGGGGAGGAAGAGAAAAATCTGCTTTCTCCTCTTCTTCCTCTTTTTCCTCCAAGAGGGCTAGCTGAAATCTTTCTTAATTACCGCTTATTTCAATGACAGAATTGTAATTTATCATTTAGTTGTAATTTGACATATGTTCACACCTTTGCCATTTCCAATTTCCTCCTTCACTCTAATTGTCTGCCTGGCTCGCCTGTCACGCGCGCCTCCTGGGATTAATTCGAGCTGTCTGTCTGCAGCAGGCTGCCGGCGCGCTCGGGGCTGCCGGGAGCGTGACAGTGTCAGAGCGCACACCGTTTAGCCAAGGCATTACCCGGCCGTCACGCTCCCGCCCCTCCTCGGCCCCCAGTGTTTATTGTTTAGCCCGTTTTTGCGTTTGTGACTTTTTGGGGTTTTATTAGACTCTAATTACGCTCCCTGGCTGTCAGCTGAAAGGAGAGGAAACCTTGCTGTAATTAGTGGGAGGGGGTCCTGGCAGCGGGGATGCATGGACCGGTAGATGTCTCTCTCTCTGCCTCAAAAATACGCGCCGGCTTTAAATGCTGTGCCTTCATTTTCCTCCACGGCTGTTTATGCTCCTCTCTCCTGCTGACGTGGCCTCGCTAGAGCTATTTGCACCCCCCTGCCCCACCTTTTGGTCCCCCTAGCCCCACACTCCCCCTTTAACATGCCACATCCCACTTTGGCATCCTCTTAAAACAACCGTTCCACGGCCAGGTCCTGCTCCAGCCCCGTGCAACTCTGCTTGCTGGGGATGACTTTGGCCCAGGGTATGTTTGCTTGCTGAGGACAGTAATATAGTGGGGAAGGACGCCATATGCCCAGCATATGAGCATACACCATGGCTAAAAATTAACCTGCCAGGAGCTGCTTTGGTCACCAGGGATGCATGCAGGCACCTTTCCCCTTGGCTGGTCCCGCTGTGCTCATGCCGAGCTGATCTCCTCATTCTGGTAAATCTGCAACGCGTGAGGTTGCCGCTGCCAGTCCAGAGAGGCTGCTTGTTTTTGTCAAGGGAAGGGATATTTCTCCAAAGTGTTGCAAAAGTAACACCAAAGAGTAGATTCTCAGCCACACTTTTCATGGGCAGGGGCTGAATTCACACCATGTCTCATTACCCGGCCCCCTTTTCTCCGTCCCACCCAAATTTCTCCCAGAGGCTCCCCCGTGGGCCTCTGAAGCACATATGGATGCTATACACTTCGCTCCGGCAGGGCACACAGTGCGGCGGCAGCACCCCGCTTCGCCCATTGGGGACCACCTCAGAGCTCCTATTATGGATAAAGAAGAATGAAGAAAGCTCTTCAGTGTAGCTGCTGCTAGAGGGTTTTTTTTTATTTATCTTTCAATCTTTGCCTGAAAGGACAGGACACATCCATTCTTTTCCCATTTTTCCTGGGGGATTATTTCTGTCAGCATAGGCACGTGGGCCAGGGCTGTTTGCAGATTTTTCACAAGACTGGGTCCAGCCCCAGCCACAAAAAAGGAACTTCTTTTCCCCCCAAGAGAAACCTGGCTCAACCAACCATCGAGCAGATACTTAGATACTTTGGGCAGTTTGAAGGCAGAAAGCAGGCTTTGCCCTCCAGCTTGATTATCAGCATCTTCTATTGTGTGGCCCCCCCAAAATTCCCACGCCTTCTACTGTTCCCCCTGCATTTCTTTTGATACCTAAGTAAAGAGTTGTATAGCAAGGAAAAGAGATAAACTACCTATTCCAGCTGTAAAGTGAGGCCTGAAAATGCTGAACAAAACGGTTTAAAAAAAATAAGTCAAATATTTGTTCATTTTCTAGTGATTTTAAATGTCCCATCCATCAGCACCTGCAGACACAAAAAAGAAACTCGCAGAAGCCCGAGTAAATTGGCCAGTGTTGTCCCCCATGCTGGGGATGCAGATACTGGGGAAGGTGAATTTCGGAGCAGGGTCGTCTGCACTGCATACTGTGTGCCCAGGACCCACACACAACCTCTACTAATGGCAAGCTCCAACCATCGCCTGTATTTTTATCTGCTCTTCTCAATGGCGCAGCCTTAGGTAAGTGCTTTAAGCCCAGTCTTGATGGCTCAGAGTGCCTTAATAGATGCCTTAAGTATATAAAATTAAGATAATACCCTCAAAATGCAAACCCATCCAATTGACACAATTCCTCCCTCCCTAAAATTAGCCCCAACCCCTCGCTCTGGGCCATCCTGAGCCTTTCCTGACATCACCTTGGCAACACACCACGAAAACAACCCGACTGGAGAGTGCAAGCTAGAGGTCAGCACATCTTGGCACTTTCAAATCCCAGAGGAATTAATTTCAGAGCCAAGGGACACTGGGGGGGGGGGGGGGGGGGGGGAACCTGCAACCAAAAACCACCACCCCACTTTAGCTGGGGGACAAAAAAGCAGCAGCTGGCAGCTCCGTGAGAGGTCGGCAAGAAGCTGCCTTTCGGAAGCCCCTGGCATGGGGCCATTTGCCGTCCCATGGTGGCTGCCATGTGAGCAGGCAGAAACGCTCCTCGGAGCCCAGGTACACAAAGCAGCTAACACAGCGCTGCTGGAAAATATTTAATGTCTTGTAGGAGGCAAGACTGAATGGATTTACATTTATTTAGATTTTTTTTCTCCCTTTCAGTGTCTGCTTACTACAGCACTGACCTTTTAAAATTATTTCGGTACTTACTGACTTTGTTTTCGTCTGTTGCTGTTGAGCGGGATTTTTATCTTCCAGCGTCCTGCCTTTTGCCATCTAAGAGGGCCAGCCTTCTCAGGCAGCTTTGTTTGAACACCAGGATTTTTTCTGAAGTGTCTGCAAACTTTTGGGAGCCGGCATTACTGGCTGCCTTAGCTGCCAAGTTACGAGCAATTTGTGAAAACGCAAAGTGCCTCAAGCTGAGTCCTAAAAAAGAAAAGTCCTCCAAATACTTAGTCACATGCTCCAGCCTTGGTCTAAAGACTGGGGTATGAGGTGCTTATGATGTAGTATTAGATCGTCACTATATTTATGGCCTATTTCGTATATTGGAGCTATTTCACTGGAAATGGTGTTGGAAATCAATGTGCTCATTAGAAGTTGATGCTAAGTGCTTTTGAAAATTCACTTTCTTTTTCATTTCTCCTAGATATCAATTTTGGTTTTGTTTTAAACCTGGCTTCCCAAGGCCTTATTCATTAATAGATAAGCAGTAATAAGTAGGTTATGAGCATACAGCAGGCTCATCTTCCATGCTTGCATACCCAGTGCACTTCCTACCTAGAAATAAATCTGATCTTTCAAGGATGGGGAACTCCTTCAGCTCACAGAGGGTCTCTGAAAACCACAGGCTTTTGCTGTATCTGTGATGAGAATGACAAACTCCAAATGGGAAGGAAGGAGTCAGTCTGGACCCCAGCTGGAAAACAAACTTACAGGTAGCTGTCCTTGGCTGTACCAGCTGCTGAGCTCCGTACTGTCAATGGGGAGGATGAAGGGGGCAAGACAGATGGGCTGAAACCTGAAATTCTGGAGGAATGGAAGGAGGTGCTGACTTTTGTAGAGGGTTTTTCTCTTTTTCAATTCTTACCCTGCTTTTGGGGCATTTATTGTCTCAGCAGTGCTACTCATTCACTTGTGTCACAGGAACACATAGGTGCTTCAGTACTGCCTCTTCCTAAATGGTCTCTAACACAGGAGGAAAAACCCTCTCACAAGTAACTCAACCCCCAGGCCTTGCTAGTCATTCACAGCTCCAGTATGGCTGAATGGTCAGTGTGGTTACTCCCAGTGCATCCCATAAACGTGCCCAAAGCTGGCAGGAGTAAGCCCTGCCTGAGAGGTGCACCCCAAACACGTGGGACAGGCACCGGGTCCCCCAGTCTCACGGGAGAAGTTCAGGTGTGGATTGAATGGCTTTGCTCATAGCCATGCAAGAAGATAGCAGTGGAGCGCTACTGAAGCAGTCGTGGGTGGCTTTTCTTTGGCACTCCCTCAATCCTCTCTTTAAATTTCAACCAACACCTTAATCCTGTTGCTGCTAATGAAACAAAGAAAGGGAAGGAGACCCCAATAACTCTTGACCGAGAGGCCTTACAAGCCCTTTGCTGCGTGCTTTCTGGGCTTGTCATAGTTTAGCATTGCTCTAGCTCCTACTCGAAGGTGGTGTGGTGCTCTTATAGATGCTTGCTCAAGAACAGATGAAGAAAAACTCCTTGACATATCCTCAGTATGCAAATTTAACTTGTTGCATCCCTATAAATCCAACCTACTTTTGTTTCAAAATAAAAAGAAAAACCCTACCCCACTAAATATATTGGCTCTCTGTAGGAATATGAAACATTTCCTATAAGTAATGGAGGGAAAAGCCTCTTTCGTTCATGTATGGAAAAAGAGCGCTGAAATAATTTGGCTTTGAGGAAAGCACTCTCCTCTGTCCCTTAACCTTCATGTAGAGAACAAGCACCAATGTCTTGATCCCTAAATGTAATGTTCTGGGTAACTATGAGAAGGCAAAATCAAGGCAGTGTCCTCATGGAAATTGTTTTTATGCACTAAAATATAGTGGTCGCCACTGGTGCCCGCTATAAAATTTTTATATGTAGAAAGTGGCAGGCTATCACACTTTTTATATATGCATATATAAAAGTGACAGGCAGAGGAATAGGATGCCTGAAGCTATAGGGTATGAGCGTTATAGGCCATAGTCCTTTTTTTTTTTTTTCATCTCGATGGGAAAATTTTCTGTGATTGAGCTCATTAGCTCAAAAATGCAATACAAATATTTTCTTCTTTCGAGGACTGAATGCACCAAGAGGCCTTCCTGCTTTCATCCAGGCATTTAGCGCTGCTGCTCTCTCCTTGCTAGCATTTCAGGGTGAATTAGGGCGAGTTGCGGGGCTGGTTCTGGCTGCCGGGACTGCGGGTACCTGCTGTATGGCCCAAGCAACCTGGGCAATGCCAGGGCAAGCATGGTTGGGAGGGTGGCCACCAGCATCTGCCAGGTAAAGCCTCACAATATTGAGAGCTGACTGAAACGCCAGGGTTTCTGTCCCTAGGGGTCTTAAAAAACTTAGAGCTTGAATGCAGAAATAGAGGAGGTAAAGGAGGGAATATACCAAGGGACACAAAAGCACCACCAGCTGTCCATCTAGTCCAGAGCATCATCTCTGGAAACAGCGGTACTGGAGGCTTCCAGAGAATAAATGGGAATCCCTTACGTAAGGAAACCTGCTGTACGAGCTCACTGCCCGTCTTCAAAGACAGACATATTCCCAGCCTCCTGAAATCCAGCATTTGCCCATGGCTAGTGGGATTGTTGAAATTCCTGTGGCAGTCCTGGTAACCAGAAGGTCCTTGTTCCCATTCACCCCAGAGTGTGCGAGCATCTGTGGGTGTTGCAACACTTTATGCTGATGTGGCTGATGTAGGCACATGTTGGACTGCGATGTACTGTCATGGTTTCACGCTGTGATAAGACGGAGGCATTTGCAGGATGTAAGGCTACCCAGTTTTGTTAGACATGCCTTGTCTTTTGGACCTGGAAATTATATTTGTGTGGAAGTTGAGTAATTCAGGCAGTAAGGTCAGACAGAGAGTGGTTTGGGTTGGGGGAGACATGGAAATCCCAGAGGACAGCACAGCTGCAGATGTTTTCCTGATGTTTTTGGGACCTGCTGGACTCACCTTTGAGTACTGTACATAGATTTCCTTGTCTGGGATACCCCAGACAAAAGTCTGTGAGGTCTACATGTGTGTACGTGAGCACACAGACATGGAAATAAATATACTTTTGTGTGCATAATCAAATTGAAATGGTTTCCAGCCACCTGCAAATACTCCGAGCTGCGGCTCTGCTTCTTACCTTAGGCAGCAGACGATGACTTGCATTGGCGTGCCCCATGCCTGAGAGGACTGTGCCCTTGAGTCCAGAGTGGAACAACCTCTGTTGGGTAGCAAATGTCTGCCGGGCTTGGGGACAAGCAGGGAAAGAGACTCCGGAGGCTCTGCAAGGAGCATTGAGTTCCTCCAACACCTGTCACTGTAAGAGCTGGATTTGCAACTTGCAACTTGTTTGAGAAAAAAGTCGGGGAGCAATAAAGTAATAATCTGAGCGGAAGAAGAATTGTTATCAGAAAATTATTTGTAATGTAGCCTTTAAAATAAATATCCCAGCTATTCCTGTGCTTTACAGTGTCATTTCTAACTCTAACAAGTCAGTGTATAAATCTAATGGAGTAGCTATTCATAAAAGTTCAGCTTGAGTAATAAAAGTAACAATTTTCTGTAATGATATTTTATAGATTTGAATAAGACATATAAAATATTTTTGCTTTTATAGCATATGTAAAGGGAGTAAGTATACTATAACTATAAAACAGGGATTACTTTTAAATTCTTAAAATATTTCTAGAAGAAAGTAAATAATACTCACAAATTTTTTTCTGAAAGACCGATTGAAAGCCATGTAGGAAACTTTTCAAATATTTCATGTGAAAACAATTCTCCTGCAGCTTCAGAGAAGACATAACACACGTCTCTCTCTCACCTTTTACTAAAGGAAATTCGCAGGGTCTCTTCCCCCCCTCCTGTTGTGTGGCCCTCCCTCTGAGCCCTTCAGTCCAGGTCTTTGCCAACGTGAGTGTGTTACACACAGGGAGAAGTTGGGCTTTCATCCCCTGTGATACCATTTTCACAAATGCCAACTGAACATTGCAAAGAAGAGATTTTCTTTTTCATCATGTGTGGAGGAGGAGGGAAAACAAATCAGAAAGGTAGGAGGCCTGGACTCCTGATTTATTTTGTAAAGTCTGGGGGGTGTGGGGGGGTGAGGAAATACCAAATTTTCACAAGTTACTGTGCTTTGTGCATGAACGTAAGCGAGACCAGAGCTTAGCTCTCAGACCTGACCCTCTGGCAGAGCAGCACCACGCTTGGTGCCTCCCTCTGAGTCCAAGGGACAGCGGTGGGTCATGCCACCAATGCGCCCTCCGGGCCCAGGCACAGGTGCCTGGGGACAACACTTGTCAGCCCCCATGGCAGTGTCCCCCGATGGTAACGATACATTCATTGATGGGGTGGTCGGAGCACCATCGTGCTCTGTGTCCAGTGGAGCCACGCGTCCAGCAGTGGCACGGGGACGCCGGGATGATGGGGTTTGCACAGCTAGGATGCCCACCCAAGGGGAATGGGCAGGCAGCTGGGCAGCATGCCGGTGTTTTACAGCCATGAGGGTGCCGGTCCCCTGGCACAGAGGCGTAACCCGTAATCCTGTGGACATGCAAAGCCTAGTTAATGTAAATAGCTCTGGTTTGAAAAGCCTTACAGAAGAAACCAGAAAATGTGTGGCACACACGTGACTATTTCTAAGCCTTTTTCTATAGGGTTTCTCTAAGGCACCAATGTGCGTTAATTTTTTCCTTTATCAATAAACTATGCTTCAAAAATGGCTTTGTCCAAATGTGATTTGAGCTACCTTCGGTGAAAAGTGGAGGAGTGCAATTTGATTAAGTGGTTAAAATAAACTGTAAAACCAGTGATAGAAGGGGTGGCCACGTGCGGGGCTGCCACCTCCTGGCCCAGGTTTAGGCTGGCTCCCAGGCACAGCCCACAGCCAGCCTTATCCCCTGCGGTTCAAGCCTTTCCGCAGTGAACCGTGTCCTATTTGTTTTCAATCACAGCCCAGCAGGGAAAATTAGGAGCTGAGCAAGCCCATGCAGCCATCGGGCTTGGCCTTGCCACCCACCAGCATCTATCCTGACAGCCTCTCCACCGGCGTTTCTTTGCCTGTTCCCTGCCCGCGGCTGGCTGAGCAACGCGGCTGCCGTGTGTGGCTCAACGCTTGTACTCAGGTGCGTGCATGCTATAACATATATAATGTGCATTTGTATACTGTCTGCTACCCTGCTCTGGCATCCATGTGTGCATGCTGGTGTGTTTGCAAGTGGGAACACACACACACACACACACACACACACACACACACGCACCCCTGCGGGTACACACACTCGCGTGCATACTTACTTTCTACAATTACTTGTAGGCTATGTTAAAAAAGGGGTCTTAAGCAAAAATAAAATGTATGTGTTTTCATTTGTGGGCTTACCTATATATGTAGATATATGCCCACTAGAGATGGTGTGCAGCTATCTCAATTTGCGCACCTACTTGATAGTAAATCTTTGCGTATGCAGCATATGGTGCAGCCATACATGTATCTATGGGAAAATGAAAAGCCGTATGACTCAACGCAGAGACTTTACACATATTTCTCTTGACTTGTCTATGTATTTACATCTACAGCTCGGGTCCTCTACCTAGCTCAGAAGGTATTGCCATCGCTTTGCCTTCATGTAAGCACAAAATACAGAGTGCTTCATGATGGACATCTCTGCACATTTGGCCAGGTCATTATACAAAGTTATCTTTTTAGAAGGCTTTTCAAATAGGAAACCCTATGAAAACCTTACACATGACACATTCAAGGGCTGCTGGCAGTGGATCAGTGGCAGGCTGGGGACAGACTAATAATTAAAAGCCAACCATCTTTTGAGTCAAGCACCAGGTCACATTCTGGGGGTAAATCTTAAAAAAAGTTGGGCAAGTTGCTGTGCTGTAAGAGAGGCTGCAGTTCAGAGTTGGTGCTATTGAGGACTTCACGGTTTAAATATCGCCTAGGCCTGATTTTTTATTTTATTTTTTTTATTTGACAGTTGGCATATTTCTAAAAAGTCAGTGCACATTTCTGAAATTTCATTGCACATCCATGCATCATTACCTGTTTTCTTAGAGCTCGAGGGAGACGATATTGTTGGGGGTTTTCTCTCGTGTGGGGAAGCGAGGCAACGAGGCGTAGCAGAAGTGAAGGCTGGCCGGTGGGAGAGCAGCATAGCTTTTCTGAAGCGCAAGACTTTGGTCCAACTGAAAGTCCAAAACAAAGGAGAATCTCTGTCTCCCTCTCTCTCACTGCACCTTGGTAATGAAAAGGAAACAGCAAGGGAAGGAGAGGGGGGAAAAAAAAGGGAGAGAAAAAAAGTAAAAGCTTACTATTTTTAAAACCTGGTCCAAAGTTGAAGAGGATGGTGAGCAGAAGCAAATACTCTTCAGAAATGCCTGACTGCAGTGCCAGGATGAAATATTCCAGGAAAACAAGATAGAGGAATATCTTTACCAGTAAATATTGGAGTTGAATGAGACTGGCGCATCTCAAAGAAAATGATGGACAAATGCTGCAGGGCATGCTGAAGAAAATAAAATGCTTATCCTTTATCCCAAACCCATTCAGCTAAGGACAATTTTAGGAGTCAAACAAAGTTCTCTGGAGTTTTTTCCTTTGCCCTTGTTCTTTTTCTTTTCAATAGCAAACAAAAACCATACTAGTGTCTCTGTTGTTGGCTCTTTCTTGGACTGAGAACTCCCGGTCTGGAAGAGAGCAGCTTTTCTCCTAAAGGCTGAGCTTTGTATTTTGTCGAGTTGTTACCGAGCTCAGGGATTACTCTGGAGCCTTCATCTGTGGTGGGACTTAAAGGTGGGGAAGCCAGGGAGAACCCTCCATTTCAGTGAGATGGGACCTGCAGGCAACTCCCCCAACTCCCCTTCCCAAGGCAGCTATTCCCCCAAACCGATGCTAATTTATTCGGTATTTTGGCAATACCCTTTCTCTTTAGGTATGACCGGGTTAGGTATGGGAAGTCTGGGTGCAGGTTCAGTCTCTAAACTTGGATGGATTTTTTTTTTTTTTTTTTTGGGGGGGGGGGATGTGTCATGCTAGCCAGCTTTTCTCTAAGCTAGTTTCTTGTTTGATGGTCTGGCCCCACATCCCCTACTCCTGACAAGGACCAAAGGCACCATGGTAGAAGAGAAAAGCCATCCTGCAGTATTTCGCAACAGGAAAATATTTCTACCACATTCTTCTGAGTTCTCCAGGTTTCAGGAAAGCTTAGGATAGCTTTTGGTTTTTTTTTCTTTTAACATCTGGGCTGAACAGACACCATTAACCCTTTCACATCTCCCCTTGCTGCCAATCAAAGGGTAAACAAATGACTCCTTTTCACCTGCCAAACCCCTCCCTGCTCCTGGGTCCAGGCGTTTCCACGCCTGGACTGCAGGCAAAAAGCCGAGTGAGATGTCGGGTGATGCCCATCTTCTCGCAGCTCTCCTGAGGACGTGGCAGCTGCGTGGCAGCCTGGGAGGCTGCTGCCGTCGGCCCCATCGAGGGATGCTCGCCAAACGAAGGCTGCACATGCCCCTGCCTGCGCGAAGGTTAATGCAAACCTGCGAGGTGCCCGATCGCATCTGGCCCTTGTGTAGGCACATCTGTCTGCCCACCCTCCCGTGCCGGCAGCAGCCATCCCGCTGTCCCCGCGCTCCCCCGGGCCGCCAAGGTGCTGCAGGAGTTATGTTACGCACATGCCGAAAGCCATTAATTAAATTAGAGATCTCCGACAGGGTCTGCAGAAGCAGCTGTGTCATCAATCATCGTGCCGCAGGCTGACATGCGGGCCGCATCACACGTTGGAGGGAAATTTTTTTCTTTTTAAAGCCAGCTGAGGGCCGTAACCAGGGCTCCGGCGCGGGAGGGTGGCAGCCTGGGGGCCGGGGCGCCTGCTGGCCCAGAGACCTCCCCCTCCGTGCTTGGGGGCGAGGAGCGGGTCTGTGGCCGAGGCGCTGGGGCGTTGCTGGGGTGCAAATTAATCGGCACAGTCACGCGTCGCCCTGTGGCTGCTCACGTCCCCGCGCATTAGCACGCTGAGGGGGAATGGAGCTGCCCCCCCTGGGGCCGAGCCTGTGTTTGGCAGTGGGCCCACCTGCCCGGCCCTGGCCTGCGGGGATGGGGAGCCTGCGGCCCCCGGGGCTCGGCACGGGACCCCCGTGGGCCCTTCGCCAGCGTGCTTGGTAGCGTGGCGTGAAATGGAGGACACCAGTGGATCCCATCCACGCACAGAAAAAGCATGAATTTCTGTTATTTACGGGCTCTGGGCCACTCAATAAGGAACTTTAGCCTAAGAGCTATGGCTTTTAGACAGTTAATCAAATAAGAAAGGCGAAGGGTAGTCACTACACCCTTTGCAAATAGCAATCCAGACACAAGAGCAAATAATTTGTGTCAGCATGACAAGAGAAAATGGAATGTAAACTTGCTAAACAGCCAACAGATACCAGCTTTTAGATATATGTTTTTCTGTCTCAGCCCCAGCAAAGAACCCAGGCAGGTTTAAATTTGGGATCCATTTATAACGTCAAGTGGTCTCCCCCCCACACTCCTCATCCCATATTGGTGGGGAGAAGCAGGCTTGCAATATCTTAACATTCCCTGGGCCAGCTTCTCCACATCCACCTCCCGGTACACTACCTACCGAGGAAAGACAAAGCCTCAGCAATTTTATTCAGGCCTGTTTCGCAGTGTAGGTCATCTCAGCGGAGTGCGGAAACAATAGCATGTGCCAATCTCTCGGCACAAATACGGACACACAAATAATGAACGCTCCTAGCAACCGCCGAGTGAACCAGCGGAACTTTTAACATGTTTTTTTGGGGGCAAAAAATAAATAATAATAATAAAAAAAATTAGTTCTGCATTGGTGAAAAGCGGCCTGCCTGTAGATGATCTGCAAAGAGAAAATTGTCCGATAAATTATTTGTATTGAGTAATTTGATCGGCTCTCCTTGGAAGCCTTAATGAATAGGTTATTTTCTGCAACAGCTGCTGTTCAAACTCTCAGGCGTGAGTCCACGTGGTCTCACTATTCAAAGGGAATTACTGTGCTGGCTTTTTTAAAGTAACTTTTAAAAAAGTAAAATGAGGAACACTCTATTTGGTGACAGGGAGGAAAGATGGAGCGGAGAAAATTTAGGCAGGCGCTAAAATTATCATGAAGCCTGAAAAATTAGCGGTAAAAAGGGTAATTGTGTGAAGGCACAGATAACTCGCCTGTCACTGGGGCTGGTAGAGACCAAACCGTTGTGGCTGGCCGTGATGTAATTCAGCCATGTCATCTGCATTTCATGTGGGCTGCTATGGAGAGGCAACGCCTCCCAGATGGGCTATGAGGCTGCATGGCCCCAAGGGCTCTGCTCCGGGTAGGCTGTAACCCTGCAGGCACCTTGGTCTGGAGCTGCTCCTCTCTGGTTGCCTCCTTTATTTGTATAAGGCCAAATACCATCTGCATGTGTGCGTCAGTGGAGGGGTCTAGGAAAAGTAAGAGCTCTTGTAATGGCTTTTGGGGGGTGGGTGGAAAGGGTTAAATGCATTCTGCACACATCTGACAATTTGCTGCTCCTGGTATTTTGTCCATCATCTGCATTTGTCCAGAGGGAGCCAGATTTCCTTCTGCATGTACGTTAGCACATATCTGCCTGCAGTAGGCAAAGGCTGACTTGAATCTCTTTTATGGGTGGCATTTGCCTGTGTTTCTCTTCGACTAGGGTAAGGTGTGATCTGCCAACCATGAAAAACTGAATTCTTCCACCAGCAGTGTGCTATAAAGGCACAGATCCGTGCGCCTGCCTTGCTCCCTCGCCCTGCCGGCGCGCTGCCTGTGCCTGCCCTGCAGACGCTCCCTTCCTTGGGGGCGCTTTGCTCGGGTCATCTTACAGTTCAGCAATCAACTTCCACACATCCGACCTTTTTGCACCTAGAAAGTTAGATTTTTCTGGGGGAGAGCTATTTCATTGTTCTCTGCATAATCTACTCAGAAACCTAGTGGTTTACTTCGCTTGCTCTTTTTCTTCCTTTTCTTGTCAAGGTAATCAAGAGGAGACTCGCTGTATGAACGGTGTTAAGTACGGAGTATGTATTGAGGTGAAGTGAAAGGTACCCCAGGCAGCAATTGGCTGTCAGCTGTCTTTGCCTTGTGTTTCTGTAGGAGTAAATGTACGCAAGCTACTGCAATAGGAGACGCTTGAGGGTGGCCCACATGCAGGCAGGCATGCATGTGTAAGGAATAGAAAACTATCCCCCCAAAAATAGAGGCAGCAGCCAAATGCACACTTTATAATGAAGAATTTGGTGGCTAGCTCTCCGAGTGGTGCTTACCGCTGTGAGGACCAGCTCATTCAGGATGCTTCGGGGCTGAGTCCAAGGTGCATACCGCCTCTGCAAGGCCATCACAATTTCCACCTGTGGTTAAAGGAGCCAGGGGGGAATTAGGAGTGCGGTGAGGGAGCCCAGAGGAATGATGCAGCCCTCCCTCTTCTCACAGGACTGTAATCCTAGACCGTGGCATCACCTTTCTTTTGGGACGGAGGCCAGGTCCCTTGTGCCGTGCAAATAGAAGTGGCTTGCTGTCCCTGAGCATCGTCTTCAGCCTCTTGTGGTCCGGTGCCTGGATATTGCTCTTCTGTGGGATACGTTGCGTCTATCCCCCTTCTCATCTGGGTTGGGGGGGGCTGAGAAACAGTCCCCCAGCTGTGATGGGAGCTGGCGAATTGGGGGAACTGTTTGCAGCCATTTTGCTTTCATGGCTGCTCATGACTTTCAGGCTGAGCTATGGACAAAGCCACACTTTTCCCTGCTGACTGACTGCAGAGCGAAATCCCATGCTCCTGTCATTTTGGGAGCAGAATCTACTTAGTTTTTCATGAAGGTCATTTGGCATATTGCAAGATGGTATTGAGTAGTTCATGTTTAATCCGAATTAGTATAATGTTGATTACATGTATATTTCTACTGAAAGTTTTCTTAATTATGAAGAAAAACCAGCTTTTGCTTTTTAAAAAAAACATTAATTTTAAGTTTGTTCTTGTGTTGAATTTTGAGTGTCTTGATCTCAACAAAAATACAGTTTTTTGATGTTGTTTGTGAAAAAAATCTTCCTGCTAGTTTCAGCAACTGCATTTTGGCCTGAGCACAGCCTGCCGTCAGGAGCCAAGGCTCTCCATGGCCAGTGAGGACCATGAGTCCTGACATACCTGCTCACTCCTCTCTTCTCACTCACCAGATCACCTTTGATCAAATAATCCTTTGGAAAAACAACCTCCCATCCCATCTTAGAATCATAGAATCGTTTAGGTTGGAAAAGACCTTTAAGATCATCAAGTCCAACCATTAACCTAACACTGCCAAGTCCACCACTAAACCATGTCCCTAAAATGTCCCTTCTTTCATGTTCCTCCTGTTAAGTTACTGCATAAAGGTACCGAAGAGTTGTGAGTAGCGAACCACCCGAGTCACCCCAGCACCGGTGCCGCATAGGCTAGCCATGAGCCGCAACACAGACAACACTGCAGCACTGGCTTGGGATTTTAACAAGAGGCCAGCACAAGCTCAGAAACCATCCTTAAAGCTGCTCCATGCTCAGGTGGCTCCACTGAGACATGCTGCCAACCCTGAGATAGGTAAACCTTCACGCTGAAGGGGCAGGTGCCCAAAATTTGCAGCTGGGCAGCATTGTGGCACTTGGGGGCAGAGAGGCTGGTATTCCCATAGGTAGAGTTGTCCTTGTCACCAGCACCACCAATGTGTCCAGCTAGGAAAAGGTGAGCTTGAAAGACAAGCAGCTGCAACTAATGACAGGACTTTGAACCAGACAGGGATGCAGGAGATGCTCGCATAGACAGTGGGTTATGGATATTTAGACTTGTATTCACAAATAGGCTTCAATGTGGATTTAGGAGTTACCGTCCCCATTTGGTATCTGCTAATACCTGTCCTTCTACTGATTGCAAGTGCAATGCATTGAGTTTGACACTCACCTGACTGAGTCACCAGTTTGCAGATGTTACCAGTTGTGGGTTGAAACCATGTGCTGATCCAGGGGTCATCTCCCCCATATGAGGACCTGGATATTAAAGCAGCAGTTGCATGTTATAATTATCATCAGTGTTGGTACATATGTGCAACACATATAATAGCAAAAGCAGGTGGCAACTGATGGCAGCACCTGGCATTCTCTGTCATGTGAGTCACATCTTGGTTTTTTCTGTGCATTTGGGTTGATATATATATTTTCTAGATAACTGGGATACTCTTTTTCAGAGAGGAAGCAAATTTTTGCATTCCCTTTCCTAGCCTGATATGTGTATGGTGTCCTTTTTTATCTGGGCTGAAGATTCACTTTGCTTACCTCCAAAAGCGGTCTCTAAGGTTCCTATTTACACACGATACAAGATCAATGGGTTAATAATTAAGGCAGCAGTGTGATGCTATTTCAGGTCTGTTGCCTGTTTATTTGAAACAGCTGTCTACGAATGTGGGCTGCATGATACAGAGGTTGCCATGGTTAAAAACCGTGTTTACCGAGCGCTTGGTAAATAGTTGCACAACTTTCTGTGTAAATGCCAGGCAGCACATTAGAGTTTCTCTTGGGCAGTTTCACTTAGGCACAAGCCTTCTCCCCAATTTCTGTAACCATACTGATCTTGTTTGCTTGCACACACCTGTACAGATTGAGGCGAGAAGGAAATGTGCCACCAAGAAAGGGCTGAATTTGTGTTTAGCCTGGAGAGGTGAGGACTGAGAGGAGGTGTGGAGCCGGTCTTTGCAGAGATGAAAGGCCACTGCAAGGGAGCTGGGAATAATCTCCTCCATCTCTGGTGTCTAGGAGAGGAGCCCTGGTCTTCAATCGCCGCGAGGAAGAATTGAGTTAGGCGTCAAGGAGAGACTTTGTAATGGTAATGACGGTGAGGCAGCAGCCTGCAGAGGCTGTCAAATCTCCATGGCCTAGGATCTTGAAGAACAGATTAGATCTAGCTTTGGCAGGAACTATATTCTGTAACTAATCCAGCCTTAAATCAAGGAAATGGGCTGGATGACCTCTTGAAATACTTTCTAGTCCGTAGGACTATTTATGCCATTAGTATTTGGAGGCATAATCTGATTAAACTGTGGTGTACACTAAGTGCTGGAGCAGCTGCTGTTTCTTCCATACATAACTTGGCGAGCGAGGAGTTAGCAGAGCGCTGTGGGAAGCAGGTTGCTCCGAAGGAGGATGGTACCAATGTGCCTGCGTTATGCAAGTCTCAGCTCGGCTCTTCAGGGGTGGACACGAAGTCAGTGGGAGCTGCTGGGTACCCAGTGCCTACTGGAAAATCCCTCTCCCGTCACCTGCAGCAGTTCTGAACCCCTTTGCGGGGCACTGAGTGCTCCGCTGGTGCCAACAGCGCGCTTGTGCTCCAGGGGATGCAGGTGCCCTGCAAACTGCTTAATTTTCCCCCATCCTGTGCACTTCATCAAGGGGCGGGGAGATGCTGGCCCTTAGCATGGCCATTCTTTGTTTCCCATGCTCCAGCTGAAGAATTCATTTAAAAAACCAAAACAGGAGCAATAACAAATGTTAAAAAAGGTGTCTTTTTTTTTTTTTCCTCCCAAATGGCACACATTTTCATTTCCAGGCGTGTCTTATTTGCGTTTGGTTCTCCAGATGTAAAGCAGACCTGTAGGGTCAGGCGGTACAGGTTTTCTATTTTTCACATCACTGCACCTGCAGAAGGACAGAATTCAGTATCGCTTGCATTATATGGGAGAAAAGCCTTCCTATTCATGCCGTTTTCGAGAACGTAGACTTTTCTTGCAGTAATACTAAGAAAAAAAAAAACAAACCTCCTTTTCTGCTGCGAAGGGCTGTGTAGGCCCAGGTAATGCTGTGGGCTGTGAACAAACACGCTTCCCCGCAACATGGTCTTCTCTGTAAAACAGAGGAAACCTGTGAAAAGGCAAAAGCAACCAGTAAAGATTGGACGCTGTAAAATGGGTTAGCAGATAGATGACTTCTTGAAATGGAAAGGGCTCGCTTCTCACAGGGGCCTGGATTTGCTTATCTGCCATGCAAGTACTTGCATAATAATAGCTAATCTGCATATAATAAATTAATAAACTAGATCTAAGTGTTGAGGAGGTTAAAAAAAAACACCTAGATACTCGGCTGTCTTTTATTTACCTCAGTTGAAAACGTCGGTGGGGGATCTGTGAGGAAATTAGTAACGTTTACTGGCAGAGAAGTTTATGCATGTGTGATGGATTCCCAGCTTGGTTCTGTGGCAGCTGCATTTTAGCCATATCTCTCCTGAAACGAGAGCCTGTCCTGTTCACAGCGCTTTGCAGAGCTGGCTTTATATGCAGCCGCCTTCCTTTCAATATAATAATCCAAAGCTTACAGAGCTGCAAATAAAAACGCAACCTGTGTAAGCCAGCATAGAAATTTTTCCTGAGTCCACAGATGATCAAAATGATATCGGTGGAGAGCATTATTTAAGCTCATCCCTGTCAGCAGTTACTCTAATGCTCAGGAGCTGTGGTGTAAAAGAGTTTGGGTGGATGTGCGGGCTGTGGTGTGGATGAGCTCCCTTGGATGGCAGGAGCAGCCGGGGGAGGCTGGGGAAGTGCCCGTGCCTGTTCCTATCTCTGTTTTTCCCAGCTTCCCATAGCAAGAGATTTTGATATTGCAGTCTCTGCTGTGCTACCAGACCCAGCATCTCAGCTGGCTAATTTGGCAGGCTATATCCCAAATTTTCCCTGATTCATTGGTGGCTTTTGGAGCCTTTCTGGAGGTCCTTGCTACAACGCGATGCCTTGTCAGCATCGCAGCTACCTAGCTTGGATAGATCCATCTATAACACTGCAGCCGCTGCAGAGGCAGCTGAGCTGCAAAATACCAGCAGCTCGTTCCTATTGTGGCGAGAGCCACGCCACCGGCCGGCTGGACATTTCTAATCACAGAGCGAACATGACAATAAACATTTTCTGCCTTACTTTGCTTCAGCTCTCAGACCATTAACAACACACATGAAAATGTGGATCTTTCACCCACAGATCTCAAAAGATGTAGCCTTAATTATGTAAACTTCGCATCAGCTCTACGTGGTGTTGGCTTTGTAGCAAAACAAAAGCACCAAGGAGGGAGCTGTTTTGTGGCTTGTTTTTTTTTCCCCTCAGAGTCATGTCGCTAGCCCATAGCCCAGGCTGGCCCCATGGCCCTGCCCGAGGATGGCATTTTTGTTGTGAGAGGCTGTGAAATTCTGCCTCTGGAGATTAGAAAGTCGAGCAGATAGAGGCAAACGAAGGATGGAGGAGAAAGTCCTAGCAATTAACTCTTGCTGTAAATACCTGTACTTGAAAAAGCTGTGCTTATCCAGTCAGGGAACTGACAAATCAGGTGAGCTATGGGCCCAAGGAAAAAAACAGCTCAATTTTTAATATCAAATACTCTAAGCAGTAATCACAGTGAGCAGCTTACCAGCAATTCAGTCTGGAATATGTTTGCATTGCTTGTCAGATAATTTTGAGCTGTGGACATATTCATGGAAATTGTGATCTGTTTCAGGACAATTCACAAGCAGGCAAAAGGACTAAATTCAACAAATTGATTCTCTGCCGCGAATAGTTCAACCAGAACTAGTTCCTCATGATAAGGTATTGCTCATTTCTCATTTCTAACTCAAATAAATGTGCTACTGTGCTATTGCATTGTTTATCACCAGAAATTTGGACTTCATAAATACTGAATCATGAAATTGAGATCGCATAAAACTTTCTGCATGTGGGGAAAAAAAAAAAAAAGAGTCCTGCATCACCTGGATCCCCTCTGCTACTGCTCTTCCAGGGTGCCACGCTGTTCCTTGAGATGGGGACATGACTAGGGGTGCTTGCAATATTTGAAAGTATATCCTTTTCCACTTGGACTTCTTGCTGTTGGGGTAGACACTGACATTAATTGTGTGTCCCTTGCTGTAATGCTATGACGCAATTATTTTTTCAAATTCAGATTATTTGAAAGATTGGAGGGAGGGATTTTTTGCCCCAGATGCCCATTGAACCTTGCTGTACCACTGTTGGCACCCAAGTGGTAATAGATGCCATTTGTTAACCAAACACTTACTCTGGGTTCATTTTCCCAGAAGTTTGTAAGGAATGATGTGTTTTGCAGAAGCGGTTGCATGCGTGGTGGTAGCTGGCCTAGCCCTTGGTGACTTGTGCCACATCGAACCCAGTGGGTTTTCCTGCTTATCAGGCAGTTTTGCCTTGAAGCTGTAAAGAGTAAGATCATTTATTGGAGGGGAGCTGAGTTGTATGACAGAGCACTGGCACAGGCTGCCCAGGGGGGTTGTGGAGTCTCCTTCTCTGGAGATATTCAAAGCCCACCTGGACGAAGTCCTGTGTAACATGCTCTAGCAGAACCTGCTTTAGCAGGGGGGTTGGAGTAGATGATCTCCCAAGGTCCCTTCCAACCCCTGCCATTCTGTGATTCTGTGATTTTGTGACAGCCCGTTTGGGGGAAACGCAGTTGCTGGGCTTAAGTAGGTTTGGCCAAAAGTGTGAAGAGCTATTCTTACCAGCGATGTCCTTTCCCACAGTGGAGAGAAATGAACATTTAGAGCCTGAAGGGGCAAAAGATGCAGCCACCGAAGCCATATCGTTGTGAACCTGGGAGAGTCAGCTCCCAAGCTTAGGAATCAAAAGAAATTGGTGTGTCCATGACTCGTCCTTTCTTCTCCTATAAAGCCCATGAACAAAACTTAAAATCCCACTGGACAATTTTGGGTTGATGGCAACTTAGTCTCTGGCTGCTGTCAAACTGCTGACTGGATTTTACCCAAAGAACTTTTTGTTCAGATATAACACTGACAATAACTGTCTTGGCTGGGTTGGTAATTACACATATATTCTTTCTCTTACGCTCCTGTAATATTTGCATATTTCTGTTGTACTGCTGGCTGCATTGGAGGAGTCCTAAGGGCTGCAGTGTTGTGGGGAGGGGTGTGCTAGCCGGCTCTTACCCAAAGATTAAGCTCAAGTCATGGAGGGTTATGATTTCCACTTATTTTACCCCACTTTTCATAGCCCCTTTTCATAGCCCGTACAAAGGACCAGGCCCGCTGATAACCTGTGGGCCTGCTCTCAGCCCCAGCATCACTTTTGGAAACGACTTGCATCCCTCCAGAATTGTTGCTTGGTGGCTTTTTTTTCCCTTGGCTCTCCAAATGTACTAAAGTGTCATTAAAACAAATGGCAAACATTTCTCCTTTTCTCACATCTGTCAAAACTTCAAAATCTACTTTCATGACATTTCACACAGCATTTTTTTATGTACCACTCAAAGGACATGGAATCCTAATGAGCCTTGCTTCCATGATTTTCATCTGCTGCATGCCGCTGCCCCTGTATAATAAATTAACAAAAGGGAAGGGGGGAAACAAGTGATATAAACTGCTGTGGGGTGGGAGGAGAGGGAAGGAGAATTAAACTGGTACCCACGTAGGATTTGGAGACACTCTTCGAAGGAAGCATCCACGTATGACTGCCAAGATGGCACGCTCCCGAGCACCTGGGCAGAACATTTCCTCAACCTGCACCCCACCGGCAAGGAGGCTGAGCTCCTCGATAGTAAAGAAGCTGGAGTCACCAAAGGAGAACTCTGTATGAATTAGGAGTAGCTTTGCATTTCCAATGTCAGGAACCAAAAGGGGGCTTCATTTTTGTCCCTTAATTTAAAAAATCTTTTGTTGTTTCTGCAGTTGCATACTTGCCCTGCAAATGTTAACTGATGTGCTTGCTTTTACTGTCTATGAATGCACTATCTGCTATATAATAGTTTCTAATGAGAGAAAGAGAATGCTACTTTTTCTAATCAAAAACAGAAGGAAAAATGTACCAAAAATTGCTTAAGTGCCTCTTTTATGGAAGAAAAAAGTGGACAGCCGCTTCTCTTATTTCGGGTCTGGAAAGCTATCAGTACTGGTAGCTCAGGTTCTCCTCTGTTAATCACTACAGTACAAATAGTAGCCACCTCCTCCCCGTCCACTGGCTAGGGGAAAGACATCTTCAGATGGGCTGGCTGGCCTGTAATAGCTTGGATAACAGCAATGTAGTTAACATGATGCTGGACAAGTCTTTGTTAGCTTGTTAAAGGCCACCCAAAAGACATATTTTCCATATGAGATGCTGAGGAATGGCTCTGCTAGCAGCAGTCTGAAAGCACCCAGGAATTATGTAGGGCCTCTGCTGCCAGGAAACAGTATTTTACCTTGATTACAGGATACCAAAAGCTATAGTTGTTGCAGCATGCTTGGTTTTCCATCTTCAGGATACTAACTCTTCCATCTGGAGATGGCCTGTACTGTTAATTTTGTAGAAAATACGGAAGTCAGGATTGGTACTACACAAATAGACAGAAATAAAATTATAATGTTTGTTGTCAGGATAGGGCACACAATCGCTGAAATGCCTGGGGAATTGTCCTTAGGCATTGGTAGACCATGTAGTGTTTCTGGTTTAGGCGAGAAGCACTATCAGAAAAGATCAGAAATACCAGTACTGTCCATGCTACCAAACTGGCCAATAAAGAAAACTACATCTTGTTATTTCCTTGTCAACCTATTTCAGTTTTAACCTGGTGTGTCAGGACCCATATATATAAAAAAATGGTGCTGCACATACATGCACACACCTTTCTATCTCCCTAAGAGCGGACGGTGCCCCATGCCCATCTGAGCAGTGCAATATGCTGACGACAAGCTGGCAGTCGTCCCTGAGGCTGCTTCACAGTAGGGAAGGAGCCCATCGCCTCCAGGTGACTTCCAGCCTCGTGGGGCTGCTGGTGCCTCACAGCCCCTGCCTGAACCACCGCAACCCTCCTAAGTGGCCTCACAGGTCTGAGTTAGATGAGACCTGCAGCCTCCTTCCTGCCTGCGATGTGATGCACAGACCAAATTACCTTTCATTGCCTCCCCTGAAGTCAAAGTTCAGCTTTCTCCAGCAGCATCCGCCAGCAGGAAGCCTAGATAATAGTTTGACATGGTAGGCATTGGCACAGAGAAATGCGCTTCTGCCTCGATACGGAGCCTTGTACAGGTTTTCTGATATATTTTCAGAAAGTTTCCAAATGATGCAGACACGGCAGAACCTGAAGAAAATTTGATTTCGCTTGCAGTGGGGGAAAGGGAAGAGGAAGAGGGGTTAATGTGCTTCAGAGAAAACCATCTTCCAGGAGGAATGTTTACAGGTAGTCACCTGCCCTACTTTTACCTTTCATGTCGGATGTCGTCTTTTACTAAATTGCCAAGACTTTCACTCACATCAATAGGAGCTTCAGAGCGCTCAAACTTCAGGAAAATCAGTGTGTATTTGGGGGGCCTAAATCTGAACTTAGAAGAATAGTTTTGTGGTTTTTCATACCACTGGCAAAACGTAAATTTTCTTGGTGCAACGTTCACTCATTATCGCTGAATCAAAGAGCAGTCTCAGTTCCTGCTGGCATCCTATTTAACAAAAAAATATAAACCTCTTCCATTGCAGACATACATCGCCATGTGAATGGATGATGCTGCCTCGATGTTCGTGTGTCATGTTCATGTTGATTAGCTGCCCTATTTTAAGGACTGTTTGCATTAGGCAATAGGCGAGTAAAATCATTAGTGTGCAAACAAAAGTAGGTCTTTACCTTAAGAATTAAAGATCTAAACCACATGATTAGAATGACGGAGGTGTATAAAAGTGGGGGGAAACTGCCTGAACTAGGTGAGACACCATGGTTCGAGGCAGATGAGCTTCACTGGGGATAAATGACAGGGCTGAAGCTCACAAGCAAAAATAATCAGAACTCCTGTGTAAAGTGACGCTGATGTATTCTGAATGTCACATTACACTGCACAGTGCCATGCTTGCTCTGAAAAGACTCTTTAATTATAGTTGCTCAAACCTTAAAATCACAAAACTGAAGTACAGGAGAGGTGGGCGCCATTTAAACAACGTAAATCATGTTACTGAAGATGTGATGCAAATGGGAAGTTCACCTCCTAGAAAATTTAGCAAGACTTAATTATCCATGGGTCTATTTAAGGCTAAGAGTGGGAAGGTTTAAAGGAGGGGTCTAAAAATTTTTGTTAAAAGTATTATTATTTTTAAATATTTCTTTCTGCTTTATCTTTCCTTTCTAATGCTTGTGAAGTAGATTGCTTTGGGTTTTGGGTGTTTGGTTTTTTTTGCTTTAGAAGAACGTTGCATAATACAGTGGCTATAAAATGATGAGGTGTGACACCCCTTTGCCTCATGAGATTCTACAGCTCTTGCTCCTAAGAATTTTCATCGTTTGAGGGAGGCTTCTGCTGCTTTTGTTTCCTTTGCTGATGTACTTGTATGAGCCAGTTACCTGCTCTTCCCATGCTGCTGTCAAAGGTGGCAACCTGTTCTGGAAATCTCTTCCTAATTATTATCCCTTCCCAAGGATCTGCAAATGAGGACAACGCCCGCTAACTGAAGTCCAAGTCCAACAGTCCCAGGGGAGCGGGAGCACCTCGCGTGGGGCCAAGGAGGCAGAGCTGAGGGTACTTGGGAGGTTTTGCCGTAGGGGTTGGGATGGCAGCATGTCAGTCATCCATTGCAATTTGGCAGGCAAAAATGACTTTGGCAGTTTTGTCCTCTCCTTCCCGTTGCCTGTCAGAAAGGGGACCCATCCCCTCTGTCACTAGAGACATCCCACACTCAGATACGGATAAACAGGGGAAGCATGCAAGCCAAAACTTAGCTCCTGAATTAAATGAGAAAACTCTGTCTGTGGTGGTTTGAGAGTCCTGGAGAATGCAACCTGGGCCTTTGTCAGCTTTGTAAACTGCTGGCCTAGCTATTTAAGCTAAAAAAAAAAACCCCTTTCCTTGAGAGCTTTTCTCCCACAGTTTTCTCTTCAGGAGCTGGCACTGAATAAAGTGGCTTAAGAAAAAACAAACCCAAAATGGGGCAGAATTTCAAGCAGAAAAACTGAAAAGCCCTCTTGAGCTGTGGCCACACACAGTCACACGCTCTCAGCTGTCCTGGGATCCCTCTCCTGCAAAGTGTGCTCCTGCTTTACTGAAGATGTTTTCTTTTTTTTAGGTGGTCCCGATGCATTCATTAGTAGAGCTCTGAAGAATGACTTTAGATCTGATACCACCTCAGCCACCAGTTTTCTTGCATACCCTCCTATGCTTTTCTTACACCAGGCATTCCCAAGGGAATTGGGTTTATTGGTGCAAGGTTGGAAGGGGTTTGCTGTGCTGTCAAAAGTGCTTTGGTACTGTGCAGCCAGGATCACCGGGATGCATCTAGCCAGGCTGCCCTCCCGGGATGCCTCCTTGCTTGTCCTGCAACTCCCTTCCTTACACTGTTCTTCTTCGTAAAGGCAGAGCCGACTCCCCTCTGTGCAGCCAAGCTCTAAAAATCCATTGCTGTTTCAGGGAATAGCCAAATTACCATTGCCTTCAGCAAAGCTCGTCATCTGCTTAGGAAAGTTCAAGGACTGGGTATGTGGATTTAGAGGTGTCTTGGCTTTGCGAAACATGTTTTGCAGTTATGAAGAAATACATAAATATCACAAGTGATGATTTGGCAAAGCAAAAAGAGCCGGGTTCCTTAAATAAACTATTAGCAGCAGAAATCTGTGATTGGCTCAAATATTTATTGAGAGAAAGGCATGAATGAAAAAATGAAAGAGTATTCATTCTAAACTAAAATGTTTTCTTGGCAGATCCACATAAAAAGATTAAAAAACCCTGAAATGTTAGAGGCAAAGTATTAGAAATTAATCATTTTTTCCTAAACAGAAATAAGATATTGAAAAGCATGTGAAATGTGAGGAAATAAATGCTTTTTAGTATCACAGTGCCCTGCCACATTCCCCACAAACAGAGGATGTGTTTGTCAAAGGCCTCTAGACTTATGGTCTCAAGAACAGCTGGAGGTATGTGCCATAATTTACTATTAATGAGCAAGAATGTGGTATTTCAAGTGTATTATGTTAGGTGGAGGTAGATGTTTTGAAAATTGCACTGTAGCTGTTGGAAATTAAACGAATGTTCCCCCTGCCACTGCTCAAAGGGTAGAGCAACCAAACTGCTTGCTCCCAGTTGCCTTTACAGTGACACCCACTTTTTTGTGGCTTCTGATTTTCAGATGAGGCACTTCTTGCATGGTGAGGGAAAACCCCAAAAGTCTTTCCTGAATGGCTGCTTTTATAAAGCTTCGGCTTTGCTTGTCACCTGGTGACGGGTGTTAAAAATGCAGGAGAACCATTTTGGATGATCAACAGCCCAGGATGCATCTGCATGAGTGGCTCTGTGACCACTGCATGTTATTTTTTTAAGATCATTTTTATTTAGCCGTTATCCTTCTCTGCACCCACACTTGGTGTATTGCGCAGCCGAGAAATGCACAAGAAATGGCTTCTCTCCTGGAAACCCAACAGTTCATTTTAGTTGAGAAACCTGGAGCCGTGCATAAGCGCTTATGCTCGCTCGGTCTCTCGGTCTCTCTCACTTCCTTCCTTTTTTTTTTTTTAATATCTTTCTGCTCTTATAGTGCCAAAGGAAAAATTCAGTCAGCTGAGCCTCTGCGCAAAATATAAGAGGTTTGCTGGAGTCCCCTGCTGTGCAGGGAAGAAGCATCAGCTGATTGATCCACCATGTCATTTTACCTTCTCCCAAGATTTCACAGCCTTAAATGTCTTTGTCTGTAAAGATCCTAAAGCAGGTGTAAATATGATTGAGGTTTTACACTGGAAGAGAAAATCAAATGTAAGCTTTAAGGGAAAGAGGTGTGCGTGTGGAAGCAGCAGTAGCTGGATTCATAGGTGTCATTTCTGGATCCAAGAACATACTTGCATTTTATGGTTTTGGGGATCTGGGAGTGAGAGGCTTTGAACATCTACCCGTCTCCTTCCGATGAGTCTCAATTTACCATGTTTATCTCCTTTTTGTCTGGCAAATGCTCACTGCTGTGTACGTTGCACGTGCCACGCTGCACCCTTGCAGCCACAGCCCTTTCTGCTCGGCATTTGCAGATGGATGGCTTTTTCCATCATACATCACGGCTGTGACAGCAGACTGATGATCTACAACTCCGAGCGCTGTTGCTCTGATGATGTGGCTGTGGCTGTAGTAATAATGTGGGCCTACTCCAGGGACAGCAATGCTGCATGGGGTTTTTTTTAAAGGTGAAGTGAAAAGCTTAAATCCCCTCTTGTTTCCTATCTGCCTTCCTCCCCAAAGCTGTTTCAAGTCCCAGATCAATGGGGGGGAAAAAAAAAAAAAAAAGATTAATCCATCTTCTGCAGAAATATCATCACTGGTGCGAGAGAGCACACTGATTTAGATGCTGGGCAGGATATCACAAAATCAAGCTTTGTAAAGACAGAATTGGGCAGAAATGCAAAGGAAAGTCTGACTTTTGGATCTCTTACCCTGACAGGTAAATATTATGATATCGGAAACAGAACAACCTTCTCTTCTGTGTAGCTGCAGTTTGATTGCCTTTTGCAGTTTTTCCATAGGCTTATATCTCTAGTCTTCATTAAAACTCCAGCTCCTGGAGGCAAGTGAGTTTGTTAAATCACGTCTTTCCCAAGTAAATGAACACTACTTTCTTTGAAAGGAAATGTAAACTCTTCAAATCGTGACACCAGTTACCCATGGAGGTTCAGAAATAAAAAGGTCAAGGAAAAAACTCACATTTTATTATTATCATATTTCTGGGTTTTAAGCCATTCCATTGATTTCGGGTTGAGTCATGCCGATTGATTGCTTGGGGGTAGTACCAATACCAAATTTAGATCCTCAGCTGGCAGTCACTCTCCATCTCGCTGCAGGCTGGCAGCTGGTGGTGCCAAGCCAGAAGCCAAACTCCTTTCTCTCCATCTCCCAAGTGCATTAACCAGAAATATACTGCCTGCTTTTAATAAGCTGGATGGCCCCAGCTCTGGGGCTGCCTCTCTGCATGCAGAGCTCAACCCCGCTGCTGCCCCTGCCAGCCAGGCTGCCCCTGCCGCCACGGGAAACTGCGCCTCCATCCAAAGCCCAGGCAAGCGAAAGGAGAAGACCTCCATTGACTTTGGCAAGGTTCAACTCAAGCTCAAGCCTCACGCTTCGCAGAAGAGTTGGGAGTGCTGCCTGGAAATAGCACAACGTGCTTTTCTTGTGGGTTTTTTATTGCTTTCTAAAGCATATATTTCAGCTAAGACCGAAGGGGTTTAAAAGGTGAACTCGAAATCGGTCTCTGAATTAGTGGAAGTGAAGTCATTCCACCTTTTCTCTGGGAAATGAAAGAAAAAACCTCACTGACAGATATATCTGCTGGTGTTAATTAGGCTACAACTGTTTGCCTTATGCATATGTGGCGCTGAAAAGGAAAAAGCACTATGGGTGACCTGATCCCCAGCTCTGGCTGAAGGAAAGAGAAGCTCTTTGCACACCCTGTACGCAAGCTCCTTCTTTTGCTAAGTTGCTGTTCGAATACTGTAGTAGTACAGAAAAGGTAAAGGATAGGAATGAATTTTTCCATAGAAGCAAACTGCATCTTGTGATAACTTATTTCAATAAGCAGGGAGTGTTCACCAAACACCTTTGCCAGCTTGCATGTGGGCAAGATGAAACATGCCGTGTTGTGGGTGGGCTCCAGAGGGGTCAGCTTTCTTCTGATCTGGCTGTTTTGCAGCTCCAAGGCTCCCTCCCTATTGCCCACAGCTGGTGGAGGGCAAGCCTTGTCCAAGAAGTCCACCCACTCCCTCAGAGAGTAATGTGGGCTTTACAGCAGCTATCTCATTTCCCTGTGCCATCTGAGAACAGGACAGAAGGACCGGGAACTGCCGGAGCCTGGCAGCGGTCCCCAGGCTCGTGCCGCAGCCAGGTGCGAGGAGGACCAGCTACGGAGCTGTCTCCCTCCATCCCTGGTGAGAAAACCCATTTGGGAAGAAAGGGTAGAGCGGCTTGACAATCCCCATCACAACAGATCCTGCTGCAGCAAAACCTCTGCCCCATCGCTGAGACACTCTTACCTGAATAGTTTCCAGTCCTCCCACGTAGTCTGCTCTTTTCTGGGGCCTCTTGTCCGACTCCCGAACCTTTCAGGTGAGGGGAGGTCCTCAGCGGGTTGGCCACAATCTCCAGCCTGGCTGCTAGAGGATTGCTTGGACAATTTCCCCGCTGCCTTTGTGGGCCTGGTGCCTGGTCCCTCCTGGCATCTATGTGGTGGTGGCCACTGTCTGTGCTCCTTTGGCAGATTGCTCTGTTACCTGTTTGATCTTGGGGAGTTTTCCCTAATATTTAACCTAATTTTTGCCTACTGGAGTTAAAACCCATTAGTTCCCATTCTGTCCTCACTGACTAATGAGAATTACTCCCAATCCTCTTTATAATGCCCCTTAACGTGCTTGTAGACAGTTATGTGTCCCTTCAGCCCTCTCTTCTCCAATCTGAACATGCCTTTCTCTCACAGGTCTTATTTTCCAAATCCTTTATCACCTTTGTTTCTTCCCTGTGAGCTCTTCCCAATTAATCTTTAAAAAAAATGTGCCCCGCACCAAACACCATGTGCCCAGCAGAGCAGCTTAATTAGCATAATTATCTCGCCTGGTTTTCTCACAGCTCTGCTATTAACTGTTTTATTGCTGGGGCACCTTGTCCAGCTGGCAGCACGCAAATCCAGCCTTCTCCTGAGCGCAGGTTGATGCAGGGTTTGGCTGGCTGGCCGTTCAGCTGGGAGTCATTTTTACAAGTTCCTGCAAAGGCAGATACCGCTTTGCAGGTAGAGCCCAGTCCCTGCCTTCAGACAGACCTCGGCTTCAGAGGACGATGTGGAAAGTATTCTAACCTGGGACAAGCCCAGAAAGGCTCAGGGCGGTGGGTGGCTCCAGGAGGAGCTGGTGGCCCTGCTCCTGCCAGGGTGATGCCGGCCACATTGGACGCCAGCCCGGCAAACCTGGCAGCTGCGCCCAAGCCTCCCTGGCACACCTCCAGGGCGGCAGGGCTGCAAGGCATGACACCTGTGAAAAACTTGCTGCCTCTGGCTGCTGGCAGAGAAGTTGGCTTCGAAATGGCAGCGTCTGCAAGGAGAGTTCACACGCTTCAGAAAGTGCGGCCGCCGGGTCGTGGCCGTGGTGGCCAAAAAAGCCCGTCTCGGCCCCCTGGGTGTTGCCCCTGTCAAAGAGCAGCGCTGCTGGCTTGCGTTGCTTCTAGGGTTTTAGCGGTGACATCTAGATCCTATAGCGAAACAATACTCTTCCCAGCATTTCCTATTGCCATGCTACAGCGGTGCTTTTCATTATTCTCCATGCAGAACATTGGCTTTGTTGAATCTCAGTACATTTCTTCGATTTATCTCCCAAGCACCACGTTATACTTTAATCCTGTCCTTCTCGGTGTTTGCATATCCTGCTTGGTTTGAATGGTACCTAAATAGGGGCTTGCTCTTAAAGGCACGGGCAGATTTGCATGTCTGACTACGCCAAGAGCTGCTAATGAAAATACCAGTGAGCATGGGGGAATAAACTCGCCACCTGTGGAGTCTTGTTTGGCATCCTCATTCAGCCTAATAAAGAATCATTCATGTTTAATTGCTACATTTGATTGTTTAATTACGGTTATTTTACATGCCATCTTGTAGTTGTGTCTTGGCTTTAGACACTATCTGCTACCTTACTCTTTTTTAATACTGAATTATACTATAACAGAAAATTATTTTAGTCAAAGAATTAGAACTAGGTCTTTAAATTGTAATCTGGATTTTAAAAAAAAAATCTGTTCATAAAACCTCTTATATCTGATGTTGCTGTATAGATCCAAATCCAGGCTTTTTTCCTGCCAACAAGAATTATATGAATAACCCCCTCAAATGCTCTTGCAGGGCCACGATATGAGTAGCCTCATCTTCTCACTGAAGTTTTATCAATTTGTTTACTTTGGTTAAATGCCAATTCATTTCAACCACTGCAAGATTTTTTTTTTGTTCAGGCTTAACTTGGCATAAAATTAGTTTATTGCAGGTTCACTTAGTTGGGCAATGTTCTGACTTCAAATCAATACAAATCTGTCCTAAACTTCAATAAGATGGTCTGCTTGCAAACCTGGCACCTGTTTAACTAAATGAATGGAAAGGAAACCAGGAAAACTACTCTGCTTCTTCAGCTGTGCCTTTTTGATGCTCCCATCCTGTAATTAAAGGGTAAGGAGGTATCTACCAGCTTGGAGCCCCAGGGCAGCCCCCTGCCTTGGTTGTTGGTGGGTTTCTCTCTGCGAGGATCTCCCTGAAACCTAATTCCCAGGGCAGGTGCTGATGGCCTCTCTGAGTTAATGACGGACCTGTCCTGGGCAAGCAGTTTCATCACAGCAATCTGGCTACGAACTGCCTGCCCCTGCCTGTCAGATAACTTTCAATAGGGCAAACTCCCTTTTAACTAATGTGCTTAATGACTTCTTCCAGAAGCAATGAAACGCCTCCAGGTCATCTGACAATCCTTTCTTTGCATTTCTGTAAACCGCACTGTGTCCCCTGCGGGGCAGACGTCGCTGTACGGTGAGCAGTCCCTAGCTTCCCTCTTTGCTTTCTGAGCAGGGCGAGGTGTCGCTGCCTTGCTCTGAGCCCCCTGGTTTTGCTTCTCACCTTGTGCCTTGGAGCATGCAGGCTCCCGGCCCCCAGACTCCGATCCATGGGAGCGTGCTGTGCCCCATCTTGCTGGTACGTGCACACTTGCCCTTCCTGATCTTTGTATGCTAAATTGCCTGGCATTTGGGCAGCCATCCCTCCTGGGGCACTAGTCTTTGACAAATTTGTGTAGAAGCAGCTGAAGAGATGCCCAGGCAATTTAAGGTATGCAGCAAAACCATCTACCCTTCCTATCATCTTCAACCTCATGACCTTCCCAAGTCTTCATCCCAACAACCAATGTCCTCAGGTGTTTTCCAGTCCTCTCTTCCCTGGGACAGCGCGGCGTTCCCCACTGTAGCACTATCTTCTCTGCCACAGAAACACGTAACCACACAGTTGTCCTCCCCTCCCACATTGAAAAATAAAAGATCAGGTGGCTGCAAGCACCAGACATGGTGTCTTGCTTTGCCTCTGGCTTGCTCACCAGGAAGCAAATTTCTCAGTGCTTAAACTCTCCTCTTAGATGAGCAAAGACAACTTGCTCTTTGTATGCCCAGGCAGTCATGATCCTCCTCAGATTGGGCTGCAAGGAAACATGGCAGCATGAGGACATGTGCCCATCACAGACGGTGCTCTGACTTTCCGTGGTCTCCTAATTTCAGGCACTGCAGTAATTTCTTTATGTGGGCCATTTCTATGTAGCCAATATAGATACAGGAAGAGGATGGTCTCCCTTTTACCCCTGTTTTTATTCCTGCTTCCCAATGCCTGAATCTGCCTTTGAGCTAGTTGCCTGGGTGCTCTGCCCAGCCAGAAGGGAGGCAGCTTTCTCAGACTAGTCTTTAACTATGTTGTTTTGTAGGAGAAAACTTTAGGATGCTAGCAACCGGTGCCCAGAATTTAGAGAAAAAAATATGGAAAAGGCATTTGTCAAATCAAATAAAGAATGAATAAATTCAGGGCACTGTATTGTGTGAGGGTTCTCCATAAGAAAGACAGAAAGAAAAAAAGAAAGGAAAAAAATAAGTGAGCCAAAGAGCTGCAGGACAGTATAATGCTGGTTATTTACCTGCCTGGAGGCCCTAAGGGATTTCTCTGTGGATTCATCTTGAGCTCGTTCCCAGGAAATTCTTCCCTTGTTTTTAGTGCTGCCTTGCCTTTCCCCCTCTCACCTGGTACAGCTAAGAAATGACATGCCGCCCGGGTGCTTTCTTTCAGGGTCATTTCCGCTACTTCTCGCTCAGTTAAGAT
Source organism: Gorsachius magnificus (assembly GCA_034008185.1). NCBI lineage: Eukaryota > Metazoa > Chordata > Aves > Pelecaniformes > Ardeidae > Gorsachius > Gorsachius magnificus. The sequence goes on along the minus strand of CM067084.1, from coordinate 30,244,309 downwards.
TTTTAAAAAGATCAGGCTCATGTACTCAAAATCGGTTCAAAGTGCTTCGCAAGAATGCGGCACAGGAATACTAAATCATTATTCATCATTTGACCAGACATGAAAATAATCCACAATCATAACTAGTTTCTTTAAACGGCCAGGGTAATTACTAATACATGGAATCAAAAGGTAGGAAACTACTACTATTTCTGCAGACGAGGAGCATCTTACTGAGACAAGGCAACAGCAAAGCAGGCAATTTTCAGTTGTTTTTCAGCAAGGTTTCTACATCCTTTCTTGCCTTTGCACTCACAGAAAGCCAAATTTCCATGTCCCTACTACATGTAAAATGGGGCAAGGTTTTAAAGATACAGCTCCACTCCATTTGACTGCAGCAGACTAAAAGAAAAATGAAGTTCAGCACTTAACTGATCCCTTCGCAATATTTCAGGATAAATTAAAAATCAAAATGTCAAGAGGTTCAATATGTCAGTGGGCCTTTTGACAGAGCAGCCACTTTGAAGCCTAAATGGGAACTGTGCTCTTTTTAAAAACCAAAACCAAATGTGCGCAGCTGCTGCTTTCTTTCAAAATTCAAGCCCTTCACCTTTGTATTTGTTTTGTAATAAAATCAGTAAAATATTCTGGCTGCTGTTCTACTTATTCTCTGAGCGGAAAGCCTCCATTTCATAGAACCGCTATCTATTTATTAGGATGGCTGTTCTTCATTATCTGTATTAAGGTAAAGCCTGGGAATCCTACAGTCTGCCTTTTACCACTGAGCAAAACTATATTTGCTGCCCACTACATGTTATCTTACTTGGCCCTTAGCAAATCATTTTTTGTTTTGCCATTTCAGTTTGTGTTTATAAAACAGGAAAGATAATAAATGATAATACTTACCTTCTTTGCAGAGATGTGGTGAAGATTAATTAGTTCTTGTTTATATGAAGATTGGCAATAGTGATCTGCAGGCTTGCAAAACACTGGAGTGACTGCTATCGCTGCCACGCTTGACAAAGAAGCACAGTCAAGGACAGGAACTGGTGCCACTGCAATCATTTACAGGGCTGATGATATATGTGGCCTTGAAGAAAACTCCCCAAAACCTTCTGCATCCACACCTCAAACCTGGAGGAAATGCGCATCAGGACACTCAGCAGTCGAGTTTGGTTCGCAGGACCAGCACCATGGCAGCCCTGTTCCTTTGCATCTCAGCAAAAGCAGCGTTACCGACTCGTAAGTGGATGATTTTGTCTTGTCGGAGCCTGCAAGTGCAATGGTGTGCCATTAGCACATGATGAGAGGAAGGATGTCCAGGTATCATGAAGAGGCTTGCCACCCTCCAGGGTCCGTGCTGCCCCAGCCCCATTGCAGGGGCCACGGACACGGGGCTCGGCCCAGCATGGGACTGGTGCTCTGAGTGTGGGCCTGAGGCAGAATTTGTTGAAGCTCAAAACTTGCTCTGAACAACACTGGGAGCAGCCAATTGGCTCTGAAGGTGCTTCCTGCTGCCCAAGGGGCTGCTCCTCCCCCAGCCGCCTGCCCCCCAATCTCAGCCAGGTGGCGTGGGCTGGCGTGGACCTTGCCTTGCAGCCCACCTCAAGCAAGGTGCTCCTTTGCCACTTTGGCCGTGGTACCCCTGGGGTCTCCTTTACCCACCAGTGGGCACCACCTGTCCCCCCACCGCAAACCCTTTAGTCTGCTGCAAAAGGCATGCAGATAAGCAATCCGAATTGCTTATTCAGTAACCTCCCAGATAGACAGTGTTAAACTGTCTCCCCCTGAACTTTGCTATGGATGCAGTGATGGACGTAACCTCTCCCACTCACGTACGCCTTATCCATCAGTGGTTGCGTACATGTGTTGCGCCACGGCAAATTGACACCTTCGGGCTCAGCCTGCTGCGCTAGTTAGATACTTGCAGGCTGTCCAGTCAGCAGGTTGGGTTATTTTCATAGCGAAGCATCTGCAGCGAAATGCGTTTTCTCCCCACAGCTGCCCGATTTGTTCTCATAGGTGCTTTTGAGCGTGGCTGGCTTTCAGTCCAAGCATGCTGCAGGCGGGGCTGTCCCTGTGCAAAATTATGGCCTTGTCCTCCGCCTTTCCCACTCTGTTCGCTACAGCTTTCCACAGGCTCTGGCTGTCGCTTTTTGCTTTCCTCAGCAGTTCCTTCCCGCCCTGACAGCCACCCCTGTGGTGTGGAGGAGACGTGGCACATCCAAACACGATGATGCAGCAAACGGCGAACTCCCCCTGGGCAAAGCAGTGTCTGTGGCTGGTGATAGCAGTGACTGGCAGCCGGTGATGGCTGGGCCTGGCCGCTGCAGGTTGCTGAGAGAGTGGATGGGATTTCTGTGGCTGACACTTCCCTTCTTCTGCAGCTGGAGGGGTGCAAGGCAATCATCCGGAGCTGGCCACGGGAGATGCCGGTCCTTGCACAACTCATCACTGCTTTTGTCAAATCATCCAGTGACACGTGGATGGGATTTGGGGGTTGATTCTTCTGCTTTGGCAGAGACCAAAACACTCTGTCAAGGAGAGGTGAATTTAGCAGAACACATGTGAGATCTGGGACACCGATACCACAGTTACCCTGCGACCAGCAGGTCCCCAGGATGGATGGTTGGTCCATCCTTGAATGACTGGGAATTGAATCCTGGGATCTTACTTTGTGCTGCTTTACTTACCGCCCTTACTGCATCGCTATGTATTGGTGCTGGTCTTCTTCAGCAGTCCTCTTGGCTTCTCTGTTAGCCTTGTTTCTGCTGCACACCTCCCTAGGTACAGGCGACAGCCATCTGAAGTAAAAAACACAGCCAACACTGACTGTTCAGTAACTCCTTGTAACAAAAGCAGCCCTGATAAAGCTTCCCTGTTCCATAATGACATACATTCTCAGCACGTTTTTTTTTAACAGCAGAGTTTCAGTTACCATGGTGGACAGTGATGCTGTTAAGGCCAAAGTTAGATTGTGCAAGGCCAAAAATGCATGCCCTGTAATTTCAGGCTATAGATACCCATTTAGTGGTGGGAGCTTAAAAGAAGGCTGTATTTGGGGCAATTTGCATTGCAAAGTATATGCAGGTGACAGGGCAATATGACGGGAGATGTTATTACTGAGATTAGAGTTTACACTTATAGCCTAAATTGGGATGGCATTTGTCTGAGAAATGACAGTGCCCTGGAAAAAATTACTAAACATCTGATAATTTAATATTGACTGTGTCCAGTAAATATCCCTTTAGTTTCCTATTTCCAGCTAAGATTAATTTTCTGATCAAAGAAAATTTGATCAGAACTGCATAGACAGTGCAATAGCAGCAATATTACATGGCTTGAGGATATGTGTTATACCTTTGAATCTCTACAGGAAAGCCAGGCAGGAGGGGATGATGATGGCTTGTGGTAGAATCTCTGCGAGAAATAATAACTCCTCTTTGGTTTTGGAAAGGAGTTATTTTTATGTATTTCTTTTCCCCTGTCAATCAGAGACATCCTTTCCTCACTTTGAAAGTACAGGCAGACTTTGGTTTATGCCTCTAAAGCTCTTAGGATGCTTTTGGTTGAACCTCGTGCTATTTACGATTGTTGCCATTTTAATTTATTAAAAAAAAGTCTGGAAGCAGAGATGAATGCTACTGCACCATTTGTTTTGGTGTTATAAACTATGTTAACAAGATTAATTTCTGTGCTCCCATGTTTCTGCCCTGTCCGGTGTGACAGATAGCTCCCTTCTCCTTTCCCTCCCACTTCCACCTATTCCTGCTAGATCAGCTTTTCCCATCCCAGGTGGAGCAGCTCACCCATGCAAGCCCTGAATGGTTTCTGGTTAGCCCTAGCTCACCCAGTCATTTTGCAATATCACCTTCCTGGCTTTTCTACTACCATCACATTAAATATTCACTGCTTCACAGTGCCTATTAACTGGATGGTTTGCTACTAATATCAGGCTCTGAATGGAGACATCTTACTCAGAGTATTCCCAGCACCATCTGCTGCCTTTCTTTATTTCCATTTCTAGAAAGGGTTTCGCTGATATCTGAGAAGCAGGGGAGGAATCTGGATACGGTTGACACAAATCCCAGAAAACATTTGTCTGTTTGTCTTACGCGCTAATTAGCACAGACTTGGTCAAAAGTGTTCTGAACTTTTATTTATTTATTTTACTCATTTCTATAGCATCTATCACCATGACAGCAATGTGCTTCAACAGCAGGAAATTAAAACACATAACGCAGGCAGCTAATCAAATGCAGAAGCAAACAGAAGAATTTTGCACAGAGCCCTCGGTGTCGCTACGGTCCCGCTTTGACAGGCAGTAGAGTTTCTCTTTCTGCAGGAAAAAAAGAGATGTTTTGTTTGTTTCAAATTCCCTTTTCCCTTGGAAGCGTAAATGTGAAATTACTCTATCTTCCTCTGCTGGGACGTCTTATTTATTTTCCTGCTAGTGGCTGTTAAAGTAGATGATGTTTAATTATTTCCTGGGTTTAATTCATGGCTTGCACAGTTCAGCATGGGGATGGGGGTGGGACTGGTGTGGCCTAACCTGAGCTGCTGAGGCGCAGCCTGGTCTTAGCAGCTCCGTTGCCTCCACAGCCAGGATCCGTCCCCCCCATAGCTAGGATCTGTCCCCCCCATAGCTGCCCAGGTTCCACCAGCCCTCCACTCCGTGGCATGCTGTCTCTTGTTAACAGAGTCTTATTCCACCCTTTGCCCTTCTGGGGCTGCCCAGGGGTCAGCAGGTCTCCGTGCGTGGGCAGGGGCTGGATGCCGGCGCGAGGCTCCTGAGGTGCAGCACAATTTTCCGGCAGGAGCGGGCAAAAGGGCAGGTGTCCGGCTGGATCCCCTGTGCCGAGCTACATGCTCAGCCGGGCGGGGGGGCTGGTAAGAGGTTTTAGCTGCCGGGAAGCCCTGCTGAGCAGAGGAGAGAGATTAAACCCACCTGGGTAAAAGGGGGACACCAAGCTGGCGAGGCTGTGTTTTATTGCTTTGCCTTCCAGGCGGCAGGTACCAGCAGGGAGGGATTTGGAGCTCGTTGCGCTGGTTAGGAGTCACTGAGCTAGTGAGTTGTTAAGATTAAATCATTCACTTAAATGAAGAAAGACCTGGGGGACTGAACCAGGACGAAGGCATGAGGAAGGAGGGCTGTGCACCAGGTCCACGGGAGACACAACCATGAGGATGGGTGGCCCACTGGTTTGCCCTCTCCTTGTGGGGCCAGGACAGGGACAAAGGAAAACCCAGCAGGAAAACAATTCCATGGAAATCACAAAAATCTTTGAAAAGTGCTTCTTTTTCAGGATCCAAACCAGATGTTTTGTCTGGTCTTAGTGAAGCTTTTTATTTTAGTGGTATTTGAACATAAGGGTTAACTGCAGTTCCCAGCACTTAACGGTTTTTCTCCAATTTTCCCTTTTGGAGCTGCAGCTGGTTCCTGTCTCTGCACATTGCACCCTCTGCCACGGGCACTGTTCACAGGCAAACCCAAACCCCTCCAAGCCCAGCGTGGGGCAGTAACAAACGCGGAATCGTCAGGTCAGCTGGTCGATGGCCACGTGTGGGTAGCAGAGTTAGGGCTAAAGCTCTGCTCAGCTGATGCCCTTCGCCTTAGTCAACAGGCAGTGCGATGCTCCCCTCCCCTCCCTCTTTGGCATGCGTTTTGTGAAGTGGCTAATCTATAGTCAAGGTGTGTATTTATGACTGCATTTACATATTTGGGTGTGCAGTACAACTGTGTGGTCGAAGTTGTGTTTTGGGCTTCAGGTGTTTAGATAATTGCCATGTTTAAAATGATTGTGTAAAAAGAAAACTCTTTTAGAAAAATATTAAAAAGAATGAATTTCAAATAAGCTGTGGAGAGAGCCTAGTAAAAGGGTAAAAAAATCATTTCAGGCTCTTTTTAACCTTGACGGTGACCCTTTGAGCTCTTTATATAAAGTATTGCACATGTCAATCATAGCCTTGACCCTGTTAGAGACTTCAATCAGAAGCCTGCTAACTTCTCTTGAATACTTTCATCAAATCCTCACCTTCTACTGGTGTCCTCAGGTGATTTCTTTTGGGGGCAAGAGAATTCTACCAAAACCAATCTTTGTTTTATTCCCTTTGCACCTAAATTAGTTTTTATTTGTATTCTTTTGAGTCAACAGTTCAAACGCCTAAATACACCTACCAAGGAGCGTTCTAACAGACTGCTTTCCTATTAAGCTTTCTTTAGTATTGAACACCGAAATGCATTTTTCTTGATTAGCACTGGTAAAATGTCTGCCACGTGAGTAATGAATCACGCAAAGCTTGAGTCCTTCCCTGCGCCCAGCCAGTTTATGTTGGTGGGTAGAGGTTTTCTGCTCTGCTCCTGCAGGCTAAGTCTGGATTTCATAGAGTCATTGAGTAACTCATCTCATAAATCCACATCCTAACATTAGCAGCCTAACTCCGCTCAAAATAATTACATTGCTTCTACTTCAGGTTGTAAACTCGGGTGTGTTGTTAAACAGCTGTTGTGTTTCACTCTCCAAATGACCAGAATGATTCAAGGTGCAAAGCAACTGAGTCTTCTCCCAGGTGAGAGATGCTCCATAAATCTAAGAGACTCATTATTCGCCCATCCATCCAGATATATATAGGAGAAAGTAATCTACCAGTGGAGATTTTTCATCAGTGAATTACACTAATGAACGCATTAGTCTCTTTTTTAGTTCTCTATCCAGCTTTTTGAGTTATTTACTTGATATTAATTACTGAAAAGCCCTCGCTATTTTGCGGAGCCCTTGTACCCAAGTAGCTCCATTTCTTGCCATAAGGGCACAGCAAGGTTAAATACCAGACACCGCTCGATGTGATTTTGTAGAGACTTTGGGCATATGGAGCCATGAAAGCGCCTGAGGCCATCATCAGATCTACTTGGCATCTGTAATCAGGAGGAGACAGCTGATTGTCTTTGCTTTTCATAACTCTGTGTTCGAGTAGGAACTCTGCAAAATATTTCATCCGATAATGTCTTGACGAAACTTTCATTTTGCATACGTAGCTAGGCAGTCTCTCCTTGTTTTGAAAACAGATTTTGTATCATGGCATCTTTCTCTTGTCTTTGTTTTACGTTTGTAGGTGCCAGTCTAGAGGCTGCTGGTTTAAAGCTTTTTCTTTTCCTTGCGTGCTTGCTTTAAAATGATCTGTTGGTATTGAGTATGACGTATGTTAAATGGCTAAAATAGAGCACATTGATGTAGATTCAACAGAAATTGATTTGAGACTCCAGCAACCATGGTACCTTCCCATGCTAAAATTGAAAGGTATCATGGTTTCTGAAGTAGTGACTGCTAGCACTGGAGTAGTACTCACTGTTTGTCAGGTTCAGACTAAAGCCTATTTCTTTTTTTTTTTTTTTTTTTAAATACGCATAAGTTGTTCTCTGGGCTGCAGGTACTTACAGTTTTCTGTACTTGGAAACAAATCAAAGTTTGTTTTCCAGTCATCCGAGGAGAATAACTTTACGAACCGTACAGTGAACACTGCTTTGGAAGCCCGTATGAATATAATCACGCAGCACTTCTTAAAAATGAAAGTAACCCCAAAAAGGCTTTTGCTGCATAGGGGAATGGGTGGAGCTCACCAGTGACTACTAAGGGTAATGGGCTCTAAATTTCAGCTCTGTTCTCTGATCCACAGGGGCAATTCCTCTCAACCTGATCCCAAAGTCTGTGGCAAACTGTTGTATTTAAGAGCCCTTGGGACAGTATTTCATGGAATGGAGATTAGAAGGCAAGAACTGAAAACTGGAAAGTGCTTCGTGGTGTCTCTTTAACAGCTTAGGATTGATTCATTTTAGTATTTGTGTCTGGGTCGTATTCACTGCTGCCTCATAGATCAATGGCACGACGGGGTCCCAGCTCTTGTTGATGCAGCATATGGGAACGGGATCCATTATCTTTAGTTCCCAGGACTATAAAATGTCTAATAAACTCAGCAGCAAGAGTGCCAGATTTGTGCGGCACTGCCAGCTGCTGTAGCCTTGTTGTCTATTAAGCTATGTTTTTAGTTTCATTATTGATGGGGAATGCTGATAGTCAAGCAAAGGATGTTGCCTGCAGATTTGAGGCACTTTAGTAAAGCATTGATGGTATTAGAGGGTTGAAAGAGGCTAACAGCAAAAGAAAACCAGCCAGAAAACAGCCCCTGGCACCCACAGAGTGAATTCATGGTTCACCTGGCTTACTTCTCCTTTGGAAACTAGGAGACCTCCAAGGATGTGCCTATGGGATTTGTACGTGAACAGTCCTTGCAGGAAGCAGGGGAAAACAAAAATCGTGAGTACCAGAGCAAGAAGGAGACCCAGCTGTGGGAGATCAGGTCTCAGAGCAGGAGCAAAGCCATTTGGTGGAAATCCCACTCGTTGTAGCACTCTCCTTGCCTGTCCCCATCCTGCCTCCTCCTTCTCTTTTCTCTTCTGCCAGACAGGATCAGGATCAGAAAACAGGGGAAATCCTCAGTTCACCACCTAATTAAAAAATATTTGCTCATTATCTCATAAGCCTCTTTCTCCCATGTCAGCGTGACTTGTAAAGGTGACTTCAATTGCTGTGGCTCCTCTTGCAGGGAGGGAGGGATTCATGCTGCAATGAGAAATCAATTTAAATTCACATGGGCACAGTCAATCCTTAATCATGTCAGCAAACTCAGGCTGGCTGCAGGAATCTGAGCAGGAAGTTCAAATGCCTCAGTCCCAAATGTTCCTCCCCTATCACAGAACCCGAGGCAGGCTGTCCCTGAGCATTAGTTTGATGCTCCAGTGCTTTTCTCAGTCTCTTCCCTAGCTGTTTACATAATAATTTGTCCCTCCTCTGTTTTTCCCACCCACTGCTCTGTGGCTCCAGCTATACCTTTGCAATAAATTCCATAATCGCTCTGAAAATGGTGGACGACATGATCTTGCATACAGACATTGCTATGGTGGGTTGGGGAACAGCTTCCTGCCCTGCTTTGCTTGCTCCCTGTGCACTGTCACGAGGGGCATGTTGCAGTTCCTGACCAGTATTAGTTTTTATTGCTTCCTTTACTCCTCTGGGATATGGAGATCAAGCACAGCTAGGGGAAGTTAGGCAACATTTTCAGTCTCTAGTGTCTTTAGTTTAAGCACTTCAAAATCAGTAGCAGGCACACAAATGGAAGCAAGTTAATATGAGCGGCATCCACAGCTCCCATTTAATCCACTGACTATTGATGCCTTTGATAAATCTCTATATATTGCTTCTTGAAAAGAGAATCCTGCATCCCATGAGCAGGATCAGTTTCTGTATCTTGGACATCTTGGACAAGGGAAAACAAAATTTGTAGCATTAATGCTGGCATAAATGCAGAAGAAAATGTTCCTTGGAGCCTTACCTGGGCTAAGGCCTGTATGGATAGTGGTTAGAGTAGCTGTCACCCATGCTTGTAGCTAGGCTGCTCTTGGTTTGCAAGTCTGCTGTCACTGCCCGGTGCCCGCTGGCTCTTGACAGCCTTCCTAGGGCATTTCCGATCTCTCGGTCTTTGCCAGCAATAGCTGCAGCACTGGGAAAAACCTGCTAAATGCCGGTGTATTTCTGCCAACGTTTCTGCAAGGAACAGAAAGAAAGAAGCTCACGAGCCAGGAGTTTCTTTTAAAGAATGCGGTTCAGAGGTTTTGTGCAAACTATCTGCTATAATTACTGGGTATTTAAAAATATTCTGGGGAATAATTTCTGGGCCCTTCTGTTTTTCCCTTCTCTTTAGTGCCACATAGAGTCTCAGCCATTAGAAATGCTAAAGGATGACTTTCATGAAAATGAGGGAGATGGCAATGGTGTGTTTGACAAAAACACGACTTCTGCTTGGTGAAGCTGTTTATCCTGATCACAAGACACTAAGAGGTGGGGGATTCATTACTTCCATTGATACCATGTTCAGAGCTTTTCTCCCTTCTTCTTAAAAATGCCTTCCTACTGTCTCAGATTTGCCTGTCTCAAGTTTCCAGCTACTGGGACTTGTTATCTCCCACGTTAAAGAACTTCACAGTTCCCACTGTTTCTTGAAGGTAATAGTACATTGTAATCAAGCCACCTCTCAGTCTCCTTTTTGATAAGCTAACCAGATTGTGCTCTCCACATTTCTCACTCTAAAGCACTTTCTTCAGCTCTTAAACCATTTTTTGTGGCACTTGCTGTGGCTCTTTTTCCCGTGCAGTCACCAATTTTGCTACACGCTTATTAAAAAAGATGAACTCTGGAGCTGAGTGTTGTCAAGAACTGGCCTCATCTCAACTATATGCAACCTAAAAAGCCCGTGCCTGAATCTGCTCACATTCCCCTCTTTGTATATAGGGATTATTTTACCTCTTTTTAGTGTGGCTTTGCCCTGGCAACCCGTGTTCAGTTGCTTGTCCAGTATGACCTTAAACTCTTTGCTGTTACTGTGGGATTACCCTGCTACCCATTTCCAGGAGTGGCTTCCACTCCACATCCCTAGGCTTTACACCTGCCTGTATTTAGATACCATTGTTTGAGTGAGCCTGTCTTACCAAATATTGCACCATCTTCCAGATGATTTAGTTTGTCTGAGGGACTTTTAAAGGGATGGCCAGCACCTAAGTGTTAGCTAGGATGCTGATCTAGTGCCTTCTGTCCCAGCTCCACAGCAGATTTACCCTGGGAAGGGACTGTGGTCCGTGGAAGATCATAAAATAAATCCTCCAGGCCTGTCTCCTTCAGGCAATAAAATGGGAAAAAATTAACTCCTCAGCTCCATCAGCATATTTGGTGCTCTTGGTCCCATCTTTGTGACAGACCTGTTGCTACCTGTCACATCTTTAAGATTTCATGAAGAGTCTTGGGTGAAAAATGTTTTCAACGTCTCGGTCACTTCTAATCTGCAGTGGAAACATCTCTGTTTGAATCCTACTCAAAACCCCCTCAGTTCTTCATCCATTTAATGCAATCTTTACTGATATCGTGGAGTGCTTATTTTTTAATCACCATGCTGTATGGTACTAAGTGAAGCACCTGGCAATGGAAGGAGGATCGCTGTATCACCAAACCCATCGGCAAAAGAAGTATTTCTTGAGACAGGGTTTCTATTTATCATAATGCTGACTGACATTAATTATCACTTAAAATCCGTATCAGCACTTCTGTTTGGCATAAGAACGATGCCAGGAAGCTCATCCGGCAGGAAGAAAAATGTAATGCCTCCACGTTAGGTCCCCAGTGGTTGCTCTGGTGCTGTCCACAACCAAGCACGGGTGTTACTCTGTGACAGAAATGGAAGGTATTGCTCTCCCCTTTTAAAATCCCTGGTTTCTCCAATCGGGTTTGCATGCTCGGGCCTTTGCTTTGCCGCTCAACTCCACTTTATGAGCACAGCAGGGTGATTTATTGAGGACTTCAAGAGGGAGACACGAGGGCTGCAGCTGCACTGCTCTCGCAGGGCTGGCCAAGCTCCCCTCCCCGCCTGCCTCGGAAGCCACGAAGCAGCTATTTGTATAACTGGTGGTGGTGGCACAGAAAGGCACTCACTCATTAAAATGCTTTCAGTGCTTGTCCTTATGACTTAAATAAAGGCTTTTGGTTTTCCAGGCAAGGGTTTCAGAGATGTCCGTCTTTTCATTCTTTTTTTTTTTTTTTTTGTCCTTTGCATGTTGTTATTGCTTACATTTCTTAAAGCTCCACAAATTGTAAGCCTGTGGCTTGCAGTGAAGGCATGCTGGTAAATGATTTATAGAGGGTCCTACAAATCATGTTGCACAGAGCACAACCCCTTCCCCCACAGCAACAGTCATCGTTTCAGAGCAGCACAGTCTTCAAGGGAGCTAAGCTGTCCTTTCCCTGCTGAGATTTAGGAAGCCGAACAGTAAAATGCAGCTAGAAGTGAGAGTAAACATGCCACAATAACAACCTGGCATTTAAGTTTCAGCAGGGCTTAAGGTGGCCTCAGAGTAACTCTTGCTTATCAATGGTATTACAGGCATCTGTATGCTTTTACAGATTTTGTATCTATATATATATACACACATATATATAAAACCCCAATATGTAAATATGTAAGCAAGGAGTTAAAATTACTTCAAGGATTAAAAGGCAAGCAGAAATTTTTACCAGTTACATGAATTGCAGAAGTCTCCATTATTAATTGTGGTCTCGGCTGTACCGATCCCGCCATACACTGGGGCGGTTGCAGCAGACCTGAGAGCACAGGCTGGCTCTGTGACCTCAGGGCTTTTCAGCCGTGACCCTTGGCATCACCGTAGAAAGACATCACACACATTGCTCCGCACAGGGCACATGGCAATGCCCACGTGTACAACAAATGCTTAAAAAGCCCTCAGCCTTCCTGGGCTCCCAAACATGGAGAAGGGATGCTCTTACCCGGCCACCCTCCCAGCAGCTGGTGCAGCTCCCAGGCATCGGCACGCACTTGGGTAGAGGCTATCGGTGTAGGAAGTTTGGGGATCCAACTTGGTCTTGGATGGTTCCAGCATATGGTGAATACGAAGAGCTCGTAGAATTGCCTACGCTGCCTTCCCACTTCTCTTGTTCTCTGCGCTGATCACAGAATCGCAGAATAATTTAGGCTGGGAGGGACCTCGGGGGTCATGTAGGGCAACCCCTGCGTGAAGCAGCACCAATTAGGTAGTGCAGAGCCTTGTCCAGATGGGGTTTGAATATTGCTGAGAATGGAAACCACAGCCTCTGTGGGCTCCTGCTCCAGTGTTTTGACTGCCTTTCTTGTGAAAAAATTTTTTGCTAATATCTAATCTGAATTTCCTGCATGCCAACTTGCATCTGTTGCATCCTATGCTGCTGCACCTCTGGGAAGAGTCCTGTTCAGGCTTTTCTTTGCTCAACCTTCAGGTAGTTGCTCCAGGTCAAAAAAGGGGAGCCCCACACTTTGCTAGGTCTGTTGATTTTAGTGGCTCCAAAGAGTTAATGCAATAAAACATCACAAGAAAAACAGTTCTGGTGCCTGGAAAGGAACAATTTGCCGTGCAGTGAAACAACTGGATTAACAGATTGCAATTCTGACAAAATATTTTACCAAGGAAGTTGCCAAATAGTAGAAATGAAAAGATTTTGGTGGGGTTTTTTTACTAAATTAAAAGTTCATCTGGGGCAGGGAGGGGGGTGTTTATCAACAAGTTATGCCCTCTTAAAAACAATCAAAACCTTGCTGGAACCATAGACTAATGTCTTAGCAAGATGCACGATCTCCTTAATGGAAAAGTGAATTCTAGCCACTGTGATACTCCATCTGATGAGGACACTTAGCTGTGATAGGGTGGAATAAAGTGCTTCATTACACTAAAGTGAACCACACTGTGAGTGTTGGGGATATGGTTAATGCAAGTACAGAGAAATTACACAGTGTCTGTTTTGACTCTCTGATTTCCTCTAATGGACACACAGCCTCCAGGCCAAGCGCTCGGAGATTTTTGTGCCATGCCATTTTCTCCAATTATTAGCTAGGATTTTCCTCCAAAGTACCTGGGAGCAGTGGCAAATTCACAAACCCAGCATTTACAGCTGGGAATTTAAAGGGCTTGCCTCCCGCATCTGGCATCCTTCATTTCGATCCCATTTTCCTTTAATGATGCATGAGCCGTTTTAAAACGTTAACCGATGACACCTGTACGGTGCAGGAAACGCAGCAAAAATCGACACCTCCCCACGGGTTTTTTTTGCCTGTGGATTTTGGTAGATCAGTGTTCATCCTCTGACTGTGGCTATTTTTCTCTCTCTAAGATCCACCTCAGCTCCCTGTTTAGATGCTTTGCTGGTGAAGGCAGCGCCCGGCGCCGCTGATGGGGAGACGGTGGGTCAGGGCCACACTGCTCCTGCCAGAAAACTGCCTGCCCGGCGTCCAAGGCTCCTGCGGGGGGATGAGGCAAATCCACACACACACACCACACACCCATGCATTCAATTTAGAGGGTCCTTGACTGGCACGTTGTAAGAAAACCTTTCTGTTTCTGTACTGCTGTTGCTGATTTAGGTTTTGTTTTCTTTTGTGTTTGCTTTTCCTGTGGGACTGCCTGGGACACACATATCTGGGGGAGCAGAGGGACTGTCAGAGGTAAAGTCTGGGGTTCAGGTTAAACGCTTCTGCACTTTACATATTGGATAAGAGGGAGGTTTAATCTAAATATTTAACATACATACAGCCTCTTTTCTTGCTATCACCTCCATTTCCTCCGCCTGCCTTCCAGTCTCTGCCAGTTTATGCTGAAAACCCACTGAATCCCCAGCCAGCGTAAGATATCTCTACTTCACCGTTTAAAATCTCTCTTCCCATCAATCCCCGGACTGTTTGTTTCCCCCACCGCTACTGAACCGGGCTTGTTGTGCAGAGCTGAGTTATTGCAATGGTCTGGCTTCAAATTTGTCTTGGTCTTGTCCGGGCGACAAGGAAATGCATGCAAAAATAGTCTCCTAGGAAAACTGACCGTGGAAAATTCAGCTTAAGGAGCAATAAAAGAATTTACTGCCGTCACGCGGAAACCAACAGGAGAATTTACGTCTCCCACAGCAATCTCCCTCTGGGGGCATTTCCCTCCTCGGGAAGGGAGGGAGTGGTCCTCAGCGAGGTCACCTCGGAGGGCCAGCAGCTCCCTGCAGCAGGTGGCCATCCTCACCCATCAACCGAGGGCTCCTCTTGCCAGACCCACCTCAGCAGCTCCTGTCGAGGCTTTGCCCTTCTGCCTCAGGAGAAAAGGCAGCAGCAGCTCCCAGCAGCTGTCACACCCCAGCCCATGCGAGGGGCAAAGGGGATTTTATTTCCCTGGCAGGCATGGTGGTTCCTCCCAGCTGCCCTCGCCCCCTGTGCTTCCTGCAGCTGCACTGCTCCACGTCCTGGGGGTTTCTCAGTGTCCCCTCTGTCCCCTGGTAATTTTTTGGTTGTTGCCTTTTGTCAGGCAGAGCGCAGGATTTGCACTCCTCATTGACCTGGAGGAGGTCTCAGAGGAATTTTTTGTCTTCTTTCATCAGGCACTTCTGCTGTTTCCTAGTTCCCAGCCCAAAACTCAAGGGTAAGCCAACATTTGGGCCCGCTGCCTTCGAGAACGGCCCGAAAGCCCCAAACTGGCCTGCCTTGCATTGGCACTGGGTCTGGGCAGGAGGGTGGGCAGACAGCCCCCTCTGCAGAGGGGGGAGGCAAGGAGGCATCCTTGTGGAGTTTTTTTGGGGAAGGGCTTTCCAAAGAAGGTTACGCCCATGTGCACGGCTCCAGGAGCGTGCACCACTCCACGCGGCGCTGGGCGAGGGCAGGGAGCAGTGCGTTGCCCTAGACGCTTACTGTTCCCCACGGCTGGCACATAGGCACCCTGAAGACTCGACAAGTTTGTATACAGGCATCTTTTCCTGCGAGCCGTTTCTCCAAAGTCTTTTTAATTTTTGTTTCAGGTTTTTTCAGTCTCGAGCTCTTTTTCCTGCTTTACGTCATGCCTTCCATTTTAGAGATGTCAGATGATCTGTGATAAACTGACAGTGTGTGCAGGAGCAGCAAGGAGATGAGGTCCATTTTAATGAGACTAACTCTACTGGGTAGTGAAAACTGTGCCCCTAGATCTTGTTTCTCTTTGCAAAGCGTCTTAATGGCATAAAAGGATTTTTACACAAATAAGGAAAGGCAATTCCCCAAACAGATTTCTTTCAGTAGCCATTGAAATGGAAAGTTACTGCTGAGAATTGCATGCTCCCCTTTAAGAGGTAAGCACGATCAGGAATCAGTATTCTCTTGGCTCCTGAAAACAGCCTGAAATATTTCTGACTAAACAGTGTGTTTGCTTGGGGTTCGCTGTTCCCCTAGCAGATCCTGCAAGCAGCCTGCGTTTCCTCTGTGGTGGTCTGTCGGAGTCTGAATAACCAAAAGCCAAGGGGTGGGGAGAAAGCAAGAGAGAAAGAGCGTGTGAGGGAGGATGGAGCTGTGGTTGGACTTCAGCAAACAGAACCTTGCAAACAGATATGGAAATAAGTGCTAATTATTATCACGCATGTGCCCTGACTTTGTTACTATGGCTTTTACCAGTTCTTTGAGATGGCTGTTGGTACAACTCCTGCCCGCTGGCACAGAGATTTAATCACACATTTGGGCAGCGTTACCCAGCACTGGCTCGATACAACCCGCTCCTTCAGTGGCACAGAGTTTGGGTGCTTGTGAGGTAGGATGAGTGGAGACATAGAGCGGCGCTCAAGGTGAACGTGAGAAGGCACCACAGTGCTCTCCAGTCCTTCGTCATCTCAGGAAAGGACTCGGGTGCCTTTCAGCACCTGTGTAGCATCATTATTCCTTGTGGATGAAGAAGTCAAATCAACACGAAAAACTTTTGGTGCTGTTACCATCTTATAACTAGCGTGTTGGTAGGTAACGAAATGCAAAGGCAACTTGGCATGCGTTTCAGGGCTGTATTCATTTTCTGACTCCCTGTGGAAATTACTGCTGGTTCTTACCTCCAAGGCAGACTTGAGTAACACAGCACGTGAAGCTGATCTTCGTGGCTAAGTTATTAGTCTTTCGGGCAGACTGGGCTCATACTTCATGCTGGTTGCCAATACAATCTGGGTGAATTTTGGAGAGGTAATCATAGTTCAAATAGGGTCAGCTGTACAAGGCCAAGGCTATTGATGGCTATTTTCTGAGCTTTGCTGTGGTCAGGAATGCCTGTGACACCTATTTCAATTCAGATTCCTGCAGAAACCAGAAAGACATCCCCGCTTGGGCCTTTACTTAAGGAATTACTTACCATAGGATAGATGCCTGAACTGCAATGCGATTACGTACAAACCTTCAGCAATTATGTGATACACAAAATAATTTCTGCATAGTGGTACTAGCTAAATACAAACAGACGGCTAGTCCTGCTCCAAGTTGCAAATAAAAGCTCTCTTGCAATGGTTTATTTTTAACCTAGGCACCACTAGCTTAATATGTTCTGGAGCATGTACAGAGAATAATTTTTGCGGAATATATATTTTAAATCTTGCTTTCCAGGGAAGTACTTTTTTTATCTAGTACTCTTTCCTAAGCTATTTTTGGACCCCAATGTATGAATTCTAACATATTCTGGGCAACATTGTGAAAAAGTGAATAGATGAATAGGAGATGTAAAGTACTCCAGACTGCAGAAGAGTTATCCGGTCCAGTTTGCCTGTTCCCTATTGAAATGTGGATTTAGTGATGATTTGTTCACGCCTGTGGGAAATCTTATTTAGCTATGTATTAAAAAAAAATTATCAAATGTTCTGATCTTAACTTGTATTTCTGACTACAAATTACTCTGGTATTTTTTCAGCTAGGTCTGGAATATCTCTCCAAGGTAACTACTGTCTATTCTTGAGTGTGCTCTTTGTTTGTGAAAGTCAGATTTATTTAGATAGGTGTAGGGAATTCCACATAACCAGTGATGAGAGGGCATTAATTGATTTTTAAAGGCCTGACCAGAACAACTGCTGGAAAAAGGTCAACGTTAACCTGATGGTCATTCCAAGTGTTAATTTTTAATTCAGCACTACTAGATACTGAAATGGGTTGCCAGATAAGAATTGTAAATCTCATGTTTAAAAAAAAAAGAAAGTGTGATCCTAGAAAACAGATGCAGATTTTTCCACATCTCTGCGAGTGTCCAATCTTTACACATCTGATCGATAGCTTTAGCAGTGGGACACATGCATGATTTATCCACTTTCAGATCGTTCTAAGGAAGGCAACAAAACACTTAAAATCTCCTGTTGCTAGTCAGTGAGTAGATGGTGTTCACTGTGGGAAGAGCGGTAAGGCTGGCGCGCGGAGGCACAGACAGCTGTAGCTACAGGTACCTTTTTAGATTAAGGTGAATGGAGTAAGGTGACAAAGAAAGCTTTGATTTTCATCCATCAGGACAGCAAGCAAAGAGAACAAGCAGCGGAGGTGGGCACGGGCAGTGACACCAAGACGGGCCAGAGGAGTTTCGGCTCCGCTCGGCGTAGCCACGAGCATCACCAAAGCGGTGCCAGGGCAGCGGGACAGACAAGCACCGACCCAGCCAATAGACCTTGCGCTCCTCAATTCTAGCAGCTAAGGCAGATAGCTAGGACTAGGGCTTTTTCTGCACTAACGGCCCTCTTAATGCTCCTTTAGGGATCCTAACTGTTGCTAGCAGCAGCTTGGGGGCAAAAAAGCCCAGGGCCTTTGGGTACCACAGATCTCATCTATAGCCATGAAACAGCAGGGAAATGCCAGAGGCCATATGGAGTACAGCCGGTGGCAGTTACTGCCCAGGCCCCTAAAATCAGCTCTATAAATGAGTTAACAGCATCACAGCAAACGCCTGCTTGTGCTTTCTGTGCCTCGTTGCGGGGGCACTGCATCTAAGTTTGTGCCGCCTTGTACAATGAGGCACCAGAGACTGCAGTAAAACCAGCTATTTGTCACCCCCTCCGAGCAAACTGGCAGGCGCCCTGCCTCACCAAAGCGGCATGGCAGCCTGGCCTGGCTCCTCGGCCCCCGCCTCCCGTGGGGAGCTGCCGCCAGGTGCCCCCACGCCGACAGCCGACAAGATATGCAAAAAGCGCCAGCAGCGTACGGATTACAAAGATGCATCAAAAAAGCTTCCTCGTCTGTCCCCCCGCACAGTGGACCTGGCGGACCTTTGATGGGTTTGAAGCCCTAAAAGGAGATCTCTGTGTTCTGGTACTGCTTGAGCCTCCACAAAGGAGATGAAAAGGAGGAATAAAACATCTGAGCAGCCCAATCTGGTCTGAACTGCATGCATTCATTACGGCAAAGACGGATTTCTTCTGGTTCCTCCTCTGTATCCTCCTCCTCAGTGGTGGCAGCGAGAAGCTTGACACTCCAATTACAGGATATTCATGTTAAACAGAGAAGAGGGACAGCTAGTCGGTGGCAGACGTTTAGGATATGGCATCCAAGGCTCTGTGCAGCCAGCAGAAACCTGGGGGAACAGATTGAAACTACTCTAATGGCCCGGCTCCTCACAACACTTTGGTATAGGCTTAAATTAGCTCCTAGCAGTCAGTGTTACCCATGACTTGAATCAGGGTCCAAATGTACTCACTTCACCAAAGCTACTGTGAAATGGGACTGGTGTCCCGGGGGCTGGAAGGGGCCCCGTTGCATGGGGCTGCTGTCGTGGTGTACCATCGCAAAGTGCCTTTTCCATGCCTTTTTTTTCCCCCACAAGCTTGTCACTTGGTTGTACCTCATATCTGAGCCCGCCGGCACAGGGTCTCAGGCCAGGAGTGCTGCTCGCCCTCTCCATTTACAAAACCCCGTGGCTGAAATCCATTCAAAGGCTTGCGCAAAAGCATTTGATGTTTGTGACTCTGAGACCGCTTTGCCTTTTCAAACTCGAGAAAAGTTTTTGTCTTTTTTTCCTCTTGGATGGAAATGGTAATGCAGGCTAGGAAAAATGTCATTAATAATACAAACTGGGGGCCTTTGGGAGAAAATTTTAGTCTTGAGAAGTGACTACTCTGCATGAGTGTGTCATGCCATCAGAAGTTTATCTGGATTTTCTTGACTCTTCACATGTGCATATATTTCTCATCTGCCACACATGATCCTTTTCCCATATTTAGTTAGGGTATAATTATAAGTGCATACCTAAATTACAAGAAATAAATGGGGATTCATCCATTCAGTAGGCATTTTTCTAGGAAAAAAAAAGGTTTTTCTTCAGATATTGGTTTTCTTCAGGTTTTTTTTGGTTTCTATTTTTAATTTAAAGGTACTTCTCTTATGTTTTATTCACTTGTTTTCATTAGGTAAAGGAATGCCTTGGCATGAAAACCTGTCCTGAATCCACTGCTTGCTTGACAGATATATACAAAGACTTGAAACGCGAGAGGAAAAGCGGATGGTTGCAAGAAAAAAAAACAACACAAAAACCTAACCAAAAGAAAGGAATTAAACCCAGCACGAGGGCATGCATTAATACCGTGTGAGTGCCATTGCATGCCTTGGTTCCTAGGAGCGATGCACAGCATCTTGCTTGACAGGCTAAGACTGACAGACCTCGACGATGAATCTCTACTGCCTTCTAAAAAGGTTGGCCCTCCTTTTTATCTCTAGATTGATCCTGACCAGTTCGCTGCAAGTAGATACTGCTTGAATTTCAAATATTGAGTGCTGGTATCCGCGATTGGTCCCACGCTGTAAATCACATGCTAATGTTTCTCTGTCTTGACTGGATGAGAATAAACATAATAATCAGGAAGAGGCCTTGAAGAAGCCACTGCGGCTTTAAATCTCTCAGGGAGCAGCAGCAGTTTAGGGAGAAGCGGCTGATAAAGCGGATTAGGGAATTCTAGAAAATTTAAAACCCGCTCCTTTCTGGGCCACACAGGCTCTGCCCAAGGCGTCATTCCTAGGAAAATTAGGCTGCTGTGAAATTTATTGCTGGGGTGCAGAATTTACATTTCAATTTCTCTTGTCGCAGTCCAGGCGGTGGTCAGATCCCCTCTGCCTGCCTCAGCCGCTCCTGCGCCGTGTCCGCCTCTCCCCCGCCGCAGCCCTCTGCTCCCCCGCTTCACCCGGGCTCTTTGGGGGGGTGCTGAAGACAACTGCAAACCCCCCTTCCAAAAGTTTAAGGCAAGCAAGGCTGGCTGGGGAGGGCTGCAGAGGGTGGTTGCTGTTGCTGTTCGCTACATTGCTGCCCTCATGGCCAAGCAAGAGCTTATAGTCTCCGCCCTACAGAAACTCAGTGGGGTTGAATTTTGTTTCCATTGCCAATAAATTATGCATGGGGGTTTACATGAAAAGAGTTAGGCACAAGCCAAGGCAGGTGATGACCGTCTCCAGATTTGCAGGAAAGGACCTGTCATCCTCTGTCAGGAGTCAGCGGAGCTCTGCTGGGCTCCACAGCCAGGTACATCCAGGCAATGCTGAACTGCTTCCACCCCGCAGGGAAGGACAAGATGGGGGGTGGTAAGCCTTGAAGATGTTGTCTGAGGAATTGAAGAAGAGGAAGAAGAAAAGGAAGCAGAACATTTTGATGAGACAAACCTGGAGGGAGAGGAGAGTAGGAAAAGAAATAGTGAGAAATGGCAAAAATAATGAGATTGCTGACGATAAAGCAATTCTGGAGAGCATTTTGTTGAAATTTTTAACAGGGCCATCCTGGCCTCTTTGTGCTCTGTGTTACTCTCCTTGTCAAGGAGGTCACTAGAAGGAAGGTTTGCAGAAATGATGACCATTATGTGGATATTCATAAACATCCAGCACGCTGCCAGTCACAGGATGAGAACAAGCTATATTACCTCTGGGTCTGACCAGAATTAGCCAAAACATAGAATCACCGAATCATTTAGGTTGGAAAAGACCTTTAAGATCATCAAGTCCAACCATAAACAGCTTGAAATTAGCAATGCATTCCTTTGTGGAGGAGTCAAAGTCCTAACACTGATGTCATGACTAGCTGAATTTATGTCTAAATTTGAAAAGAAAAAAAACCAAACTTGAGGTGTTTCACAACTGTAAATGAGGCATAATTTGCATCATCTATGACCTACAATGAACTGTTATTAGCATTTGAGTTACATTTCCCTTAGAAATCCAGGAGGGGTTCTGACCCTGGATTAGGGGTTCCTCCTGACACTTAAATAGGAAGTGCATACGGAAACAGAGTTGTCCAGGATGTCACCACCTTGAGATGCACGACAGCTTGAGGTGGAAGGGTGGAGAATAAATGTTACTGCAAGAAAAGCTGCTGAATTTCCTTTTGAGAGACTGATAATCCCGCAGGCTTCTGCAGAAGCAGCTTTTGATTATCATTGCTGATGATATTAGAAGACATCTCTGGAGTCTGTCCTTTAAAAAATGTTTCCCTAGTGCTACTTGAAAACATATGGGTTGGGAACTGAAGTGAAAAACTGATGTTTTACTAACTCTCTTGGCATGATGGAGGCTTAGAAAATGATGTGCCTGATACCGGAGATGCATTTTTAACAGTAAATGAAACCAGACTGCATAAAAATTCAAAATACTAGACTGGTAAATGTAGATGAGAAAAGAAGTTGGAACTAGAAAAAGGGGCTGGTTAAAGAACCAAACGAGAAAAGCTGGATCAGACCTGCAGTTGGGGTGAATTGGAGCAGCTCCACTAACTTTAGCAGATCTATTTCGAGTTGCACGAACTCACGGAAGATCAAGACACGTACTAGCAACTTATACACAGGGTTTGAGTAAACCAGGTCTAACAAAGCGTTTTCAAACGCAGCGACTTCCTGAGGGCTTTATCAAGTAATAGGATGGGCAAGCTCAGGCTGCAGTTTGGAAGGTAACAGTTTTGAGAGGAGAGATGGAGCCAGTGTTAGTGCATTTTGCCAGCTCCAGCGATTGCACAAGCAATGCCGAGTGAAGATGTGGCCTCCCGGCACATCTGCGTGGGTTACTGACAGGGAAGAGGAAGAGAAAAAAGGGAAGAAAAAGGAAAGAGAAAGGCTCCACACCCTGGTTGTCCCAGGCTTCTTCAGTCAGGTAGCTTGTCCGTCTGTAAAACTGGGCCATGGTTACAGTATCTAACACAGACATAACAGCCCCAGTTCCAGTGGCTCTTATCTGTACAGTTTAAACCTCTTTCCAAACAACATACACCAACCCCCAGAAGGTGTTTTTATACCAGAACAATCTGTCTTGTGCTGGAGTCAGATCAGGTTAGCTTTGCTGGTTTAATAGGATATTTAAAAATAAAATAAAATAAAAAAGCATTATGCTGATACTGCTTCAGTGTGCTCATTGGGCAGAATGCTGACCTTCAACAAGGGAGAAGGCTGGGTAGACTCCATCCTGTCAGCTCCACTGCCTGTGGAAAAATTAATACATTTTGAGCTTTTGAGAAAATGCCATTTTGGCAAAGTGCAGAATCACTGCATCTCTTGACTGGGCATGCAGTTTCGGAGCCCCCGGCAGCAATTACTGATTTTGTAAACTTATTAAAGTAAAAAAGCATTCCCTTTCAGTGGCTTTCTGCTCCACCTCTTTGTCTCTTTAGACCCGTTAGTCATTACACACAGGAAGATTCAGACAACCAGCAGATTTTTTGCCAGACAGGTGCTACAAAATTCCTTCCCCTTCCAAACTGCTAGATGGTGAACTTCAAGGAGGTTTCTCTGTGATCTAAGGAAATAAAGCAAACTTCTGCACCAGTATGGGCGAGCTCTCAATCAGCTGGATTTCTGTAAACAGGTCAGATATTCCTCCCCCCCAACCCGCCCCAGCCCCCTGGAAATGATTTTTTTTAAATGGCAGAACTTACGTTTTTGCTGCACGGTGGTTACAGTGTCTGTTGAAGCTGTAAGGTTCTGCAGTATGCTAAAGAAATGGTAGGTCCTAGAGACGGCTTTCATCTTTAGCCACAATCAATTAACATAATCTATTTCTCAGTTTTCCCAGGCCCTCTTTACACTCTCTATATAGGAGCTTAACCTCTTTTCCCAAAACCAACTTAGCTAAAAAACACTTAATATCACTCTCAGTTCTTATAGAAATCAGAACAGGTTTTGCATTTGACTACACAAAGAAGTGTTATTTCAGTGACTTAAGGTTCTAGGGTTTTTCCAGATGTGACTCAAGCCATGATTTCATGTTGAATTAAGCTTTTATCCTTTTTCTGAGGGAGAGATTGTGCTATGAGAAAATCCAAATTATTTTATTCTAGACGATCTCTAATTACATTGAACAATAAAAATTGTTATCCTTTATGACCGCCAAGCAATTAAGTGACCTGGTGATAGGGAATTAAGTCAGTCTTCTTCCTTTGAGATGACAGCTGAAATAACAGAGGCACTGTTCTTTGTCTACTGTATGTGTGCTGGAGAGGCAGAGGAGGAAGGATGGGAACAGGGCGATACACAGTCAGAAAAATCCTGCCCCTGTGGCAACTGCTGAATGGTTTCCCATTAAATTCCCTAAGGGCAGAATCTCCCCCATTGCATCACACCTTCTAGGACAGCTTCATAAACAACCAAACAAGCAAAAAACCCACCTTGCTTCTACTATAATTTCTGATATTCCACAAATTGTTTATCTAAAAATCTCTTTGAGTATATTTTGCTGTCTTTTTCTTTCTCTTTCTTTGACAACCCTCAGTGTAAATGGCAGTGGAGCAGGAGGAATGCATGCTAGCTCATTGAAGGCGCGTGCCAATGAACTTGTAATTTAAACATGACACAGTGGGAACTGGATTAGGGACATTTGGGTATAAAACCAGGAGCACCTAAGAGGGCCGCAGCTGTGGCAAATTCACCAGCATTGTATACCACAACCTCTCCATCAAAGATGGGAGATACAGGGCCGGGTGACAGCGAGGCTGCATAGAAAGTTTTCCCTTTTGCACCACTACAGTTATCTTAATTATAGCAACCTAATTCAATTGGCATACAGTTGCTTTCATTCAGTGATAAAAGTGTCCAAGGTGACACGATCCAAGACAAAAAAGGTGCATGTATATGGAAATAAGTGAGTCTGTTTGGGACATTATATTGGCATAACTATTTTTTATAAAAATCGTGCCCCGTCTAATGCTTTTTCCAGGGCATCCAATCTCTGGGTGGCTGTATTATACAGCACTGTGTGATAGGACTGTCATGTATAAGCATCAATGGGTGCTTGCCTATCCAATAAAACCATATACAAAAATCAATTCTATACAAATGATCTCAATAAATTGGCTGAAAGCTTGTAAGCCAGTAACAAATGGACAAAAAACCCCACATCTGTTATGGTGGCACTTACCAGTTAACTTTATTTATTTGTCACCAGACATCTCACTTGCATGCATGAAAGATTGTTTTGCTTCCTTTTCCCAAAACTGCCTTAACCATGATCTACCATTGGACTCTCTTTGAAAAGGAAAAAGTCACTATCAGCTGCCTCTCATTACGTGGCAGAGTCCATCTGGAACAAGGTTTCTGTTAGCCTGCATAGATTTGGTCTATTTGTTAATTACTGTAATTAATTAACTTCCATGGATGGAAAAAGATGAAAACAAAAGCTAAAGAGCAAGACAGTTTCCTGCAGAAGATGTTTCTGCAGCAGCTGAATACTCCCTGCTTTCACACCGCAGTTGTAAAAGTTCCTGGTTTAGGCTTATAGTTTTCCTTGATGATGGTGGCATTAATAATTTCCAACAGTGACAGACTTCAGAGTGTCAAAAGAATTAGGGCTGTAGTGTCAGAAAATAGGAATGTAAGCCACGCAGAGCGAATGCAGAGGTTTTTAAAATGTGTTTAGATTTTAAATCCTTTTAAGGGATAGCATTGCAGGCTTCGAGTGCCCTAGCAAATCATTAATGATAATATGAAATCCCAGCAGAATTACAGCAGCTATTTCACCATGAACTTGGCCATCCAACCGTGTAAAGAGAGTCCTTTCCACCTCTGAGTCATTACGAGAAAAACGTCATCTTTTCTCCAGTTTAGCAGGGTAGCCTGATGAGAGACTAGAACTGGAAGAGTGACCCAGACTGGCTATATTCGTTACTCAATAGAGAGTTAACAAAAACAATGACCGGACAAATTCATACAAGAAAAAATTCTTCAAGGGCTATTAAATATCTCAAAAAGTTGTTGAGCTGCAAATAGTTGCAGGCTGGAAAAGTCCTCGGGGGGAGCATCCCTCCATGCTTGCCCTCAGGCTTCCTAAGGCACCCACTGCTGGCTGCTGTCAGCTGCTTCTGGACTTGTGTTCAAGACAGCTACTTCAGAGGCAGATCGTAATTACTGGTCTATTTTTAGATGCTCTAATTTTGGCGGAAGGCCAAAAGTTGTAATAATACAGCTTTGGTATTATCTGTCATCTCCAGACATGGAAAAGGGCCATGAATTCAGTATAGGGGTAGATAATGTAGATATACTAGAATGCATGATTATCTACAGTGTTGCCTATTGCCAGTTTCATTTTTATTGCATGGCAAAGGTCAACACCTTTAGGTAGTTCAGAGATCCCAAAGGGTGACAAATTACCAAGAATTCATCTATTCAGCATATATATGAAGCCATCAAAAAAGACTGTTAGCGTGGTGCTAACAGTCGCTGATCTACATTATATGCTGGCAAAGATTTGTCTGCCATTGATGGTGGACAGATACTGAGGGCTGAAATAAGGTGGTACCTTACCGTTCTTCAGCTGAAACGTAGCTCATGGTAACAAGATTCACCAGTCTTTGATTCCTACAGGATACTGAGCTGCATTTGGTTTTGGGAAACCACAAGAATATTTTTTTTTCTGAATGATTTAGTGTTATTCCTAGGGAAAGGAAAAAAAAAATCTATCCAGAATTTATTTTTTTTTTTTTCAGTTAAAAAGAGGAGGGAAATGGAATGAAAATAGAAACCAATATGGAGGAAAAAATGGGACATTCTTCCACAGCTTGCTCTTATGGGCATCAGAGTTGACAGTCTTTGCTGGATCCTTTGGGATAACTTAATCCCAGCTAGAGGAGATTGCACCTAGCCACTTACTCAGTGATGCTTAAGTGAGCAAACTATTATATTAGTGCTGCAGTGTGTTGGCTTTTGGTTGGCCTCCAGGCTTAAATGAAGCATTTCGGATATGCTCTAGAAGAACCTGCATCCTCTAGAACCTAGATAATTTTGGCATCTGTCACATGATGGGAAAAGAGGAAAAGGTATACCACATCAGATAAAGAGTTCAAATACAGTGAATTTTCAGAGAAAGGTGCAAAACCTCTGTCATTTTGGCCCTAAAGTTTTATTCTGACTAGACTGATGTCATCTCACGTTATATCACCTCGTCACTGTTGGGTATTTTACTCCCCATTAAGGTTCTGGCCTCAGAGGTATCCCGTCACAGCCCATTCCCCAGACTGGTTCTCCACTCTGTAAAAGAGCTTTTAAAGTTTGCCACCTTCTAAATATATTGACGTTTCCTTCTTGTTGTGGGATGAGAAGCGGTGGCGAGAAATGTCCAGCTGACCTTCTCCTTTGCCTCTCTTGCTTCCCCTCTAATTCATTTTCCGCATGGGTCTGACAAAGCCTGAGATGGTTGCACTTCAGGCCACATTGCCAGACCCGTCTATTATTCTGTCTTTTGGCAAAGAGGCTGATTTGAAGGGGTGTGAATTTTTGTGAGGCTTCGAAAGTGTTGAATTGACTTTTCTGTCACATTCGCTACATTTTACTTTCCGTGGGCTACAGCATTGATGGAAATATCCTTATAGTCTATGATAGGCACATTCTATGAATAGCAAGTTAAAGAAATTGAAATGGTTTTAAAAATTAAGAATCATCCAAAAGTTTTAAAAATATAGGTGCCATATGCAATCAACCAAAAATAACCACTGCATTTTTATTTTTGGCAAAAGATACGTACTAAGAAGGAAAACTATGAAGTTTAATTTGCTCCTTGGTATTAGTTCTCATAGTGTTTGCCAGTAATGGCAACATTATAATTTGTAGAATTAATTAATGATCTGGCATCTGATTTTGATTCATTAATGCTTAAGCCAGCTAAGTCTCAATTATCCTCTGGACTATTTATTCCTTAACAAGCTTTTAGCTAATGTGATTTTAAAAATATGAAAATAGGTCTTAACTTGCCTTTAAGAAGTGGCAATATTTTAACACTCCTCTATAAAATAAAGGAACCTTCACATTTTTTGTTCTGCTATAGTTACATTCAGAATTAGACTTGGGGATTTGCAATGTATTCACTAAATATATATTGTATTTATATGTACCTGGAACCTGACTTCAATTTAGTCTTGATTAAAAAATGTACTGAATTGGAAACTGTGTAATAAAGGATGCCTAAATCATACTGACCCAGAATAGCTCGCTCACTCAGACAGTTAGCAAATAAGTGCACAAGCAAGCAGATGATACGAGAATTCAAAATTAATTCTATTCTCAGAGGATGCATAGACTAGGAGATAGCATCTGATTCTATCTGCAGAGGTGTAAATCCAGAGTAACACCTTGGCTAAAGCCTCGTTCCCCTGAATTTGATTGCTTATCCTGCAAATGATCAGAATTGGACTCTTCTGTGCCCAAGGCTAGGTTAAAGTAGCTGAAATATCCAGTATTACTTCATGGCATTTTTGTGATGCAACTGAAAGTCTCCACCGGTTTCCAGGTATTTATTATTTATAACTAATCCATTTACCAAAGTAATTTAAAGACTCCTGAAATTTTCTCCAAATGACTGGTATTTTTAAAAGTTCAATCACCACATCCTTTAGGAAAATCTGCCCAACAGAGTTCTCTCTTGTGCTGCAATTGTGTTGTGATAGAGGGCATTCAGAAACTGTGTACCTTTGATTTGGGATTGTCAGGCACCAGTCTGAGAGCTGATCTGAACTGATCTTGGGAAGATGCTCCCACTGCTGGGCTCGATATGATGTTCCTACTTGCCATCCTTCTACCTTGTCCCCCCTCACATCAAAACTTAAATGCATAATTACAAAGGCAGGTAAACAAACAAATCATGGATGTTTTAACCAAACAATCTTAGTTAATCACTTTAGTTACTAAGATTTGTTTTGAAAGTACCTTCCAAAGCTTTCCGGCATTATGTAAATGGTAGAAAATGCAAAACTAAGCCATCAGGGTTGCAGTACCTGAAATAACTCATCTTCTCCTGAAACCACACTTCCTTCTCCTAAGAAGTCATTCAGTGGCCTCCCAATACCTGCATTATTGGTATTAATGTAGTTATGTAGTTATTCTTAGTCCATACTGCTGTGACATCAGCTAGAGCTTTCCCCACCCTTCTCATCAAGAAAACCCTGAGATGAACATCTGAGAGTATCTTCCTTCCCATTTTTAGATCAGTAAGTCTAGCTCCTTGCAGTCCAAGCCGGGAAGTCAGCCCACAGTGGTAGGACTTTTAATGGAGTGAGCTGTAATGCTGGCTTCTCTTGAAACCCAGGGAGCTGTTAGCTCAGCCAGCTCCCAAATGGCTACTCCAAGACTACTGAGGTGGGGGGGGATGGCTGAAGTCCCAAGATGTCTATGGTTTTAAAAAATCAAAACCCATTTGCTGAGTCAGATCCTCTGGCTCACTGAATCCATGCTGCGATGCTCTGGGGACACAAGGCAGCTCTAAACGCAGCTGATGGGGCTGGCACAGAATTCCTGGGCAGTCACAAAATCAGTGACCAGAGACATATCAGAGGAACAAACAAAGGAATCCAACTCCAGATACTGAAGCGCAAGGAAAAGTCCAAGTTACCTGCGTTGTTTTGTCAAGAGTTCATTTGGACTAAGAGGTAAATAGAGACGGTTGAGCTCGATCTCTAAAGCTAGGGCTGGACTGCTGGAAGCACAAGCTTTCTTAGTTGCTCAGAGAAAATGATTGAGCTGAGAAATCAGAGGAGCCCTGATCGCTTTTAATCAACTGAATGAGGAGGAAGGAGGGGAGGTGGAGGCTTGGGAAGAAAAATATGTAAAGCTTAAAAAGTTCCAGCTGCTGTTCTCTAATGGAGTCTTGGTTCCTCATGAACGGTGGAATAGTTAGGCCACCTGGTGGTAAACAGCAAACCAACAATCTTTGCAATTTCCAAGCCACGATAAATACCCTGAGGATCAGCGAGCTTGGGGAATTGTCACAGGCTGGGGAGCCTTTTGTTCCTGGGGGGCTGGCGTGCAGGCACCCCTGGGAGAGAGCAGCCAGCAGCGGCTTCCAGCAGTCGCTTGGGCAGTGCCGAAGAGAGAGGCTGATCTGGTGCCTGGCCAAGTCCCGCCAGGCAACTGGCTCCATCATAAAATCTTCCACCACAGCCAGGTGGAAGGCAGAGGAGAAAGCAGTCCAGGGACAGCTGAACTTAGGTAAGCTTGTGGAGTAGGAGCTTGCCATGATATTTGTTAAGTGGCTGAATGAGGACCTCAGTCCCTAAATGCAGCAGCAGGTCTATACAGGTAAACCAAGAAAGGCTCAAGTGAATGGTTGCAATTACACATTTGAGCTTCACACTTTAATGGATATTCTACAATATAGCTTCCATTTCTGTGTCTCCAACTTGTTTCTGTCAGCGAATCTACTCACCAGAAGTATCGCAAAGTAGCAAACATAAACAGAGGGTGTATGGAAGATGCCAACCCTGTTGGTGAAGTCCTTCTTCAGGAGCACTTCCAAGTACTCATCTTGAATATCTAAGACCTTAGCTGAGCTGGACAGCAGTATGTTGTCAGGGGGCATTCACAAATGGGTTCAGTACAGGCAAATGAATATAAATGGAAATTTGTTTGAAAATGCACTTCTTCTTAAATAAAGAACTGTCAGTTGCTTTCCCCAATCCTGTCCACTGGAGCTTTAATCTGATCCTAGTGAAAACAAGTAACCGTGCCCAGCAGTTGCTGTTCTGCTGAGCGTTGCTCCTAGCTGCTATCTCCTTGCTGTTCTTGCCTGATTCCCTCCCCGCGTTCCCTAACACTTGAAAACTCACCAGACTTGTGACTCACATTTTAATCTTATCCAAGTCACAATGTTTATTTCACAGGATGCCCAATTAAATGGTAATTCAATCTGCTCTGAAGTTGTTTCCTTCCCCTCTGGTGATTAGTATAACCTGAATAATGTAGGAAGCACAGAAAAAAAAAAAGGCAGTAAACAACTTCAGTGACATCGGGAGACCAAGCTTCAAGTTTTCCCATTGAAGAAGAGGGAAAAGGGGCATGCACAGAAATGTTAACATGGGTCATAATTTCTAATGTTCTCTGACTCTGGACAATAGAAGGGAAAATTATGCTACCTTAGTACATCTTATGGACTCCCGTTAAGCCTGGGGAAACATGAGGAGGTATGGGGCTGTGCAAAGCCACACAAAGTGAAAGAAAATCTCTGGCCCCGTTTTCCCTGTCCCTTCGAGTGCCTGCTGTTGCCCTTCGTTGACGCTCATGCAAGTAAGCCAGTTCCTTGCATCCGGCCTCCAATGCAAGTGCTGGAGCTCCACGCTCTCCAAGTGAAGGAGCAGACTCCTGCCTATCACTCACTGCACGCTAGTGTCCAGAAGCCCTAAAAACCTATTGGCGATCAGCTTGCTGATTGACTGAAGGCGATTTTTATCACGGCACAGACTTGCATACTTTCTCGGGGCTTTCTTTTCATCTTCACATAGGCATGTCAAGTGCCATGTGATGCACATAGATGCAACTCTACTTGTTATCTGCCCCACAAGTGCTCCACAAGTAGCCTGCTGCAACACCACAGGCTTACATTGGCAGCATGGAAATAGAGGTAGAGCTCTGTATAAAAAAACTGTCTGCTTTTTCAAAATAAGAAAAAAAAAAATTAACTACACTGTTAAATGTTATCTTGTCTTTAAAACGCAAGCAAATGAAAACCTTTTGGGAAACGCTGGATGTGAGAAGCCATGTAGGAACGCAGCTACCTTCCTTCCCAGCTCATACAACTGCTAAAGCAAAGCCAGCTCAGAGTTGAATATCACCGATTACTCAGGGGAAATGCCCTGTTTTCAGAATGGCCCTTTGCTCACTGGAGCAAACTCAACACTGATGGAAGCATGGGCAACCCTACTGAAGACATCTCTTGATGCAAGCACTTAAAACAAAATGTGCCACTGGTTCCTAACTTTACCAAAGCATCGCCTGCTAGTTACTGAGGAGAGGCCAGGTTGTGCCCCTGGGCTGCTTTTTTGTGCATGCACTGAGAGAAACCATGAGCAGGGGCTCAGAGAGGACAGCTGAGGGGTGCCAGGGAGTCCTGCAGAGCCAAGCAAAACTGTGGCTAGGACACGCGGTCCGTGGGTACGTCACTGGGCAGGTCTCTCAAGAAGCCAGGTGCTCTCTCCAGCTTGCAAAGGGAGCAGTTTCATGGCTTAGGAAGAAGCATTTCCATTCGAGCTCCTGCTGGGCCCGTGCTCGTTACTCTCTGCTGTGCCTAAGTGGTGTTACAAGGAGCTCCTCGCACAACGTCCCCTCTGCCTGCCTGACTTCTTTTTTTTTTTTTTTTCACTTCTGAGGTGGGAGAAGTTTAGCGCTTGACTTTTTTGGTGATAACATTGTAAAATTCTTCCCCAAGAAATTTTCAGTGTGCTTTGCTGAGACTTTCTAAAAAAAATATAGATTAATTGTGATAATTAAATTTCCCTCTGAGTGATTTCTTTGATAAATGGGTCTAGTTAGGACTTTCAATTAAGCACCAGGCCCTGCTGTGAAGTCAGACTGAGCTTCGTGTTGCAGGCATTTATTGCCTCATTTACAAAGAGACAATCTGAATTATTTTACATTACACTGTTTTCTTTATCTGCCTCTTTTTACACAGGTATTAGAATTCCTATTAACCCTTCTATCAGGGAGCCAATTAAAAAGGTATGGTCAAGCAATTTTTAATTATTTTGTTATTGTTTAAATAAGCCTCCTGAAAGCACAGTACTCGAAATCATTCTCTTGTCCATATTGCAGTCCTTTGCCGCATAAACTCACTGGTTTGTTATTGTGCAGATTCTTGCAGACTCCAAGTTGGTGATAAAAGAATATGAAAATAATATAAAGTGGGGAAGAAAAGACACTGACCACAAAGACAACGTTTTGATGAATGGTGGTAATATGCAACAATTCTGGCAGCAGCAGCTTTTGTGTTTTTGCGTTGTCCGAAATTGTGAGTAAATGGTAACTACAGCTTGGAGAATTTCAGTTATCAGGGGTGCACTTCACCTTTAAGGTTGCTATGTTTTGAAGTTATATCCATGCACTCGAGCATGGCTGCACGGTCATTTTTAGTGTGGATTGAAGTATTTAAGATACAAAATTTCTACCTTTCATTATGAAATTGGGACTGTTTGCTTGTTTTTCTAGTTACTGGTATCGATGGGTAGAGAAAAATATCCATGTGACTGTCAGTCACCACTGTTAACCATGAGGAATGAGAGGTCTGCTAATTTAATAAAAAAGCAAAACTCGTGCAAAAGAGGATCTTGTTTTAAATACAAAACCCACATCTAGGCACCAGAATTCACTGTCATTGATAACAGAGAAGAAAAAGTCTACTAGACTTAGAAAATGGTTTTAAATTTTTATGAGTTTTCTGTAAAGCCATCCACAGCTATGCTAGCTAAGAAGACATTGTAAGGTTTACCAACTGATGTGCTTTGAGATATAAATCAGAAAATAATTGTCTGACATTAGGGAAAAACATGTTTTTCTCTCCTCCCACACTACCCAACAAAAAGATATTTCTATTATTTCCTTTATGCTATGTAGTGTGTTCGAATCTGTGTAACGAGAGTACATACATTTCTGATTACACTTTTGAGCTTGATTTTGATGCAACCAATGAAATCGATATGATTCCCAAATGAGAGTTAGTCAGAGGCACACTTTAATTCATATTAAACTGAACCTTTTTCGGCAGGCGGGAGGATTTCAAGGGAATCTCTGCCATGTAAAGAAGTCATACATGAATCTTAAGAACAGCCAGACCTCAGATTGCCTGCACGGAGCAAGAGATATTAAATGAGTTGTGACTACTGAGAGTTTGAATAATTGATGGGAATTTCAATGCAATTAATGTAAAGCAAAGGACACGAACTCATTGCTGAGAAATTAGGGTTTGTGGATTATTGAGGTATGACAGTAAATCCAAATGTCAGCCCCCCTCCCCCTTTTTTCTCCAACACAAAACAGCAAGCCCCACGCTTCTAATGCAGATTTGTTAGGCTCTGGCATATCTAATTTCTTAAACTGGTAAGACAAAGATGACTGATACCAAATAATGTAAGTGTACATTTTTAAAATCTAAATGCTATTTTAAATGTAAGTGAAAATGAGAATGCCGTGTGGTTAATATTTATCTAGCAGCCTTTCTCTTTGAGGTACATCTTGCCATATAGGACTATGCTGTTAAAGTGGTTCATGGGAATGATGTGCATGACTCCTTCTTTTGCTAATGGGAGCTGTGTGCATAGAACAATTTAGCTGTTAGTGCTCTGAGGAGAACAGAACTTGAATAGCAGGGGCTTGGAGAGCAAAATAAAAAGAAAGCTGCTAAGGGCATTTGAAAATACACTCACTATTCTTTTTCTTGCTAAGCATTGCTGCAGTAAACAACTGCTTCAAGATTCCTCTTTAAATAAGTGGCATGAAAAGGAAAAGAGCATGACTTTGTATCAACAGCCATTCAAAATGTACCCAGGGTCCCAAACTAACCTTCGGGGTAGGAAAGGCTTGTGGGGGGAGGGTGCTGCCAGGGCAGTTGTTCGGCTTGGTTTCTTTCTTTGCTGGCCCCTGGTTTAAAGAAATTATCCCCAATGGGAGCATTCTGACCCAAATATCAGGGACACTGCATTTCCTATGGGGAGTGTATTTAGGCCGAGATTTTAAAAATACAACTGCCTAAAATTAGGCTCCCAAATCCATGTAAAGTGCTAAAGAAATGGCCTGGTTTTCAAAAGAATCAAATATCCACGGACTCGGGGTCAGGGTCCTGACCCAGCAAAGCACATGAATATTCTCCCCAGCCCCCCACCCTGAGGCAACGCGGTTGCTCATGCATTTAAAGCTGAAGTGCTTAAGTGCTCCCTTAGGTAGGGGTTAGAGAACTTAAACATGGGTGTAGAATCGACTGAGTGCCATCCACTCTTTTAGATCTTGGCCGGAGGGAGGTTTTTTCATTTGATTGTTTTTTTATCACTTTGCTTGTGTAGAATTTTCCCAACCAAGCCATATGCAGCAAAGTGCTTTTAAACACATTGCAAACCTTAGTCCCGAACCCTGCCAGGACAATTTCTTTTAGGTGGTAGGCTGCAAATACACAAATTGTTGTAGGGCTGTGTACAACTCCTAAGGTCAGGGCAAACATATACCACACGGCAGAGCAGCTTCTTTGAAAGGCTAAGCTAATAGCAAACCCTTCCTGATGATCAGTCAGGACTAGAGGAACCTGGGATACTAAAAAAAGCCAAAGAGCATCATGCATTGCACAGCCCTTTCCTAAATGTTATGACACAGATCTGTTAGTGGGTCAAAATATGGCTTAAGGTACTGGACCAGGACACAGAAACCCCTACTCCAAGCCCCACTTCCACCAAAAGATTTACATATGACCCTGGGCAAGTCACCAACTATTCATTTCTAAATCCGTAAAAGGGCAATATACTTTTCTGCCTTTGGAGTGAAGGGAGACTAAAATCCATTAGTGATTGTGAGGTGCTCAGATATTAAATTCTTAAGTGCTCAGATCCATCAGTAGAGGAATTTTCCAAAGAGACGTTATTGAACAGATCTGTGCATGCTTTTTGGTAATATTCGTCATAATGTGTTGTTGTATATCTTTATTCCTGATGTATTATTTATTACAAAGTATTAAAGGTTGGGTTTCCTTATGGGGGTGGATCGACTTGGAGGAGTTCCACAGGGAAAGCAAATGTTTTCCATGTTATAAGACTAATAACGTAACGGGAAAAAGAAAAAGCTTATGTTGCCATTTGATTGAGACAATAAATAAATGCCTTCATTTTGGCCCATGGCGTACCATCTAACGACTATGTTCTTATGCCTGTTCTGCCTTATTAACTGCCTTGCTTTTCACCTATTGTGTTTTCTTCTACTTCTAGAACTCATATGCTAAATGTTACCAAATAAACCAAACAAAAATACCCCAAACAAATGCTCCAAAAAACACCATTCAGGCCATAACAAATATCATTCCATGTTTCCTGAACTGAATGCCACTGTGGGATGGTCTCCCTGACACCGCCAAAAATGCCATATTACTGTTTAATTGTAAAGCCCTGCCTAAGCCTGCCCATTAGTGACAGTAATCAGGACAGAAAAGGGGCCAGGTTACAGAAAGCAGGGTGAGCTTAAAGCTGAGGAAAAGACGGGCGTATGACAGGAAAAAGAATTTAAAAGTGTGACTTTGGGGAAGCTGACTGTTTTTCATACTTAAACCAAGGCTCTATCTAAACGTTATGCTTAAGTTCTTGCAGAAATACTTTCTGCTGTATTTTCTGTTTTCTCATGTGTTTTGTGTTCTTCCAGGCAAGTAACTTTTGGTCGTATTTTGGCAATCAACATAAACCTGATGATCCTCATAAGCCTTAGTTCAGAGCAGTGGACAGAGGCTGCATTGCTTTAAGGTCTTTAGTAATTTGGTGCTCTTTCTTGGGATGAAGCCTTCCTTGGACTGCTGGTTCTGCAGGGGATCAGTACCAATGAGCAAAGCCTTCTCACAGAGGATGAGCCTGACTTTACAATCCAGTATCTGGTGTTACAGCTGGCTACTGCATCATACTCTCTGTCCCGTTACTCACCCTGGCTTCTCTTATGCTCATTGACGGTTGTTTCCTGTGGTCTTCTTTTGGGGGCTCTTTTTGACTTTTATTAAGGACGCCTTTGGGAAACTAAATTCAACAAGTGGTACTTTATCTAGCTTTTACAGAGCTGATAATCATATGTGCATAGCTTAATATCATCAGTGACTATGTTCTGTAACACAATAGAATGTCTTCATTTTCTTAATCATTATTCTGAAAGTGTTTGGGGAGCTTTCAGATTAAAAGGCGCTAAATAAAACGCAGGGCTTTACTATCACTCTAAGCACAGCTCAGACTAAAACTACAACTTTCATACCGTTGCTTTACATCCCATTTGATACTTGTCCTATTTATCCAACATTTTGATGCAGAATTTGTAACTCTGCACTCTGCTTTATTACTCCCAGTAATATCTTTCTGTCTGCTCTTGGCTGGTACTGTAAACCACACCGGCTGAGGTTCTGTGTTGTATTGGTATTGCTAAGGTACTTTAACTCACTTTTGCATAATTTGGATTCTGATCTGATCCCAGAGATTGCTCACTCTATGAGTTATATCAGCCTAAAGAGAGCTCTCTATGGATAACTCTGCAATTCAGAGCCAGAGAGAATCCTTTTTGAGTGTTCTGTGATACAACCATATCCCTTTTTCTGTCTAGCAAGCACCGGGCATCGTTGGAGGTTGGTCAGCACAGGTAGTAGAATCAAATAAGCTTTAAAGCCATTTTGCTAATAAAACTGAACTCAAGTTTTCACAGGATAATAACAATTCATGACATATCCCTGTCAATCTTCAAAGGACTTACAAAAAAAAGGGGTTACAGCCCCTGCGTTAGTTCAAGCAAGAGATGCTCAGTTTGCAGAGTAGGAAACTAAGGCAAAGACTCGGTTTACTACTGGCTACAAAAATAGCTGAGGATTAGGCTTTTAAAGTAGTTTTCTACTGCGTACAAAGGGCAAGAGGTGAGGTGTAAGGATCTTCAAATGTCTGGGTTTTTTCTTCCTCCTGCTGTTTATAGCCCTTCTGTTGTATTTTTCAGAAAGAAACAAAAGCCCATAAACTTTTGCCTTCTTTTCCCCCCTGCCCTTTTCTGGAAGAAAATGACATGAAGCTAAAAGGTTGCCCCTGGATCTGCTCTACACTGCTTGACAAAAAAAAGAAAAAAAGGCGAAAAGAAAAAAAAAAGGCGGTGGCAGCAGGCGGGTGGGGGGGGCCGGATTTTGATTAAAGGCGTTTTGACCAACATTTAGAATGGAACACACAGCACTGCTCTTCTGTTTCTGCCCTTTGCTCAGTTACCCACAAGACCCAAGCCACATTCATGCAATTTGCTCAACCCACAGCCTGAAATCAATGAGGTCTATGCAAGAAGAGAGCACCTGCCGCAGGCCGTTACTGTTTTTATTTATTGTCTGTATTATTAGACCACACAGGTAACCTAACGAAAAATATTGTCTGAAGCACTGTGTAAACATTGAACAAAATGATGGCCCTGTCCCAAAGTGATTACAAACTAAACAGAGGACAAGAGACCACAGACGGATACAAACAGGGAGAGGGAGAATAAAGGAAATGAGAATGCTCAGTGTGGCTGGCAGCAGCATTGCCTCACTAGCAGTCTAAAGGTTGTCAAGCTGTTGTAGACATCATGGCAAGGAGAACTTTAAGGAGATTCTAGAGAGCTAACAACATAAATCTGAGGGTGTTTATGCAGGGTAACCTCCAAGTATGCGAGAGACCACAGAGGAGAAAACAAGCAAGGGCTTGCTTTGAGATGAGCACAAGGGGATGGTAACTGGGAACAAAAGGAGATGGTCCATTTTAAGGTTTTAACAGCATTTAAATGTCGCAGCTGCCTGCGTTCCTGACTGCCTTTAACAGTGACCCCTTTTTTTTGCTCCTGACCAATCCTGTTCACCCACATCCTGCTCTAAAAAGGTATATAAGGACAGAGCTGGAAGCCTGCTCCGGCAGGGCAGTTATTGGAGCCGCTCCCGTTCCCTGTTCCTGCCTCCTGACAATGAGAGATGATAGGTAGGGTCCCAGGGGGCCTTGAAAATGAAGACAGGCAGCTTATGTTGATGTGAGATAGGGGAGGGGGAGGTAGCGGAGCGATGCCAAGAGAGGAGTGACATGTTCAAAGAGACAGGCTAGGAAAATCATCTTTGAAGCAACGGCGGCCGCATGCAGTATGATTAGGGCAAAGGCAAGCCTGCATGTGTCAAGGCCAGCGAAAAGGACATTGCAGCAACTGAGCTGTTAAATAATGAGAACTCAGGCAAGAATTTTAGCTGCATGGAAGAGTGGCAAAAGATGCATCGTAAAAGCTGGAAGAGCTAAGAATTGGGTGGTGGAGCGGTATAAGCAGCTGAAAGATTGAGGCTTTACCTGTACATAACAGAGGTGAGAGCTGATGCTCCAACACAGTCATGAGTGACAGATAGCACGGAATGTTGTCCACAAGGAAAATTAGGTGGCTAGGGAGCTTGGGGGCACAGAGAATAGTAGCAAGCAAGAAGTCCAGGCATTTTCTCCCTCTTGTCTCCTGTTCTATTCTTCACTCTGCAGCTATTAATACAGGCAGCTATAGAATAGCTGCGTAGGATAAACCAACAATTCAGCAAAGAATTTAAGTTCAGTCCCACTAATAATCGCTTTCTCATGTGGTCTAGATCCTATCCAATATACCCATGAGGTTGTGTCTCTCATCTCACTCAGAAAATAGGAATCCTTTCCCCCATGCTCAACAATAAAATGCACAGACCTTGTGCAGTTTTCTGCTGTATTCCTGGAATAAGATTACCAGCAAGATTAAGACCTCTGGTTGTGAGAAGAGAGATTTCACTGGATTAAATGTTATCCAGCCTACTTCTGAAACAGGGGATAAAATACCAGAAAGACCAATGAATTATAGTACTGAAAATATCACAGGCCATGGTGATGGTGAAAGGGATATTGAAAGACCGAAAATTTAAATTATATACAGAAATAAAAATCAACAGGGCAAAGTACTGCAAGGACTACACTTCCCATTTGTTGCCAGAAGAGGGCACTCGTGGCTTTTTTTTAATGACTTGAGAGATTTAAATCAAGATTTCCCTTGGTAGCATTTCCCAGGCATAAATCAAGCACAAATGAATAACCTTTGATTTATCATTCCTAATGGAGATGTACATCATATTGGCGTGTCATCACATTTCAACATTGGCCATTATGATGCCAATCATATAGTAATTTTCTTCCGTGTCATAATCAGCGATGAAGATGTACATTTCCACTCAGTACAATTAGATTTTCATGTTTCTTAATGGTAGCTGAGGGCATTAGGCAGAATACCTGCTTTTCCTGCCTCTAACTCTTTTTTGCTCATATTTTTCTGAAATTGTATCCAAACCATTACCCAATCACCACTACTAACCTGTAGTTAAACGTCACCTCTGCTCACACGGGAGAAGGTGAGAAAGATTTAAAACTATTATTCCAAGCTGCAGAGGAACAGGCATCAAAATCCTAGGCAAATACATGCTGTTGGAAAATACTTGACCTTAACTATTGAAGAGCTTTTTGGTATGCTTCATGAAAGCGGTTTGGGCTTGCCACTAGTGACCTAATCCTCAGCACAAACCGCAGTGAAGGTCTCCAGCCGGGCGCGATGGCCGAGGCTGGCCAAGCTTGGTGATACAGTTAGGAATAACCACCCAGCGAAAACCCAAGCTACTGCTGGCTGTAATTAAACTCTTCTGCAAGGAGAGGCCTTCTGCTGGATGGGTGAGATGTGTCACTGGCGTTTAGAACGACCCCTGGCTCTTCTCTTCAGCGCCACCGTATCACGGGTTGGCACAAGCCAAACAAGTGAAACACAAGGAGTGGCGTTCTCAAAAGCACGTGAGCCTGTCTGAAAAATCCCACCATCCATCTATAGCGGGTATTTCAGTGGTCAAACACTTCCTTTTAGGAAAAGGACGCCTTGGGCTTTTTGGCGCCTTCACTCTCTGTCCCGCCGGCCGGATAGTGCTTGCTCGCAGGGATGCCAGCAAGGCAAAGGGATACGCTGGAGCGGGGGAGACGGGGAAACGGAGCAACGTAACCAGAGCCTCGTCACTAAGCCCCGAAATCCACAAGCTGACGGAACGAGCACGGAGAGCACAGCCCAGCCCGCCGGACGGGCCGCGTTGCCCGGAGAGCCGAGTGATCCCCGGGAGGGCCGGCGGCAGCGCCCGGGCACCGTGCCCACAGCAGGACGCCTCGGCGGGAGGGCGGCAGGGGGGCCTCCCCCCGCGGTGAGCACACGGCTCAGGCCGTGAGCGCAGGCCCCCCAGCCCGAAGGCAAACCTCCCCGCGAGCCCCGGGACTGCCGGGGAGCGCCGCCAGCCGCCGCGCCTGGGCGGGCGGAGAAGATGG
The DNA here is from genome assembly GCA_034008185.1 of Gorsachius magnificus. NCBI lineage: Eukaryota > Metazoa > Chordata > Aves > Pelecaniformes > Ardeidae > Gorsachius > Gorsachius magnificus. The sequence continues at coordinate 30,203,688 of CM067084.1, read as the reverse complement.
CTCCCGCGGGGGGCGCGGGGGGGCGAGACCGCCGGCTGCAGGGGCACTGCGGCAGGCGGGCGGGCGGGCGGGCGGCAGGGAGCGAGCGCTCCTCCGCGGCGCAGCCGGTGGGGCGGGGGTGAGGGCCCCGGGAGACGCCCCCTGCCGCCGGGATTTCCCTGCGAATGCGAGAGGGCGGGCGGCCCCCGCCGCCGGCTCTCACGCCGCCTTCCCAGCGCAAGCGCCCCCGGTCCTCCACCCGGCGCGGGGGGAAACGGCTTCCCGCGGGGGCGTTCGCCGCCGGATCTGCCCGCGGCGGGGGCGCGCCGGCCCCCCCCGCCCCCCGGGGACCCCGGGGAGCGGCGGCGGAGCGTGGCGGCGGGGCGCCCCTCGCGGCCGCGGCCGGGAGAGCCCCCCGCCGCCGCCTCCTTCAGCGCGGGGTCCCCCCGCCCTGCGCCAGCGCCTGGCGGGAGCGGGCCCGGGCCTAAGCTGAGGTGGCAGCCGGCCGGGTCTGACAGAGCTGACCGAGCGCGCCTCGCCAGGCTGAAAAGCAGGTTTGGCTCGGCAAAATAAGCACAGCCGCAGCGGCGAGTGGCACTTGCGCTGCTCGGTTTCTCCTCAAAATGACCGCCGGCCCTCTGGCTGCGTGCTCCCACCGAGCTCTAACCCTACTGGCAGGCCTACTCAAGAGAGGGGTGCTGTGACCCACCTCAGCCTTGTAGCCTGGATGAGTCGTCTCCTCTCTCGCGTGTATAAGACTTTTTCTTTCTTGTAAAGGTTAAGGACAAAAAACTTTCTGTGACCAGCCTCGGTCAATGACAAATCTCGCCTCAAAACGGGGGCTGCAGAAAGACCAAGTGACCCTTTTCAGTGTGCACCAAAGCCAGACCCTTGCCCTCCGTGCGGGCAGCTCGGTGCTGCTGGCAGGCGCTGTGCAGCCCGTGCAATGGGGACGGTGGCAGCGCTGCCTTCAGACCATAGCAAGAGTGTTCTTCTAAACATACTAATTCCTGTCAAGGAAACAAGTCTGCATCTTAGCAAGACACAACGCGAGTTTTCTGCTTGATCTGGGAAAAAACTTCCCAATTATTTTGCTACCAAGCAAGCCGGGAGGTTGTATCTATTTATAAAGGCAGAGAACTGCTTTCTTCCCATCTGCAGTGGAACTCAGCACTCGTGTTGAACTGAAAAGTTACTGTTTTGCGCCTGGATTTAAATTACTGGTTTTAAATATACCTGCTGATGTTGATACGGCAAATGGCTGAGCCCTTTCCGCCTCTCCATCCATAAGCTGTGATGGTTTGTAGTCTGCCCTCCTGCAGCGAAGGCACCTCGGCTGTAAATCCACTTACATGAGTCAGCCTCGAGAATTGATGTGGCCCTTTTAATGGCCAGTGTGCTGTGTCGCATTTGGCCTGTTTGCAGGTGAAGCAGCTTTATTTAGTGAATGTGAAAATGTGCTCAGAACAGCAACGTCTAAAAAGTCTGATGGCAATGCCAGTTCTTTTCCTGGCAAAATGTGTTCTACAAAACCAGGGTGCCTCACAACGGTAAATATAAACCAGAAAAATGTACTTGGCAACCAAAAAGCCAGTCCTCATTGGGGATGACTTGGGCAATTAACTACTTAAAGATAAAACTTGGGAAGAAATAAAACCTGTCTTTTTGTCAAAGAACAGAGAGCAAATGCGAATTAACGCTGCCTACATAAGACCGTGTTGGTTCCCGTTTTGCAGACACAACTTTTTCCACTTAAACTAGGGTGAGTTAGGGATAACTCCACTGAAATTAGTAGTCACAACAGTGCCGAAGCAGACTGAGAGAAAAATTAGGTTCTTTCAATGCCTACTTGATATGAAACATGTTACTAATGAATGGCAGGAGCTGCGAACGTCACTCTCAGCTTCCTATTTTCACTTTCCAATTTGTCGGTAGTGTCCTGATTAAAATTGTAAAGTTCTTTAGCTGAGGTTTGGATTAAGTTAAAATTATTAGGATTAGAAATGGTGCAAAACCAGAACCTTAGATCTGATCCTCTTTGAATTTCTATGGGAAGGAGTTTGGATTCAAATTCCCAGATGTGAACCTGCTTGCGCAGTTTAATTCTGCGACAGCAGGAGCCTAGATTCCTGGTCTGGTTTTGTGTGGGTGTAATCCTGCAAGAGCATTTGTGTGTGCGATTTTATGGTGTTTAGGAACGATTGAGAGAAAGGAAGCATTTCATGACTGTCGGTGAGACTAGCGTCCTATTCACCGACTGTGAAGGAACAAAAGACAGTCATTACACCAGTTTTTATAAACTGTTGAGAACACAAGACGTGGGAAGAAAAATGCCAAAGATCATTCAGATGAGTAGAGGTTCAGAACAGAGGCCATTTCTATGCAGTGTTGGCACAATGGGACTTCATTTTCGGTTAGTTTTTAGGCATTATTATAACAAACATGGCTAACATTAAAAAAGGAAGGGAGAGTTTTGCAGGGCAACTGCTGCCTGCAGTTGTCCCTGTTTAAATCTAAACAAAAATATCAACAGAAATGAATTTACACTCTTACTTTACCTAAGCCCAGAATTCTGCCTACTACGGAGGCTGGATTGAATTCAGCTGGAGAAACTAAGGAACGCAGAGACACAGCTGGTGTGTTGGGGCCTGAGAGCAAGTAGAGGAACAAAAATGTGTTACCAGGCTAAAGATAAAAACCACACTGGGTGCAAGAGTCTCAGACAAGAAGGTAGAGGATGAAAAGAGAAGTCAGACAGTTTGAGAGGAGTTCCTGAAAGTGTAAACCACAACTTATTGGTGCTAACAGATCCACAACTGCTTTAGTTTGCTATAGTTCGGTGAAAGTCGGGGCTGTTTCATCTGTTTACACTAGAAAAGCATCTGCTCTGCAGTTACTAACCTAGGAGAAGTATTCTGGGTGAAAAAGTATTACCTTGTGTAAGCTGCAGTCACTGTGCTCGGCATGTCAGCTGGCCCTAAATTATTAAACCCTTACTCAGCTTTGTCTTTGTGCACGTAGAACTGCTTTTTCAAGAAATGAAGTCAGAGATTGCTTATTCCATACTGTCATTAATTTATGTGATTCTGCAAGAACATCTCTGTCACGCGGTTGGTAAAATTATTATGCATTCTTGTTCTCTTTTTCACCATTTTAGAAAAGTGTTTTCTCCTCATTGGGCTAAAGCATATCTATGACCTTTCCCTTTCCCTCACTACATCTCCCATCACTGACTAAGGGCATCGCCATTGTCCTGGAGCAGGAGGAGTCTTGGACTGGATCAGACATTTCACTGCCTGTGTGTGCCTGTGAGATAAGGACACGGTATTCAGTCTGTGAAAAGATGTTCTTCCAAGCAGCTTCTGTATGTTCCTCTGTGCCTTTCATTTGTTAACTTTCGCATATGACACATATGTCCAAAAGCCAATATGCTGTGTTAGGGCTCAATCCCACACTACTGACGTCAGTGAGAGTTTTATCAATTATTTAATGAGCACGGGATTAAGCCTTTGTGATTATACAAAGAACCAATTACTGGATTTTTCTATGAAACTACATTAAAACCTCCTTACAGATGTAACCTGCAGGGTGTGAATCAGAGAAAGCATTGCTTTTCTGCTGCAGTTTAAATTTTACTTTGGTACTAAGCCTATTATATTTAGATTTTGAAACGCTGTGCATTGGCAGAAACAGACACATTTTGCCCTCTACTCCAGCTCCCAGTAATAAGGCATTGCGTGGTTTAATCTCTTCCTAGGCATTTCTTGCTTAAGGACCCAGTACTTTCACAGCCTCTAAATTAAAAAAGACTTTTAGGATCTTGCAGGGTGAGACTCCCCAATATATTCTGTTTGACAGATGGTCTTTACGTAATTCCATTGTCAAACAAGCAAACAAGTAAAATTAAAAAAAAAAAAAAAGCAAGCAACACACCCAAGCTAGAAAGAAGCCTGAGCCTGTGACTTACTGTGATTTATTCTTTTTGTCTTTATTCACAGTCTTGCAAGTATGACAGCTGTGATATAATGACCTGGCCTACATATTGCACAGCACAGTGCTGCAGATCTTTTTATTTTCCTGTTGTTCCTAATAATTATTTATTATCTGAGACAATTATCAACCATTTCTTGTACAACTCCGACGAGAGCAAGCGCATCCTCCAGCCACATGATTTTTTATATTTGAAGCTCCAAGAGTCTCTGACTTCAGTTTAGCTTTTTGCAAGTCATTAGTCCACAGTGCAGGTGAAGGTAATTTCCATGTAAATATAGTCTCTGCATCAGTTATTTATGCTTTAAATCATGAACACTAAAAGTGAACAGCTGCCTTTCAGGCACAACCTGCAATGGGGTTGATGCAGAGCTAATGTTTTATCCCTTACTCCACTGCAAATTTACTCTGGTATTTCACTTTGCTCCTGCACATCCAAATAAAAAGGTGGAGTTTATAATCATTACTTTTGTCTTGTCTTTGGAAATATTCTGCAGAAGGTAAGATATAAGATGCATCGTATTTTGTCTTGGAATAAAAGTTTATAATGTTAGTATGGTGGGGTGATTGGACCTGAACCTTACTGGGCTGGTTATTTTTGTGTTTATTGGCACAATAGGAAAATATTATATACAAGTTATAAAAATCACTACAAGGTGTGGTAACAGAATCTTACTGTGTGACACACATGAACTAGAAATAGAGCTGTGTTCACCCTGCCCTAAACGCTGATTCCTAGGGCAGGTATTTCGTGCTTGTGCAGGAACACATAAGTCTTATTTTAAGCTGAGGAAACATGAAATAAGAAGGGCTTTATATTTTGCGTCATTAGGATTCAGTATAAAGCTCCAAAGTAATCGCATGGAAGTAGTGGTGTGATCTAGGGGAGAGACACCAGCTTACGAATCAGGGGGCTTGTGTTTCATTTCTAGCTATCTGTCTCGCTTGATAGTTCTGGCCTCTTCATCTCAGCTCTTAGTGATGCCCGTTTTCACTGGTTGTCTGTCTTCACTATTTAAACTGTAAAATTGTTGTGACTAGCATTATTCTTCTGTATGCATTTTTATGATGCTTACTGCTGTGGAGCTCTGTGGACTAGGTCAGGCATTTTTGGATCTGTTCTAGTGCAAAAATAAAAGCGTTTCCCCTTTAACTGGATAAAAGGAACAACATGATGATGTCAGACAAATAAAGGGAACTCAGATCTGAATTTATGATAAAATCTTTAATAGAGCAGAGTTCTCTATATTATGCTACATGGTTCAAATGGAGGAATTAACCAGAAATTATTCATGAATTGAATGAAGCAAATTTATCCTCGCTCAGAACATCCATAAGTAGATTTGTGCTTTTCTCTAGCTGCTGAAATACGTTGCTCAGATTTACACCAGTCATGTTCATCTATGGGCTAATGACAAATAAGCCCAAATTGACCAAGATGCTTTGGTTGCAAGAGGTCAGATCGGTTTCCTGATACCGCCTCAGTTCTTTTCTCCAGCAAGCACACCGACACCTGCGGCATCAGTAGGTTAAGCTTCACATACAGAACCTGGTGCCCTGAAATACCTCAAGGGGCAACTGAAGGATTGCTTTTCTATTTCTTTTCCAAAAGTAGTTTCATGAAGCAAATGGTTGTGATAACATACAAAAATGAGGCAGAAATGTAGCTGAAGGTGATGAATTTAAAACTGTACCTATTTAAATGAAATCATTCTTCATAATTTTGCTACCTGTAGATTTAAGTTGGCGATATCACAAAGTGTTGGCTGAATACCTTGCGCTATTGACAGACAGGTATAGTCAGTATATACGATGTACACTAGCCTTAATGATTTCTTCTCCCTTCTCTTTAGATCTCAGCTCTTTTTTTTTTTTTTTGGTGGTTGGGTATTTTGGTTTTTTTAACTGATGATCTTGGAGTATTTCTATGTTGGTCTTCTTGCAGTTTCCTTCATAACATCTATTTGTGTGTTTATAAATTTTAGTGTTAATCTTGGGATGTCATTCCTTTCCTTTCCTTTCCAGAAGGAGGGCTAGATTTACCTGAGCTTTTAGCTACTTTGTGCTGTTCGGCTGATGCAAAGCATCTATAAAGCCATCTTAATCAGTTAATGATTTATGGCTGCTTTACTTTGCCAGAGCAATACTAAGAAACCAGAATGGGAACTTGGCTTCTATGCTTCTTTTCTTGTTTCCCATCTTTTTTAGTACTCTTTTCTCTGTTTTTCTTGAGCACATTCCCTTATTCCTCTATAAAATATAGCCAGGTGATTAAAGAGTATTCAGAAGTTGGAAATAATTCCTACAGTTATGCAAGTATTTCCATTAATAACTCTCTTCATTACTCAAACAGCCCAATTACCACTGTGTTCTCTACCGTTCTCTTATTCTATTTCACAACTGCTTTTCTTACTTTCTTTCACAACAATCTTCTTACTCTACATCTTTATAACCACTAACGTAGAAGTAAAAATTATCACAATAATCATAATCAGAGTAAGGCAATATAAATATTCCATTTGCCAAATTAACAATTAATTTCTTACTCTTTGCAGAATAAAAATACTTACGCCAGAAATCTTTGCTTACTGTTGGAAAGCCAGTGCTAGCTAAATCCAGATCTTCTGAGCCCTTAAAGCTCAGGCATAATCTTGGAAGTGCCTGAACATGGCCTCAGATTTGTGTCAGTAAGATCCTGCTGGGGTGAGTGTGTGTTTGTGCACGCATTTTGTGGGGACTCAACTTAGCAGGCATTCTCACAGACCCACTGGACACCACACAGCGCACATCTGGTGGTGATGTGATCACCGCCAGTTGATGACAACTCAGTGATGCCTTCGTTGCCAGTTTCCCAGCCCACAGAGCATTTAACCAAGATTTGGGAGACGTGAATCCAGTGCTCTGAGGGAATCTCAACCATCACAAGGAATATGCAACAAAGCCAATATGCAAAGCATGTTGGGATGAAGGAAGACAAGGGCTGCTGTTCTTTAAAAGGCAGTCAGGCTTCAGAATAATTATACAGGCTCGTTGATGCCAGTAAAAGCCTAATGGATTGAATACTTAATGGGGAGAAGGCGGCATGGGGTTCCCGCTCTGCTCTGCTGAGTATTTTTGTATCAGATGTTCAGCGGTGCAAGGACTGGGAACCAAGCCTTTCCTCTTCAGTCAAGCTCTCCAACCTTTCACTATAACATCACTCTCATTCTGCATTTATGCTCAGTCTGTGCAAGGTGGAATACCTTCAAAAGGAATGTTAAAACCAGTCCTTTTCTAAACCTGGAATAACCTACAGTCTTATAGGAGGGATATTCCTGTGCAAGCCGCAGGAATTCAGGACACATCTACTCAATCTAGTGTTAATAATCTTACCGTTGATTTTAAGAGCCACCAAGTTTAAAGAAGAAAGGAACCTAGCTGTAGACTACTTTGTGGGTATAGGAACCTCACGAAAGAATCATCCCACTGCTCATTATAACTAAGATAGTCTTTATAATCTGTGAAGTTATCGGTGTCTCTAGCTTGGGACCGATACAGTGAACTTTAGTGGTTCATGAATTACTACTTCTGAGAATGTTTTCCTTAGTGGGCTATGTTGGATTCGGAAAGAATTTAGTTCTTGGTCACTTTTTGAAAATGGAAATATTTTCCACAGTGCACTGATAATATTTTTCTTATATGGAAAACAGGTGTCAGTATAGTGACAATGACTCCATCATAGTCATCTCTCTGCAACACTGTCAGCTCTGATATCTTTTTCAGACACAGTTTATCAGGCTTTTAATTCCAAGTCAGTGATCTATGTCTGGAGCTACCTGTGTGTTTCTTTTTACATTGCCTCTTTCTCATCTTGATCATAAAAAATCACCATTACCACTGCTTTCATTATCCACCTACGCTGCGCAGCTTGCACACAAGTTTTTGATGTACAGTGCAACCTCTTCTCATTTTTTCTCTTTGTCCCTCTGCACAGATTGCACCCATCAATATTAACATTTCAGCTCTCTGATTTATCTCATTACATTTCTGTATTACCAGCCAAGTCATAATTTCCTTCCTGTAATGTCACTTTGAGCTCATTTCCCATACACTCTGCATGTGTATATAGACAATTACTGGGTTTATTGCTTGCTTCCTTCCTACTGGCCTTGGCTTCTCTCCTTTGCCTTTATCTTCCAGCGTTCAGTATTTATGGAAGGAGCTCTGCATTCAATTGTACCATCCCAGTCTAAGTTCACAGCTGCCTGAAGTAGCATGACAGTACCAGCCTCCTGTATTTTCTTGCGCTCAGGTGGCCAGTTTTTCAATATGAACTGCCCACCCTTTCCACAACAAGCAGGATTCGGTCATGTTTCCAGTCCCATCTGCTGAGCAAGGTCCTAACAGACCACTGGAGTCACCATACGTGAACAAAACCATGCGGAGGGCAGTGAAACCATCACTCACTGTGTGCACCCTCATCAAGGGTTGCTCATTCTGCAAAACAAGAACAAGGGGGGTTGCACTAACAGTTTGCAAGAAGACATTCTTCATCAACAGGGACTTCCTGGTGGTTCAAAAGGACATAGGTTGCGAGAAGAACTCTCTTTCCAAGGACAGCAAACCCTTCTCTCTTGTAAGGCCACGCACAGCAGAGAGGAAACAGCCCTCTGCAAGCAGCAGCTGGAAGCGATGCCGATGGGGGGACACAGTGCTCCGGTGCCTGGAGGCTGGTCATATGTGGACACACATGCACAGGGGAGACCGGGTCGTACTGGAGGACTCTGTACCATTTCTCTCCTACCTGGAGGCAATTCCAGCCATGCAGCTGGAGCAATGCCCGCAGCGTGTCCCTGCTGCCCTGACAAGGACGGTATCTTAAACCTTGGTTCTGTAGTTTGCCTCAGCACTGATATAAAACAGTACTTGGGCCTCAGCATCGTCCCCTATCCTCACCTGAATTCCTCTCCAAAACTTCAATGCCATAGCTCCACTCAATGAAAATAGAGGCTCAAAGCTCTCTTGCAGCCATTCTCTCTTCCAAAAAGTGGAGGTGCTTGTATGTATTTTATTGTTCACTAGAGGGCAACATTGGCTTAAACATCAGTTTCTTTGCCCTCGGTTACACAGAAAAGGCACGTCAACACAAACACGGGACAGAGAGAAAATACACAAGAAACAGCCAATATGTTGATCCAAGGGCAGAAAAAAATACAGTGTCTGCTGCAATGCTAAGGAAGTATCTCAGACTGTAACAGACATCAGTGACTGTAGAATGGGGATGAACGAAAAAAAAATGTTTGTAGAAAATAAGGTCCTCAGTGAGGCATTCAAATGTGCTTTATTAATCTGAAGCAGGGCTTTAGCTTTGTTGTCCTCAGTCAAACTAGATGTTATTTAGACAGTATTTCAGACATATTATGTAAAAGCTGTGCTGAAGGCTAAGGATTCAGGAGTGCTTCCTCACCTGGAAAATGCCATTGAAATCGGGGGGAGGCTGTAGATGGGCTGCTTCTATTCTTGGGGAGACCCAGAGGGGAAGGAGGGATGGGGACTGGGCCCTGAAGAAGTAGGCTCTTGGGATAGGAACCTGTTACCAAAGAAATATCTTTGAGAGAAATGGAAAAGAGAGACACTAGCAAATCTGGTAGCAAGAAGAGCTAAGCAAAAGTTTCTTGGTAAGAAGGAAGTCTCAGGTGTGATCAGAGCCAGCTCTGTGGTCTTTGGGCTGGTGCAACCAAACTGGCACAGAAGGGAATTTCTTCTGCTTTTGTCTGGCAGTTTTTACTTGGCTTTTTATCCTCACTGAGGGAGACAGCTGCTCTTGTTTATCACCTCTGCTGCCCCAGTAGATTTGTTATCCCTTCTGCCTCGTAACACTGATGCAATTATGGCCCCAGAGAGCCCTGTGAGCCTGCTGAGCCTCTCCTGGTTGGGCTGTGCGCTCCTGCAGCTGCAAACTGTGCTGCTGCCCACCCATTACCTATTTCAGATACACTTGCTGGGGTCCACGGGGAAACAACAGGCTGTATGCCCACTTAGCAGCTGCATGCTGGTAAATGAATTGGTGTTAGAAGTACCTGGAGACCCTTTTGCTAACAACAACACGGCTCGTCGGGGGTTTATAATACAGTTTTGTAATTGGATTTGAAACAAGAGGCTAGATTCACACAGTCCTCTGCAGGGAGCATCCCTCCGTGCTACTCTGGGTTGCTGAAGAGATGCAGGAGGGTGATGAGGTGCTTAGGGACATGGTTCATGGTGGGATGGCAGTGTTAGGTTAACGGTTGGACTTGAAGGTCTTTTCCAACCTAAACGATTCTATGATTCTGTGAGTGGAACGTGCACTGCACCCTGGTTCGGGTGGCACCAGCGAGCTGTTGCTGGTCAGATAAGCAGCAGTCGTGCCTCATCTGCAGCCTCACCAACCCTGCCGCAGGGCTGTGGTGGCTGTGACAAGCGCTGCTCAGGTGCCCGGAAACAAAGTGAGTCTCGCGCGTCCTGCGTGAAAATCCATGCTCGGCCTCTGCCTCGCCGCTCTCCTCCATCTCACAGTTTCTCTCTTCCCCTAAAACTTGCAAGGCAGGGTGCAACTGCTCAGAGCCTTCCCGGAGACGGTGCCGCACTTGCTATGCGAGGGCTGTGCATGCAGTGGCCTCGTGGTCCTCCCCGACTGCCACCTCCCCACTACAGGGCCTGACGCACGCGCCCGTCTGCCACACTGCATCGCCGAATGCCGCAAACACCCCTCGTCCCCCCCACATGCCACCTGGCACTCGGAAATGTCTCAAGTAGGGTGAAGCTGTAAAAAATTATGAGCGTGGTACTGGCTGAGCTGCTACTTTAACATTCTCATTCATTTTGGTTAAAGAGTCCCTAATATCAGAAGTGCCAAATCCTCACAGATCTGGGAAAGCCACTCTCCCTCCCTAAGACTATCTAGCCATGGAACCTTCCACAAGCAGTTCAGAAATTTTGTGTTGGCAAGTGTTTTGCACAGCCAAAGCATGCCTAGACCCACGTAGAAACCAGAAAAGCCCCCTGAAATAATAAAATAGATGTCTCAAAATCTGACCAGACCCGGTATTGACTCTCTACTCCATCCGTGCTCCCTTTCATTTCTTACCTTTCTTTTTATGGACTGGAGAATGTAGAAATACATGTCTTGTAGCCAAAAGCTCATGCTTTTCCCACTGATGCGAAAAGATCAATCCATGAACCTAACAGCTGCTCTGCTGCATTTGTTGTCCTGGAAGTGCAAAGCGAGCTATATCGGAGGTTTGAACGGAGGTTCTGCCAAGAGAGGTGCCAGGGCTCAAGCCTATAGGAACTGATGCTGAGGAATAGTGAGTTTGATGGAAAAATGTAGCAAAGAAACAGTTCTTGGGGGACGCAGATTCAGTTCTCGGAAGGCCGAGACCTCATTTTCTTGCCTGCTAGCAATTCATAACCTGTGTAGGATTTTGAATACTAAATGTGTGCTTATCCTGTCAGGACTGGCAGCGAGATACTGAGACGGTCAATAACCACATCTGGATGCAAACTGTTGGGGTGGGTGCTCCCCAGGGTATCGAGCTGGCGGGAGGCTGCTGATGGCTACGGGTGCCCACGGCCTCGTGCTCTGCAGAAACGCTGTCTGGAGAGGCACCCTGAAAGGCAGGTTTGGCTTCTCATGCTGCCACCAGGGCCTGAAGGAACAAATGGTGCTGCCACAGAAGAAGTGTGACTGCTGTTGTGCCTCATTAAAAGCACGGAGTTTGAGTGGCCGGTAACACTGTTTTGAAAGGAACCCCGAGAAAAATAATACTTGCTCGGAGGCTTTTAAGATGGGTGCAACAGTGAAGCAACCCAAGGAGTTGCCCATGTCTCGTGTGTAAGCACTGTGGGAATGGTTTAACTTACACAGCTCATTTATGCTATTTGCTGCAGAAGTATTGTAGCTGATATCAAGCAATTTCAGAGTATAATTTGTGGGTCAGATAGCCTGTGTAATAGCCTGTTAGGATCCAATAATGTTTGATCACCGCACTACTGCTTAGAGACACTAATGCACAGGGATTATGCTCCTGGAGCCAATAAATTGGGCTCTTCAGATTTGCATGTATAATAATTCTCTGGGATAATAGCTGTCAACATATATTTATTCCAATAATACTGACTGCTTAGTGTTTTGCAACTCCTTAGCAATACTAAGATCGATCAGTTCAGCTGCTGTGGCAACTTCCTCAAAACCCAGGAGTCTAAAAGCATAAATATTACCACAAACAGGGCCGGGATCTTTGGTTGATAGCAGGCTGCTGTGAAATACCATCTTAATTTATTAGAGTTCCCCTCCGTTCCTTCCTACTCATGCTCTTTTCCTTATGGCTGAAGTAAAACTGTATAATCAGGAGCCTGAAATCTGCTCTTTCACTTCCCTCAAAGGCCGGTACACATCAGCTAGTGCCAGTGCACGTGAAGAGTCCCTGGAAGCCAGCTGGAAACGTACATTCAGCTTGGGACATGACGGGGCATCAGGGCCAGCACGTCTGGCTGGGGAGGAGGCACCAGCCGGTGAGAAAGCTCCCTCTGCCTCAGCCCTCCTCCCCACCTCCATCACCACCCTTCTCCCCCAGCATAACCTTTTTGTTTGCCGCCTCGGACGTGGCAAAGCTTTGTAGCGGCAATTTCAGTCAACGCTTTCAAGGGGGCTCAGGGGGACTGGAGTCAGTGAAGCCAGAAGGGGGGTATAACCTACGGCAACCAAAACGACAGCTGCCCCAGCCTTTCATGTCATGGCTTTTCAGGCTCCAGAGGGGGAACATCTCGTAAAAGATAACCATGTATGTATAAGCCCAGAAGGTTTGGGGTGTTTGTGTTTCGGGCAAGATATTCTCGGCTTCTAAACAGCTGAAAACAGGATGGATTCATGCAAGCTGTAACAGCAAGTCATCTCATGCTTTGCACTGGTGACAAAAACCATGGCGAGGCCAGGAAGGGACAGAGGCACACACCCCTCTTGCAGAAGAAAGTCAGCTTCAGTTAATACCGGTTCTTACTTCAGGTCTGCACAGCTGCCTCCTGTGCTATGCATTCCTTTGAAATGTAGAGCTTTATGCTGCACATGCTCAGAAAAGTAAGTCAAAGGTGCTATGTGTGCTTTGGGAGGAGCCTTGTTCCTTGCTTTCCATCTGGAACTTAATCCTGCCCAGTTTGGATATACTGGATGCATGTCACTTACAGAAGGAAACCTTCTTCATTTTTATTTTTCACAAGAAAAAATGACAATGTCTGTTCTTTAAGCAGACACAGTGCGATTGTTTGTATTCATTTTACAGAGGACAAATCTGTTTTGCATAATGCCTAGGGTTTTTAAATATCATTTCTATAACAGCGACGATCAAAGTGTCCCCTACCTCAGGGAGGAGCTGCCATAGCATATATCTGCTAAAGCCAAGCAAAGAGTAATACTGAGCCTCAAAAGTCCTCACTAGTATGAACACTGGTCTTGTTCTCAATATAATCAATTACAGTACTCTGAATAGTATTTCTGCCAACTGAACTCATGCATTTTGTCAAATACCACGCTGGAAGACACCTTAACAAAGTTTTGTCTGTAAGCCTCAGTTTCTAAGCATAGATTCATCTGGGTGATGTGTTTAACCTTTTTTTTTTTTTTTGAACCAGTTGTTGAGTATTAAAGGCAAGAGCTACTAAGAGGATACAGCTGGTTTATTTTTCCTAACATCCTGTGGCTGTCGCCTGTGATCGCAATGCTGGGCTTTGAGTTAATTCTCCACAACAGGCCACTGCATGCCTGACACCCACAGTGGGGGAACCTAAGCGGGGATACGATATGGATTGAAATATTTTTGCATTTCCAAGTGCACTGTCTTTTACAGAGAGTTCAACTGGCATTTCATCTTCAAGGTTATGTGCAGGCAGAAGGAAAGCTTCGTGGACAGGACGGTACACACTGCGTGCCCTCCGAGGCTTTCCCGTTTGCTTGCCCTGTACTTTTTGTGTGTCTCTTTCTTTTACGATTGAAATGAAAAAAATTCGCTTGGGAGAGTCAAAAACCATAGGAGGGGAACCAGGTTTGTGAAGATCCGTCATTTCAGATATACATTTCTCCAACAGCATCAGAGGAAAAGTGAAACATAAAAGCTAATTTGTTTTTCTGAAACTGTTCATTTTGCTGTGAAAGCCTCTATTTAAAAAAGCCGTGCTAGGCTACACTCACGCACCAGGGAGGAGAGTTTGAGCACACTGTTTTCCGCTCCATCTAACAGCTTATTTTTCTGTGAAATAACGAGGAGGGTGGTGGGTTTACAAAACGTTTCTAGCTGGCTCCTGCACTCCCTCTGCCTGAGCCTGGCACCCAAACTGTGCCCCGTGCTTTGGTGCAGCCTGAAAGCCGCAACACTCCTCAGCCACCATGGGGACGTCCCCAAGCCTCCACCTCACACAGGGTGCTGTCTCTCCCAGGGCCTGTGTGGCAGGATGGCGGGGGGGGGAGGGGGGACACCCAGATGCAAAGCAGCAGCACCCCAGGGCCCCAGAGGTGGTTATTTTGGGGGGCACTTGGGAGCCAGGTGGATTGGTTCAGCCTGAGATGGACACCCCCACCTCCCACTGGGGGCACAGGCTGGATTTCACCCCCTGTGGCAGTGGGAACTGCTCCCCCAAAGGGGTTTGTGTGACTGTGCTGGGGGACACTGGGTGGTGTTTAATGTGGATTTTTTGTGCCACGCTTCATTCCCGAGAGCCGTACCCAAGAAACGTAGTTGTAACACAAGATTAATACGGTTTTCCATTCCCTTTGTCTCTCTGCAAGTGATACGAGTATCCCTAGATGGTGAAGATGTTAAAAAAAGCATTTACTCAGTTTACCCCATAACTAGGCTGGAAAGCATTCACACCAATTTCTTCTCATTCTCTGATAACAAAGATCCACAGTGACATCTGTGATTCATTCAGTAAAACAACTATCTGGTGGGGATAAAGTCAGCATAGCTGACATTATCAGCGTGGGCCACAGGTAACTATTACTATTATTAGGATTTCATCCGGCAAGACCTTGGCACAAATTAAACTCAAGTTTCTCCCACCTTGCAGGAGCAGCTCAGTGTAAATAGTGTAAGTTTACCCATCGCTCTCAGTGGGTAAAGGTTTCTCAGCCTTTGAGCTTACGCTGCATAATAAAACACAGGTCACAGAAGAGCTGCTGTCCGGCAGTTTTGGCAAAGGAAAGCAGAGAGGTAAATTGTGATGGCTTTCACAGATAATTAACAAAGAGCATTTCTGCTATGTTTTAAAGCACAGTTACAGGAATAGTGGGAACTCTGAGCTTTACAACATACCCTTGTAAAATGCCACAGGGGATTTAAAACCTACAGGACCAGATCAGGAGAGTTTCCTTGGCCTTTGCTTTCCCATGCAATCACAGGCTGTTGAACCTGCCCTTCAACAGTGGCTTTACTGGAGTGATGACAGGACCATGACAAATTATTTACAGAGTAAAAAAAAAGGGGACTGTACCCCTTCCTGCCCACCTGTGCTGCTGCTTTGGCAGCGGAATAAGATTTGCCTGGGCTGTAGCTCAGCCAGCATGAAGTTACCCACCACGTTCAACAAGCAGTAACCAGGAAGACTTTCTGCAGCCTCAGCAAAGCTCTTTCTGGCTCTTCATTGCCCAACAGCTTCCCCGTGGAGAATACAGCCAGTGCTTTTTTGAATGGACTTCATGAATTTAAGCACACTTACAAAATTCATGCATATTATCAGACAAAAAACACCCCGCTGACCTATGCCAACTTACTATGTCTATTTGGTAAAAAGAAAAATCCAGCAGGCAGAGGCTTTTCTTTTCCTCTCATTATTTAACTATGCAAACGTTTTGGTTAGAATAAGAAGAAACAAAATAAAAAAAATATATAGGTTGTGGAAATACACTGACATTTATCACTATACTAATAACTTCCTGGATGCTGTGTAGGGAGGCTGCATGCAGTGACCATTATCTTCCAGTCCTGAGACTGAAATTTTAGGTGACTTGCATTATGGTGCCCAGAGGAATGAAGGACACTCAGGCAGAAGTCGTCATGAAGCAGACTAATTCTATTCCTTCCATGAGTAATACGCTCAACTTTGAAATGGTTGCTGAAGTTTTGCGTTTCCAAGATTTGTGCCTACCTCCCAAACGAGATCATTACTAGATTTGACAACAGCAGAAGTAAATTTTCTTAAATGTTGAGCTACCATTGTAGTATTTAGGATCTTTTTTTATATATAAAAAAGTGGCTGTCTCTTAGTCACCAGCTGAATTCTGTTAGCAGTATTAAATTGAAACTGTCACTGATTTTTCCCACTTACGCCGTCAAATGACTGGAGTGGAAAAGCACCTAGGAGGCATCACAAGACTGAAGGTTAAAACAGATAAGAAAACTTATTTTCTATGATGGAAATGCAACACTGGGATTTTGGCTTCACTTTCCAAATGTCTGATGTACACTGAAAACCTGCTCGAAGCTGGACATGGAAGAGACACAATGGTTATAACTAAAGCAAAATATCTTCTGCAAATGTTTGGGCCAAAGTTTTGCACCGACTCTCAGAGCTGGTCTACCGAGGGTGCAAGCCGGGTGAACACCTCTTACGGTGAGCCTTGGTTTGATGTTTCCAGTTCACTGTGGGAGCTGAGCGCAGGATGCAGAACAAAACCCAAAATGAGTTCCCCGAACTGGGGAGGGCTGCATGCCCCTGAACATGCCCTCCTGTTCTTTTACAATGAGCCCTCGGCATGGCTGGAATTGGAGACCCCCCCTTCCCTGCACCAGGGCCACTCCCCATTGCTCCCCGCTAGTCCCTGCTCGGGAGCCGAGGCAGCGCGCCCTCAGCTAACGCCAGCGCCTCGGCCGAGCATTGAGGAGCTGGAAAAGGCAAGAAGGAATAAATTACTGTAATCCAAGGGAACACAAAACACTGCGCTTTCATTGCTGACTGTAATAACTGTCATCACTGATATTTACAGGCGTCGGGCTGCCAGCTCCGCGCAGCCCCTGTGCAGTCTGGCCAGAGCCACCGTGCATGCTGCCAGCAGCTGCCAGGCAGCGTCTGCCTCAGAGCCATGGCCACCCAGCTTAAAATGCAGACTGCACGGCCGTTTCTTAAGTCCTCTGTATTTTCTCCCGCTGCCTCTGTGCCGTCTGAGGGGGCTCAGGGTAGCACAGGCACCGACGCTGCTGCCTTCTCCTGCCCGCAGCGGTGGGGAGGAGGCCCTGCCTGGTGGAGATGGCCAGCGCCAGTGTGCCCTTGCCAACAGTGGGTTTATTTTTTAATCAGACACAGTGAAGGCAAAGCAGGGGTTTAAATCAAAGCGCTTGCTGTCTGTCAGCAGATCCCAGAAATAATTTAGGACAACAAACATGGCCACAGACATTGTAATTTCTGAGTATCGTTTTTCAAAAATATCCACAGCTCTGTTCACGATGTATTTGTGTACCTGCAGATCTTGAGCTGTACCAAAACAGGATTTTACTTTGCTTGTCACCTTGATGCAGGCAAGCAAGCAGATAAAAAGCAAAAGATGACTGCAGCTGGTAGTAAATCACCAACTCTGCTTATTTTTGTCCTTTACTCATGATAACAGGGAAAAAAAATCTCCAGTTTAGAATATTTTCACCACTTTTAGCTGGTGGAAAACAAAAGTAGGAGGCTTTACCTGCTTTGCAAGTGTCCTGGTTTTGGCTGGGATAGAGTTAATTTTCTTTCTAGTAGCTGGCACAGTGCTGTGTTTTGGATTTAGGATGAGATGAATGTTGATACCACACTGATGCTTTAGTTGTTGCTGAGCAGGGCTTGCACAGAGTTGAGGCCTTTCCTGCTGCTCACCCCTCCCCACCAGTGAGTGGGCTGGGGGGGCACAAGAAGCTGGGAGGGGGCACAGCTGACCCCAACTGACCAAAGGGGTATCCCACGCCATATGAGGTCGTGCTCAGCATATAAACAAGGGAAAAGCTGGCTGGGTGTCCACTGCTTGGGAACTGGCTGGGCATCGGTTGGCGGGTGGTGAGCAATTGCACTGTGCATCACTTGTTTTGTATATTCTTTTATCATTATTAGTATTTTCCCTTTCTTTTCTGTCCTATTAAATTGTCTTTATCTCAACCCATGAGTTTTACCTTTTTTTTCCAATTCTGTCCCCCATCCCACTGGGGAGGAGCAAGCGAATGGCTGCGTGGTATTTAGCTGCCTGCCGGGTTAAACCCCAACAGAAAGGCAAAAAGCAAACCACAAAGCACATTGCTACACTTGCAAGCAGTGTGAAGGAATGAAATTATGTCATCTGATACAAAATTATATACTCCTCCACCATTTTCTCAGCTTTATTCATAACATTAAGCAATGGTTTTGCCAGGTCTTATTAAATACATCTCGGTAGGCCCCTGCAGCATGTTTGACAAGCATACTGGAAGATTAAATTTACAGGACTTCACTCTGCCTGTACTTACATCTCTCTCACTCCACTCACATCACTGGGTGCACTTCAGCACCATGGGTGAGAGGAGAGTTGAGCCCCCAGTGTGTTCCTCAGGTGGTTATTTCCTGAGGGCTCAGTAGTACACAGCAGGACAATTCTTTCAGCAGGTTCTGGTATGAGGTTAAATGTCCTGTGAAAACGGCCACTTGCACTGGGCTGCAAAGTCCTTGTACAAGGGGAATTGCACTCAATTTAGCTTGAACCGTTTGAGCCAGCGTATACTGCACCCCTGCGGTATGGTGGCCCTTGTGCTCACCCGATAGCTTTGACTCTGCCGAGCTACAGGAGCAGACCCAGCCCTGCACCACACGCTCAATGGTTAAAATCCCAGTGGAGTATTTCCAGTAAGGGCCGTCCCTGCACCTCCTCCTGTCCCTAGACCATGCCGACTCTGTTTATTTATACCACAACTGCTCCCACCAACTTCATCCCTCTGTAGCCAGGTGAGTGAGAACAGAACCAGACCCGGGCTTTAACAGCTCTTGTTACCATTAGCAAAGCAAGCAAACGAGACATGTATTTAGCCAAATCGCTCTTCCTATCTTAATCTCACCTGAGATTAATTCAAATAGAACTCCCTCCCTTCTACTGAAGCTCCTAAAGATAAAAATACCTAATACCGTGTTGACTGTGAAGGAAGCAAAAACCTGCAGAGAGTTAAATGCAAGTTATGGAGCACTGAACCCATTGTTATGATAGATGAGGTCTGTGATATGTTTATAAACAGGCTAAAATAACTAATGCATTATAGAAATGGAATGAAATCTGAAAATGAAGTAAGTTGACTTGCGAGTTTGATTGTCTTTACTCTCTGAAGAGAGTGCTGCTTTTTATATTTGGGACTGGTTTTCTCCATTTACCTTGATTTGGTTTTGTTTTACAAACTCAGTTCTTGAGAGTTTGAAAACCATGGGAAACCTGTTAAATGTTGAAATAGCAAAGGCCATGCTGAACCACCCAGGAGGCTGGATGAGGAGGAGGAAAGGAAAGGATTCCTAGGTAGATTGTAAAAATATTTAGCTTTAGGTGTCTACTTAATTCCAACAAATATTAGACAGTAGAAAGAGAATAAAACTTCATGAAGTATTTCATAGTTAAGAGATCATAATGCACATGCTCAGAGGTATCCGGATGGTCTTCCAGGGACAAACTGGAGGTGACCAGCACTGGCATTTTAATGTCCCGAGAGGACACTCCAAGGCCAACAAATCCCTTTTTTAAGCTACTTTTTACACACCGTAAAGCAACTAATAAGGTGACAGGCTCAATTAACAAGAATTCTTTGCAAATCAACTTTAAGACTCACATTATATTTTTGCATCCATGCTATTTGTTCAGGCACATCACAACACAATTACGCCGAGTCGAACAGAAGAGGTCCAGGCTTAGCCTCTACTACACCTTGCGCATTTTGAATTTTCCCTGGGGGAAAAAAAAAAATCAAATTGAGCTGGTGGGCTTAAAAATACCAGATAGAAGCACGTGGATATAAAGTGACCAGGAATTAGATGATTTCTAACCATGAGAACTGTGGAATTATGGAAGTCTCCCAAGAGAAGTAGACAGGATAAAAAGCCAAATTGTCTTAAGGTGGTGTCTGGCTGGTTTGTGAAAGGGATGATGCGTCAGGGTTGCCTGTTAAGAACAGGGACAGGACTTGATGTTTCAGGAGGTTCCTACAGTGAGTGATGATCGTCTTTCTGTTTCCCAGCCAGCCATTTAGTCTGCTATCACCATCTGACAACCACTGCTAGAAATAGCCAGCTTCCTTCGGTGAGCAGGGAGGTGGGAGGCAGGGCAAGAGGGAGGACTTCTGATGCTGGCCAGGTCCAGAAGAGCCCCACTGAACTCTGCCGTGAGAAACGATTCAAGGTTTGTCGTGGGCCAAAGTGCCCAATGCTAAGTTTTATGCCAGCTGGCTGAAGATGTTGTGATGTTCAACATGTAATACTGTGCTGCTAAGACAGCTGCAGTTGCAAGCATTCCTAGCAGTACGTGACAGCCTTCATGCAAGGTTGTCTGCTGTTGTTTTGATGTGCAGGTGCTCCTGCTGGAACTCTTGGCTACACGTAGTATCAGGATGTTGCTGGGGCTCAGAACTGCGTGCACTGAAGCTAATGTCTGCTCTCATAAGGTGCCCACACCCCCTTGCTGCTCTCCCAGCCTTCTGCTCTTGCATGTTACTGCCTGGCCTCAAAGCAGGGGCAGCAAAACTAGAGCTGTGCCCACCCACCCACGCCTCAGCTGCTGCAGTTGCAACCTGGTGTTTTTGGCTGAAGCAATCTTTCAGCTAAATAGCTAAAGCAAAGTGTGTTTGGACAGTGAAGGTGATGTCTGGGGCCACAGCTCTGTTCTGCTTCCCTTATGGGGACACTCATTTTTGGGGGACAGATAGCCAGGAACAGGCACATCTTCTACCACTTCAGAGAGCTAAGGAATTGCTCATCCCTCACAGCAACACTCAGCTCTGCACCGACTTCAGCTGCAGGACCATGATAGGGAGGAGATGGGAAAACGCCAAGTCCCTGCTTCATTTGGCCACATAACCTTCTGAGACACACAGAAAGGTTTGGAAAGCTCTCAAGTGTTGCACCTCTTGTTCCAATAAACAGACTTTTCTTACTGTAGGGCTGTTAATTTTGGACTTTTTCATGCTGAATAGCTTTTGCGGTCAGTTCTTGACCCTCTTACCATCTCTAAATATTACTGTCCTTCAGAAGCAGCTTTACTGTGTCACTGAGCCCATTTCTGCCCCATGCAGAGAGGCCTAGGGAACACATGCACACAAATGCCCTACTCAAAGGCAAATGCCAGAAGGAGCCTCTAAAATTTAATCTGTTTGACTAAAAACCAAAATCTGCCAAAGTAAATGGAGCTGTACCAGTTCGCCTCAGAAAGAACTGAACTGACTGAGCCTCTGAACCGCAATGAAATTCATCTCGGTTAGAGTACTATGCTAAGAGCAGCAGCAAGAGGTACTGCTGTCTGAATTATGTTCCAAATACTGTGAAATACTTCAGAATCAAATACTAACTGGTCTACTAAACTGGAGTACGCTATGATATTTCTTGAGAATCTGATTTATCTGCTAGTCATATTGGATCGCAAAAGTCTGGATTACCTACCTCGTAAGAAGTCCCTGCTGGCTGGAGAGGTATTCAGTCATGAAGGCAGTGATTAAACAAGAGTTAAATAACATCATTTGTTAGTTAAATTTGTTGTTACATACAAATTCCTTGGGCCAGAAACAATAACATATGCACCTTCCTTAACACTGATTAAGAGCCTTAGTTACCCTGATTCCCAAAGAAGTTAGCATGATGACTACAGTCCAAGATGATGTCCTGGGATCCTCAGTTACCACAGATGCTGTGAAGGGACCATCAGCCCTGATAGTTTGGGCCTGCCTAATTTACAAGCTTGGTTTCTGTTCATGAGAGTCTGTTTAGAAGATTTGGATGCTAAAATGTCTCCTCTCCTCTTCTACCTCTTTAATTCATTGCCGAGTTTGAACACTTTAGTACTCAAGTTAGGAAAAGCTAAAGACAAAGCTGAATGTGCAGCCTTAATTATAGTTCAATATGCATCATAATCTACACATACACTTCTCCAAAGGCACATTTTATTCTCTAGTTCTGTAACTCACAGTGTTTAGAGATAGAAAGTTTCTTTAGTATTACCCAGTTAGGCTTTAAGTCTAATGATGCCTCAGCTATGCATATTTACCGTAACATCCCACACTTCCATTCCAGCTCTTTAATTAGAAAAGGATTATTTCTTCCAGTGGAGTTACTAAGGGAAATCTTGTTTTCACTTGGCACTTAGACCAGAAACGTTACTGCCACTTCTGCCATAATTGTCTGCTAGCCTTTATTAGTTTCTATTGATCTGACACAATCCACACTTCTGCATGCTTTCTGAATCTCTGTTTGAATTTAGCCTAAAATGAAGTAGATTTTACCCCATCTTTTTTCCTCCAACACACCCCTGAGCCATATAAAAATAGCTTTAGCTCTTTTACAGTTCAGATTTCACTCTGTGACAGACTTAATAGTAGTTCACTGTTACACACTTCCAGGGCCAAGCCCCTGCAGCACAGCTGAACAGAATAATAAATACTGTGGGACAAAAAAAAAAAAATCACAGTACAGCTACAAATGCTCATTGCGAATTTATCGCTGGTGCTGCTTATCTGCTGGTCCCAGCCCTCTGTTGCACCCCAGCCAAATCAGACCATCTGCACGCATCGCAGCAGCAATCACCCAGAATACTTGGCTACCGTAGCTACTGCAATGAGCTCTGAACCGCACACTCCTGTACGGCGTCTCAGAAGTCAGGGGCTGGCTTGCTTTATAGGCTGCTTGCTTTCCTCCCCAGTTGTCTTCAAGGGGATAAATATGCAACTGGTTAACTGCAGGACAGATGGATGTTATCAAACTCCCTTAGGTTTTTGATTAGTGCTGCTTTACTATCCCCTTCAGAAGTGTCAGCCACATGCATTGAACCTGCAGGCACAGGTCAAGACTGGAAATCAGGAGATATCAGCTTTGCCAGGGGTCTGCTGCACGACCTTGGGTAGCTATTTCAGCTTATTCAACTTCCATTTCCACTTCTGCCCTTTGTCTGTTGACTCTGTTTTGATGAGAATATAATCTGGGACAGAGATAGCCTCTTACGGTACTTATAAATGACATCAGTTATGTGACTGGCACTTTCTTGTGTTTCTAGATGCTAATGTAATATAAATAAGGAACAATTAAATTAATCTTCTGTCCTACCAGTAGCATTAGTTCACTTAAATCAGGAAATAGTTGGTAGCTGAATGATGTTAAGGTGTGGGGTATCCAGCCTAAGCTCATTACCTTCAGGTTAGCCTAAACTACAAAGAATCATCTGAACTCAAAGTACTTTTAACTTCTGGGGGCTTGAGCCAACAGCACTAGAAACCAGTTGGTGCTTCTCAAGAGACCTTCAGTGCTGCGCAGTGACTAGTCTCTCAAGAAACGTTACTGGAAAAGAAGAAAAAGATTTATGGGCTACTGGGAGAGAGGTATATATTAGCTTTCTGGAGCCATTTCATAGCTCAGTATCTTACAGCCATCTGGACTTTGACAGTGACGGATCTAACACGACTACGCTGCCTTGCACCGCATTTCCTTTTTCAATTCCTCGCAGAGATGATGGATTGCCAAGCCAATCTCTGAGGCATCCTGGCTTCTTTGGATGACCCAGAAAACAAGGGCACTGCATAAATGCTTCAGCTCTTGGCCACACTGGCTTTTATTGAAAGCACCTCATCATTTATCTCTTTTAACCCTCTGAGCCCCAAACGCCGAGGCCACCCACTCTGAAGGGCTAAGTGGCTAACCTAGGGCAAACTGAGGGCTATTCTTAAACAATTTCCAGCTGAAAGGCTTTTCCCAGCCAGTCAGAAAAGCAGCAGTGCATGCTAATTTCTACCAGCAAGCTCCTGATTTGGTCCTCCCCCCCAAAAAATCTACTTGTTTTCTTTCTTGCCTGTTTCTGTTCAATTTAAACTTCCTTTGCTAATTGCAAGAGCTGAATTTGCATTATATTTGGGCTCCTTCAGTGACAGGCTTACATTTGATTTTCCCTTCAGCAGCTTGTCTCAAATGGTATGTTATTTATGAAGGAGGCCAAAGATCGCTAGCATACTGCTGTCAATGCCTAAATTACCTAACCCCCCCCCAAACTTTTCTTTTTTACAAAGAAAATCTTTTCAAGTACTAACATTTAAAGATATGTATTATCAATTATTAACCATAACAGTCTGTTCCTTCTATGGCAAGACCACTCAGTCCACAAGCATGTCAAAGACAAAATTCCTTTTGGAGCTGTTCCCCAGCCAAACTAGCTCACAAAGCCTCTGTGCCAGTCTCCAGCCATCGGCAGGTTCCCCAGCCTGTGTAAGGCTGATCTGCTCCTTTTATGTGAGTTCTCCCCACTAGCCTCTCGTGTCCCATTTCAGCTCTGGTGCCTGAAGTCAGAGGAGGAGGCACTGCTCCCTGGCTGTTTCTCCCAGCCCCATAGTGATGAGCTGCTGGGGCAGAGCTGTCGGAGTGGACCTGGGAGTATCCTATCTGTGCCGGGGAGCTGGCGGGTGCTCCAGCCAAGCTTTAATCCAAAAGCAGTTGGGTACGCATTCCACTGAAAGTTACTCTAAGAAAAAGCATCAGAGGTGACACTGAAGTGAGGTTCCTGACTCGCTTTTTAGTTTTGCATTTGACCGGGGGCGTTTTGTGTCAGAGAAGCACAATTCTTCATAAAAGCAACAAAATATATATAGGAGGTATTGTCAGCTGTTACAGCTTTGCCATTGCAAAGGTGACTTAGCAACATGCATGGGAAGTTCTGAGCAAAAATTTTGTGATGATCTCTCTCTACCTTATTTTGCTGCTGTATTTGCAGCTTAATCACTGAACTGCAACATCCAGACTCAGAGACCAGGGTGGTTTGGTTCTTCTCCCTGTGAAATGAGGGTAGAGACTCTGCTTTCTAGCAGAGTCCTTTTTCTGTGCATGTTTTCTCCTGTCGTGGTTTAACCCAGCTGGCAACTAAGCACCACGCAGCCGCTCACTCACTCCCCCCCCCGCCCCTCAGTGGGATGGGGGAGAGAATTGGGAAGGAAAAAAAAGGTTAGAGCTGTGGGCTGAGATAAAGACAGTTTAATAAGAGAAAATAATAATAATAGTAATAATAAGAATGGTAACAGAATATACAAAACGAATGATGCACAATGCAGTTGCTCACCACCCACCGACTGATGCCCAGCCCGTCCTGAGCCGCGATCACTCTCCCTGCAACCGACCAACTAACCTCCCCCGAGCATGACGTTATATGGTATGGAATAGCTCTTTGGTCAGTTTGGGTTAGCTGTCCTAGCTGTGCTCCCTCCCAGCCTGTTATGCACGTGGCCGAGCAGGAGAAGCTCAAAAAGTCCTTGAGTAGTCTGAGCACTACTTAGCAACAACTAAAAACATCAGTGTGTTACCAACATTCTTGTAGTACTAAATCCAAACGCAGCACTATGGTAGCTACTATGAAGAAAATTAACTCTATCCCAGCCGAAACCAGGACATCTCCACATACTGTTTATAGAAAAATATTGGCATAATTTTCCTGATGCATGCAGTAAACCAGGTAGGACATAGTGCAAGAGTACATAGTTGCTTGGTGTAATTTAAATTCACAGTATGAGGAACTGACTCCAGGGGCCACAAGCCGTCATCACCCTGACACAAAAAATGGCGCTAATGCATATTTCCATCCCTGAACTATGCCATGCTCAGTAAAGAAAACATAAGCACGGCATGTTCAGGGCAACCAAAGCTGAGGCAGAGGGTTTGCCAAATGAAACCACTTGGGCACAGCAGAAAATGGGAATTGGCAGTGAGCTAGGAGCAGAGACAGACACCAAAATGAGGGGAGAAAACTAAGAGCAGTTTCCTGGCATCAGAGCTGGATGCAGTGGTCTGAGAGGCCTGCGAGTGCAATTGCTTGTGTGCCATTTGGACCACCCCACCTCTGTTTAAAGAGGTCTTGTGTACACTGTAAACACATTATCCTAGAGCATGTGCTGGGTCATGTCTTTGGCCAATGGAAAAGAGAGCCATCTGCCAAATGTCTTTCTGCTTGGCAAAGGAAAGATTTGTTTCTGCTTCAGGTGGTAATACATTGCCCACAATATTATTTTGCAATGATTACGAATCCAGAAATAGCAGTTGAGACAGAGCCCAACTGTGCTAGCTGTTTTCCAAAACACAAAATAAGAAAAAGTCACCCTTTTGATGACTCTACATTAGTAAATGCATCCTTGTGTTTTCAAGAGAGAAACACGAAGTAAGAGAGATTCAGGCTGGATTTGAAAAAAAAACACCTTCCCCTGGGCAGGAAGCCATCTAATCAACTTGTTCAGAGGTTCCCAGGCAAGGAGAAGCAGTTAGAAACTAAAGACAGTCCCAGTGCAGTTCTTAACCCAAGATCTTATTTCTCTGACTTAATTTGTACAAACAAAATCCTTTACTGCCTCACTTCAATGCACAAGGCTGTGTAAAGTCATGTGCCTTCTGCTGCGCCTTCTGCGTGCTGCCAGAAGCTGAGCTGGCACCTTGCTCCAGGCTTCTTCCCTCTGTGGGCATCACAGCACTTGAAGTGCAGCCTGGGGAATGAGCACACAAAATGTAAACTGAGTACCTGGTCATACGTGGTGCTAAGAGAACTGCAAATAGAGGCAGAGCTTAATTTCGCAGCTTCTAGTTGTGGGGAGGAGGTATTAACATTTTTTTCATGACAAACCTTATCAGAAACAATATGGTTGTAAATTTTCCAGTGGATTGATATTAAACATGTTATTTACTGATTTGCACATCACTGTTGGTTGCAGTTGGGAGGATTTCGATCCATAGCTTACAGCGACTCTAACAAATACCCACCACGCTCCAGGATTCAGCTGTTTCTTCTGTTTCTGAAGTATTTTTTAGCTTGCACAAATGCTGGATTCTGGACAGTTGGTTTATTATGACAGCTGTTCCTAAAGTCATCTGTGTGTAGAAAATTGTACTGCAGAATAAGAGTGTCTTATTCTGGTACAATTCGGAAGCAGGTTAAACTAAATCAAACTGGAGTCAAGAGCAAAAAATTATGAAATAGAAGTGCGTATACATGATGCCAGTTATTTAGAAATTTCCAAACAGCAATTCCAAACTAACTCCACGCCTCTATCTCATGGCTAAATGAGCTCACTCATCAGGGGCCATGTAATATGGCTCATTTACCCAGCTGAGCAGTAGAGCACCACATTAACATGGCGGTGTTGCTTTTAGTATCAAAGCAAGCTCACCTAAAACTCAGGTATTTCTGTTTCTATACAGTACTTCATGAAGATATGTGGTTAATAGAATGTGAACATACACAAATACAAGCATCAGAGCAGTTAGAAGCCTTATGGTGGTCTCAGATGGAAGGTGATTGTGTCCATGGGGGTGACCTGTGGTAACTGGCTTTACTCGCACTTCTAATCTGTTACGGGGCTGTTAGACAGGTAGGTAAGTATAACCACCATCACTCCGAAGAGAAGCTCTTTTGCTGTTGTTTGTGGTCCACCCCACGTAAGGTTCCAGATGTCAAGCATCCCGGATACTAACACCAGATTTTTGTCGTGTGGCTTTTGCTAGTCATCTTATATCATGATCAGCAGTCAATGGTGTAAATTCATTTTATTTCGCATTGCAACAGATTAAGATTGCACACACACACAAAGGCACTTAACTGCCTGAGAGGGATCTACAGCAGGGTAAAAAATTGCTAAATTACTGTGAAGAACTCCCTAGTGTTTAATAATCTTAGCATATGTATGCTATGGATCCAAATACTTGGCACAGGTTTGTATCAGAAATTACCAACTTAAATGGCCTCTGTAGAAAAGTGCTTCTAGATGATTTTTTGAAGGGAATTTTAAATACCTGCTAGTTTGTGGTGCTAATTTTCCTGCTCAAATCTTCCTAATTAGCAGTTAGTTGCAAAATATCAAACTGGACGATAGAATTATTCAGTGCTTAAATTCTGAATACTGCCTAAGCAATACTAGGATATGATCTACTGCTTTGTTTTGAATTATAAACCCATAAACCTCTCTTGCATCTGTAATTTTCTGTTTAATATTCATTGTTCTGATTGTTCCATCAACACAGAAATGCTACCAATTTATTTATTTTTAGAAATAATGAACTATTGACATCTCAAGTTCTTTTCGCTGCTCCATGAGACTCACCGTGACTGAAAGGAAGAAGAGCAATGGGATGGGTGGAGGGGATGGGGATGTCTTAACCAGGACCTAGAAGAACCAAACATTTTCATGGCTAGTTCTCAGAGGTTACTGAACGATACCCATCCCAGATTTGGTTCTATGAACATAGCCCTGTAAAGCCATGAAGTTGTAACCCACAAACAATAGTGGAAGGAAGACAGGAAACAAAATATATCCTATCTAAATTTTAATATCAGTAACAGCCCTGTGGACGAAGAAAATGAGCTGAGAGAGTCCCAACACGTCATCTCCAATCAATGCTAACTCCACTGATTTCTGCAACATCAACTATTAACAGACCAATCTAATTTTGCACCTGAGCTGACTGAAGTTTGGACACCAACTAGTGTCTGAAGTGTGAAAAAATGCTTTAATAATCAAGAGTTAGTGCTAGCAATAATTTGTTCAAGTTCAAAAGCTTAAAATCATGAGTCCAGCTTCTCTCCAGTTACTGGCATGTTCAAACACAGCATCAATTCCTGCTAGAAAGTTTGACAGCTGCTCTCAAATGATATTTATTTTCTTTTGGAATTAACAGACTGTGGGCTTTGATGAATTGGTATTCATTAATCACGCCTCATGAAAATCGCATACAGCATAGAATTTCTACCTGATATTTGGTTCATAATAAATTAGACCAAAGTTGCCATCAATAAGTAAATATGCATCATCATCCAGACTTCTCCACAACAAATAAGTACTCCATAACTTACAATGAATTAACTTACGAGAAAAACTCACTTATAATTAGAAATGCTAATTCAGAAATTAGCCTTTTATTAATTAAGTTTCATTATTAGCATAGTAAGGTATTTTCTGGTGGAAAAAATGCCTAGGATGTAACTTTATGTATGAAAATATACAGCAAATAGAGACTTACAATAGTCTTTATTGGGGCAGTTTCAGTTTGGCAATGACAACTGTTCCATTTTGCTGCTGATAGCTCTGGCAAGGTGTTATTTGACCACATTGGAGTAATGGTGAAGTCCATGTCTCATCAGAAGCAGAGGACTAGAAAGCTGAAGAGTAGCTTACCAAGAGTAAAGGACCTTACAGACAAAAGTAATTTTTCTCAGATTCACAATTAATTCAAAAGATTCTTTGTAAACAGACTGCTGACTACTTACACATACCATTCAAAAGCCCTTAACAGGCACCCAGAAATAAAAGTTAAGTTCATTAAACAAAGCAAAAAAAGATTTTGGCTAAGCAGCTGGCCTTTCTTGTGCTTTGGTGCTAGTGATGCTATAGGAGAAGCCCCCCTGAAATACAGTAGCTAACATAGCTTTGAAAACTCCTTTCCTCAAATCACAACAAAAAAGAAACAGCAAATTTACAATGGCAGTAGGTAGCCAGACTAGCAATTTAGCATCCCAAAGCATGTGAAGAAATGTTGGGTTGGGCTCACAAAGCACGTTGCACGACCTGTTGCCATATACAACATACCCGGCACTGTCTCCTCCGCTGTCACAGCACTTTGCAATGTATCAGTCAAAACAGCCCAGGCAAGGTGACAAAGCATTGCTTAAATGGTAATTACAGGCAATCTGTTTGTACAAAAGATGGACAGCAGGTAGATGGATTTTCAAACTTCCACGTGCTGGCTAAAAATGTGAAGGTCTGTATTCTCACGAAACAAAACTGTTCAGTTGATTAGACAGTAATGCTGCAATGGGAGCTTTTAGTCCACGTGTATATCCCCTCACTGACTTCCCTAGGCACTTGCGATGTGGTGTTTTCCTCTCCAAGTCCCACGTTCTGCTGTGGAAGGAGAGGACATTTCTTACAGACCTTGTAAATGAGATGACAAGAAGCACTATGAAATTTTCTCCCTGATTGTAGATGACAGATGCACACTTCCAAGTACTGTCTGTCCTCTATCATCTGAACCCATAAATCAGCTGCAGCGATAGCCCAGCAAACCTACTTGAAGGGTTTAAGTATGACAATAAATTTGCTCAGTTGCATCATTACAGAACATTCAGCAAACCGAAGTGTCCCATTTCCAGCAGTGTTCTGCCTTTAGGAACAGTTACACTAATCACACACGTAATTGCATTGGCAATCATTAGAGTACAATTATTCCTTTGGCTTTTAAAGTGACATACAGTTTTCAGCAAGTGAAAAAATACTAGATATCTAGACCAGTCTGGTCTAGCATCTACCGACATAAAAGTAATCTCACAGTGAAAATAACATTATAATTTCCTTTTCTTTATTACAGTATGGTTAGAAAGACATCCTCATGTGCAGAAAGAAAAACATTCAAGGGTAAATATAAAATCCAGGAAGTGCAGGCTGGGTTTGGTGGTGGTTTTTTTGTGTTTTTTTGTTGGTTTTTTTTTTTTTGGGGCGGGGGGGGGAGGGAAGGGAGGGAGAAGGGGGAAACCAATACGACCTTTTTTACAGAATTGTATAGAAAGTCTTTATAATAGGTAAATACAACCTTCATAGAAGTACAAATTGGAGCTATCAAAAGTTATATTCCCAGCAGCTTGGAAGGTACCGTAAAGGGCACGTAGCTGTGATTTCTGGGGGACAGACAAGAGAGCGCAGCGAGGCCATGCAGCCTTTCCTCACAACTTCTAAAATGAAAAGACTGAGACGTTTGCTTCTCTAATAAAGTTCCCGGAATGGAAATGCTGCAAATTCAAACCACTGGGAAATGAATGTGTAAAAAAAAAAAACCCTCCTGCATCTGAGTCCCAGAATGTTTACTTCAGCTTCCTTTTCTTCCATCAGATTGCTGTCTCCTCTTAAATGGTGCACAGCTCTTTGCAGAATTAAAAATCCACCAAAATCTGACCAAAAATAAATGGTTCTAAGCCAGACTCTCTAATGACTTGGAGGTTTCAGATGACCATTTTGTAAGTTCCTATAAATGTGTGGCATGATTACACACAGCAGTACAGGCTGGGGGAAGCCAGAGAACCAACAAAACCCTTAGCTCTCAGAAGGGCTGCTGCTTAGGAAGGCATTCAGCAGGAGGAAGGAGGATTAAGAGGAGAGAGGGGATGAAAGAGTGCAGCTGATGGCTTGCAAAATCAAGTGGATCATTTGGGGGGGGTGGTGGTGATGGTGTTTCCAGTCCTTTTGCATTTATATTAGCTTGTTTTTCTTTCAAGGAAGCAATCTGCTATATAATTAGAGGGGTTTGGATGCTATTTATTATTCATTAGTCCCAGTCAGCTCATTGGACCAGTATAGATTTCTTCAAGTCTTCTCCACGCATTAGACATCGACTTTATGGTAGTTCCAATTAAGTAGGCGTAAAAAAGGACAGAATGCATTTTTCTGTTAGTTTCATTCACCCTTTCTGCTGATGATATTCCTCAGCTACCCCTACCTCAACTAACAACTTTGCCATTGTCCTTGGTTTCTCTCTTTCCCTCAGATCCAAGCCAACGTATCTTGCCTCCCCAACGTTATCTTGCCTCCTAGTCTTTCACACTCTTGCTTTATTCCCTCTCTCCCAGTGGCCAAAATGTTCACCCTGTCATCGTCAAGATTTCTTCATCTAAATGCAGCCACCTCAATTATTTCTTCCAGCTAATTGCAAGAATTCTTTGATGAAACCGTGCTATCCTACTGAGGATTTATGAGCAGGCTGCTAAAGATGAGTGTCCCAACCTGAAAGCAACACTGGCAGGGAAGTTTACGGAGATAATTTTGAGATGATTGGTCCTTATGGGAAATGAGATAGTGCTAAGAACATTAAGCAAATCTGCATTGGTATTAATTTCTAATGTCATAGCAACAACAATTGCTGTTTGTCAGGTAATCTTATCTCCCTGATTTCAAGGAGGAAATCTTGAAAGCTGAGAAGTAGCCCTTTAATTCTGTGAGCAATATGCAGCATGTGCTGTACTTCAGGGATTAATATTCAATTACCCTATTTTAGGTATCTGAAGTCAACAACATTTGAGTTACTTCTGGTGAAGTAATGCACCTGTAGTCAGTCAACAGAATGAAATGCACCTACTGCTTACTATAAAACACCTCTGCTCTTAAAGAAAGAACAAACAAACAAACATGGGAGAGAGGCAGTCTTGCTGCTCACTCGGCAGAGCTCAGGCTGACCTGATGCAGGAGGACCAGCCTGGCCCTGTGCAAGGGGCGGGAAGCTGCAGGGCTGAAGGGAAAGGGAGGAGCAGACGGTGTGCTGCTACGACCCATGCACAAAACAAACCTGAAAAGCTGAAACACAGTGGCACAAGAATACGATTTATAAAAAACTCGATGTCATTACTGTTTCCTTATCCTCTCCTCTGTTGGAAATCTTGGTTGATGGGTTTTGTCAGAGGATGACCTCCAAGTCTTTTATCTGTGTTTATTCAGCACACAGGACAAGATGACACAGATTTTGGTGTCATCTTTGGGCAAAAATACATCACACCATAATGCTTGCTAATGTGTGTTTTAAACCACACACCATACAAGTGAAGAAAGAAGGATCCAGATTTGATCTACTGTTAAATAACTACTCATTCAGGTTTTGGTGACTCAACTCTCTGCCATATGTGCAGTTTCTAGAATATTTTGCAATCAGACACAATATTTTCTTACACGTGAGATAAAATCAGCAAAAAGAAATCAGACAAGTAGCCAAACTGAGGAAGAGGGCCTGAGCTTCACGTTCTGTATTAGAAAGAAAATAGCCTTGAAGATGAGAGATACGCCAAGCTAGAGTTTCCATTAGGTCAGTTATAAATAGATGCTGTTGGACCAATTTGTAAATATACTGTTAGGCTTGCCTGTGGCAAGGCTATAATTTTTCTGAAAGAGGATTTTATGCATCCCACAGCTGGCTTGAGCCAGCTGGAAAAGCACTTGACCCTATTTAAATGGGGAGGACCACAATTAACATGAGGAGGTTGAAAGAGGAGAGGCCAGGCTAAGTGCTGTACCTCTAATTGTCAAAATAGTTACCTCAGTCTTTTCAGTGGTTCTCGCAGTTGTTAAGGTGATGTGTATTTTTCCTTCTCAACTATCATGAATTTCACAGCTTAAGAACTCCTCTAATCCTCAATCATTAAGCTAGGATCTCATCTTTACACTTTCCAACTCTTTTTAGAGAAACTCTCAGATAACTCCACCTCTTCAGATTTTTTTTTTTTTTTTTTAAACAAGCCTAACAAAGACAGTAGTTTGGTTCAGGCTGGTATTAGCAAAGTGTCTCATAGATGCTATCACCAAAGGATTAAAAATAAAGCAGGCATGTACCACTGCCACGTACCCCCTCCAAAAAAAATTTAAAATGAACTTATAAATACCAAAGTTTATATAAATACAGATATAAATTCTATATATCATATGCAGTTCAGAACTTGTTTTCATATGTCCATAACTGCTGTTCAGGCTAAAATGTAAAGAAAACAACGGGCAATAGATGTTTTCCTATTCAATCAAATTGTAGAACAGCACAGTATTTTGGTCTCTCCCAGCCCAGATTAGCTGATACAACTCTGAAACTAAGGACTCTTTTCAGAGAATCTCCATTGCATGCAATTTGCTAAAAGGACTTGAACATTTTTTACAACAGCCTACAGGAATGCCTAGTCGCTACACTGACATCTGTTTTAAGGTAAATGAAAATCCATCCTTCCCTCTTGCTTATTAAAAATCTTCCTGCAGAAGTTACCTGTGGCCCTAGGGAAAACTGGTGGAGGCACTTGACCTCTGAACAACAGTTTAGGTGCTCGCAATAGCATCCTGAAATCTGTCAACACAACTGCATTTTAAATGAACAACAAATACTCCGCAATCACGTACATTTCAAGAATGCTTGGCTAATGAAACCACACACTACTCGTACTGCTGCTGTTGCTGAAGTCCTGACAGCTTTCTGGAATAAGCATCCAAGCTTTGGCTGGTTCCCAAAAGACAAATGTCCTTGTACCTGGGCAGTACTCACAGTTTAGCTATGGCTGGTGCCTTCAGAGAAGCTTTGGTTTATGCTGTCAGCAAGAGTCAAACGTTTAAACATGCCATGCAGTCATAGGATTTGCCATCCTCACACAAGACATGTATGCAATACCACATCCCCAAAGGACATGGTTCATGTCTAGATTCACTGTATCTGGCTTTGCCACTTCTACAGCCTAACAGACTCCAAAACCACAATTACGGGGTTTTTTTTTTCCTCCATCTAAGCATGACCTGTCTGTATCATTGCTATTTGGAAGGAAATGTAGCGGCTGTATATGTCTACATGCCTACTTGAACGCAGAAATCCCATAATCTTGTTCCTGAAACACTGCCTCTCTTCAATAAAAGCATCATGCCTTATTTATCACAACAATATCAGGAAGGTTTTTTTTTTTTTGTCTAAATGTGCCGTATAGCCTTTCAATACTCTCACTGAACATGAGAGAAGAGTATGCAAGGCAAAAATATGAAGTGTTTGCAACAGGTCATACTGCCAGTTCAATGTCCAAAGAGAAGCTGCAAAGTGCATTAATAACCATCTCTACTACGTGCCATCCAAATTGGGAGCTATCAAAGAGGGGAAATTAAAGGCCGTGAACAAAACCTACTGACCAACCTGATTGCCAGGAGTTCTGCATTACAGAAGTCTAAATTCTAGTGTTGGCATGACATGAGGTAAATCACTAGCACGCATGTTAAGTCTGTGGTTTGACACAACTTTTTCTTTTTTAAATTTACTTTGTTATATACTTCTATGATAGATTTCCACAAAACATTATAGGATCAAGCTATTAAAAATTTATCATAGGTATTGCTTCAGCAGTAAGATATTACGTATCAGCTCTGTTGTTCTAGTTTGTAAGGAAGTTCATAAATGCACACACAGTTTAAAAAAACAAGGTTTTTTTCTCATTAATTTTTATGACAGCACCACTCCATTCCTTGCATTCAGTGGTGTTACAGGGAGGCGGCTGCTAGATTGAGTGTGAAGATGATGATAACGTTATGATTTCCAGAACATGTCTAACATCTTCTGTTATGTTGCTAGCTGCCTTACAGCACTGTGTAGGAGTATCTATTGGCTTTATACATCACAAAAAAAAAAAAAAAAAAGAGAAGAAAGGTGGTCCTTAACCCAGCAATCTTTCAGACTATGTAAGGTTGTCCTTGTCAGATCATTGGTGCCAACACAGGAATCTCAGTGGACCCCGGATTTAAGAGACGAATCTGTAAAAAAGCAGGGACAGGCAGGAATCCTCCTGTGCCAATCCAGGTGGGGAGACAAAAGATGGAAGGCTCAAAATTTCTGGAAAACACTTTGCCGACAGCATCTGAGTAACAACAGAGAGGTTGCTTCCCCAGTGACAGGGCTGCAGAAAGCCCAGGGGCTGAGCTGCTGAGCTCCAGTGGACCTGAGAGAGGGGAAGGCAGCAGCAGTGCTCAAACTGAGCCATCCTGGAAGGAGCTTGGGCCAATTTCTGCCTCTGCAGGCTAAAAGTTGTTTGGGTCAGTGACGCGCTGCCACTGTGCTTGCGCGGCTTTGGGTTTTCCTGCGATGCCACCGGCGGTCAGTGTGGTGCAAAGGGCATGTGGCCCCAGTTACCAATTTCCCTTACCTTGCCCAGCATAAGGGCACATTAAATTGTAATGAAGGAGCGGGGCATAAATCCTAGGAAGGTTAAAGTAACTTTTAGTCATTAGGCTTTAGACATTTAGACTTAGGAAAAGTGAGTTTTGGAACAATTTCTCCCCAGTCACCCATCTCAAGTTAGGTGCAGTGCTTTACCTTTTGATGTAGGGTCTCACAAGGGATTGAGAGTTCCAGCAGCTGCTGAGAGCCCTGGTAACACACATGACAAGCAGCGTTGAGTGTCTGGTGAACGTCTTTTGATGAAGTTAAGGAAATATTAATACTTGTCCAGTGCTGACCCTTCCTTCAAAGAAGCTACAGGTTTTCCCCTTCCTTTGGCTCAAAAGCCATCCTCAATGAGCATATTCCCTGGGAAACTACTGCAATTTTTTTCTCAAATACAGATTGCTCATCACTACTTTTATTTCGATGCTTTATCACTGGGATGGACTAGATAAGTAATTTTACAATCAGAAAAGATCTCCAGGAAAGGCAGATAGTGGAAGGAAAATACTACTTAGCCTTTACAAGAAGGAATCCAAGTACATGCAGTACAATGGAGAATTATTATTTTGTAGATCAGTCTGCTTGAGAAGCAACTGGAGAGATCATTAAAATCACCTCTGTAGTTCTTTGATCAGTGGTCTTATCTGCATTTCAAAAGAGCAAGTTTCACAGAGTTTATTGCAATTCTCCACTCCTAACTCGTAGCTTCTGCAGTTTGGTTCCCTGTTATCAGATTGCCTCCTTCCTAACCTTCCCTCAAACCCCAAACTCCTCCTTTGGAACAAGTAAAATTACCCTGCAGAGGTGAAGCACAATTATAATTCAGAATTGCTTAAGCGCAAGCTGGCATGAGATGGCTCAGTAAAAAGACACCTCATTATCAGGCCTTCGCTGCAGCTCGTACTCTATTGCAGTGCTGCCATTGCATTCTCCTCAGTCAAGCTGACCAACAGTAAA
Source organism: Gorsachius magnificus (assembly GCA_034008185.1). NCBI lineage: Eukaryota > Metazoa > Chordata > Aves > Pelecaniformes > Ardeidae > Gorsachius > Gorsachius magnificus. Next base: position 30,166,872 of record CM067084.1, on the reverse strand, counting down.
CACAGTTCAACCAAGATCATGGTGTGCACTTTGATATTTTGTATGCAAGTTCCCCTCTCCGGTACACACTAAAATTTCTTTCTAGAGCAGTAAGCAAGAGTTTAAATTGATCTGCTCACGCTTGTACCTCTCTGTGCCTCCTGTGCTATTATTCAGGAAAAAAAAAAATTTAAATCCAAACAACCTGGTACCCTGCCTGCAGGTTCAAACAATTCTTGCATTTATTCCATTGAATTTCATCAACATCTGGGGGCGGCGCAGCTTGTCAAAAACATTATTTTCATTCCCCTCATTTCTCCTCCAGTGTCTTAATGAAGCCACGATGATTGCGCACATGGTGAAAGAGGTCTCGGCAGAGGAATGTGACAGCAGAAAGATGCTTCTGTGGAGCTTTATGGTTGTGGTCTTCTCAGTCTCTCTGCCTCAGGATGCAAAAACCCCTAGTAAAGGAAGGGGTAAGAGGGCTGACCTAGACTAGAGAGTAGAGCTGAAAGCCATAGGCTCTGCTGTTAACTAGACTCCGATAAAGAGATAAGTTGATGGGACCAAAGAGAGCAGTCGTTTTAGCCCTAGAATACCAGCTCCACCATCAGCAACTCTTGAAGGAGGTGGCGACTTGCAGGGAGCAAGAATGGGAGAGGAAAGAGTTTTGAATTATGAGTTAAACTGGGACCTGGAGCAGCCAGATTTGAAATATCTGGGAGCTGCTACCAACCTGTTCCTTTTCCAAAACCAGGCAGAACCTGGCGTGCCCTGCTTTGTTTTCTTTCCTTACTACTGACACCCTGATTCCTGCCAAGGACACCCACCCCACCCAGAGGTACACAGGGTACCCTCAGAGCACCATGATGTCTAGCTCCAGAAAAACCCAGGCTCTGCTCTGAGGCAGCTGAACCCCAGGCAGCAAGACCCACTGAGCTATAATAACTGCTAAGCTTTCTCTCCCAAAAATGTTTAATCTGATGAATTGCCCCGAGTTTCTGCAGCAAGGATGGGAGTGGCAGCATTAGGGAAGACTTTCATACTGATAAGAGATAGCACTTACTGCTCTTAAGAGCAATTTTTTTTAAAGGCATCTTTTTCAGACCATGGCTTTATTAATCAGATAATACATTGTCAGATATATCTGAGTGCTCAGCAGAGGTGCACAGGTGTTGCATGAAAGAAAGGTTCATTTCCAGTAGCTTTCCTAGTTACAAAAGCAGCTGAATCACTTATCTCATTACATATAACTACCTTGGGTTTTTAGTGCTGTAGGTGGGAGGGGAAAAAAAAAAGTTGTAGCCCGCTGGTTAGGTTTAAATCCAAGTAAAATAGTGGATTTAAAATTTATGTATAATGTGTAGCCCAATTCTTTTAGTAATAAAATTTAATATTTGCTTCAAATCTGCTACTCAATGCCCTTAAGCTTCAGTGCTATATTTCTTCGGCAGTTACGCTTGACATTTAGAAGGACCTCAGTAGTAAGCCATCTCTTGTTGCTAATTTCTAAGCTGGCTGTTTACATCAACCTATCAGTGCCCTTCTGAATGATTAAATTCCACCCCAGGGTGGGCCATGGAGCAGTTCATGGTGATTCTGCCAAGCAGCACTGAGGTGCCCAGCTCAAGTTCTCCAGTCCTCCACAGCAGCATTTTAAAACCACATAGACACACAGGTATTTCAGCCTACTTCACAGCAGCGTCTCAAGACCTGAAACACATTTTACTAGAAGGACGTGAACGGTGAAGCACCAGAAGGTTGAGATACTTGCCCAAGGTCAGAGGACAACATGGGCACACGAGCACAAGCCTGCCAGAGCCAATCTTCTGCAGGCTCTAGCTGCTCACACAAGTTAATCACCAGCAAGGCTTTATTATTCACGTTTAAAGGAGTGCTACCCAAAGCAGCACTGCTTGCATATACAAGGCCTCCCCAGCACTTAGATCAGGGAGAGAGGAATGCTGATAGCAGAATAGGTATTAAGTTGTTTGGGTCCAGGCCTGCCAGAATGTTAAACTGCAATTACCCCCAGCAACGTAAGCAAAACTTTGCCTCTTGCTTGGTGCCTCAGCAGCTGTGCAATCCCACTGTCAACAGCAGCATGGCAAAACCCGCAGAGAAAAGGAGCAGCCTTCCTAGTGCCACCCTGGCTGAGAAGATGGATGCCCCTGTCCCCTGTGCGTGGGGAAGCTGCTGTGTGGCAGTCCCTGGCCAGCAGCATGCAGAGCTCCCTGGGCAGTTGCAAGGGATCCCTCTTCAGGGAAAATCCCCGGCATCCCCAGAAGGGTTTCCTCTCCACCTCATGGAATGGACAAAAAGATCATTGTTTTAAAGGCCAACTCCCTCTCTATAATAAATTCCCATCCAGAAGACAAGTTCCTTTCCCTAAGTGCCTCATTGATAGCAAGCAGCAGCACAGCAGCAGACAGAGGCCATTAGAGACCCATTATATTTAACTGCTGGGCAATCACTGATTGCACACAGGAAATAAACTCTAATACCAAAAAAGTTCCTACCAACAGCTCTTGGAGGGAAACGTCAGCGTCGTGGTGTCTAGACATTGCCAGGCTGCCCTAAATCAGATTGCAAATGCAGGTTGGCGCTATGAAATCTTATCAAAATGGCTAAAATGGTGGCTTGCATTAAAGGGGCTTCAGCAACAGGCAGTCTCCCATTGCTCTCAGCACAGCGGTGCTCAAGTTGCATGTTGTTTGGGGATTGCAACCAGGAAGGCAGTCTGAAACACTCAAGAGCAGAACAGGAGCTACACAGCTATAGCAGCAGACTTCTTACTCTGGCCTTGTCAAGGGGCATGCAGAAGACAAACTGAAAGGCCAAGGATTTGCCTTACTCTAGCCCTTGTGAAACAAGAACCCCCCCTGCAAGGGATCTGCAGCTGCAAGGGATCCTTGCAGAAGGGAACTACTGCTGTCACCACACCTGCAAGTGGGTTTCCACCCTTCCTCCCTGTTGGCCCCAAAGCCTACCAAGGCACACGCTATACAAAAGAAAGGACAGCCCTGGCATGGGTGCTGCTGAGGATGGGCAGGAGCCACTAAGGTGTTTCCATGCCCAGTTACCGCAGGAGCGATCCTGGCTCCCAGCTCTCCATCCTTAAATCTTACAAAGGGTATTTGAAAGAAGCAAAGGCAGTACTAGGACAACGCAGGTGAGAACAGCTGCTGTAACAAGCATCGATCAAGACGGCTGTTTAAAAGGTTCCCCGAGCTGACAATGGTGCAGACAACCCCCTTTCTGTGCTGTTGTGCCACCAGTGGTGCTGCCAGCAGAAGCAATGCCAGCAGCGGTTCCCTGGGGGCTGCAAGCAAAGCACAGCGCGGCATGAGGACGGCCGCTGCGACGCTGGCGTCCCGCCGCAAGGCTCAGCAGCAGCCGGTGGCTGGCGAGACCAGCCATCTGCATGCAGCAAGGCAGCAACTGGAAATTTGTAATAGCTACCTGCAGGGAGGGATTTTCCTCCAGGGAATTTGTCTTGTAGTCTGCTTCACAAAACTTTCCTGCAGTAGCCAGCAAACATATTAAAATATTTCAGACGGCTGTGGGGAATTAATAGGTACCGGAATTTGCCAAGTCTTTGCTTATTACAGGATCAGCAATAACAGCTGCTCCCCTTCCCAAATTGAAGCATAAAGACGCTGAGCAGTAGCTGATGCTCAGAAAGTACACCTACAAGTCAGCCCAGAGCCACACAGAGCCCTGGAAGTTCAACAGGAGGTTATGGACCTGCTTGCTGTTTAATTCATTTTTCCAATCGCCATAACCACACAAAACCGCACCTCAGTACAGACCAAAAGTCACTTTGGATTGTTTCTGTGCACAGTAAGTCTTTTTATAAAATACAGCACTCAAGCACCGTCCTGTTGTGCTCAACGGACTACATAAACACAGACTAGAAAAAGCCAAATGAGAACGGTGGTACCTACCAGAGGAGCTGCTAACTCCAGCACAGCTTGGAGCAGTGGCTGCCTGAAGTGTGCTTGTATGTAAGCATGATGTGACTTTACAAATTGCTAGATGAACAGTGTTCCTGTAAGGTGCTGCTGCTCTTTCCTCTCACTTTCAGCTTATGTGCCTTACTGCCCTTTAATGCCAATCCTGAACAGGTGGATCAATAAATTAAATTCTACCGTATTTTGACTCTGCTGCAGTCAGCAACTGAACTGGCAGCATCATCTTATTCCCCACATGGGAATTAGTCTGCAAAATTTACCTGTGCATACATTATCCATACTGAGGTGAATCAGTGTTTAAACTTTTAAAGAAAAGCTATACAAGAATGAAAGAAAAAATAGAGGAGGCTGTATGTTGTATGTCAGAGGTTTACAAATTCCCTCCCACAATCACTTAACTGTTCTACAACAGGAGTGCACTGAAAAGCCAGGTAGACCTTTTTCCAGTCAGGAAGCAGCTGAGAAGAGGGTTGTTTATCCACCCCTCACCCTCCCTCTCTAATACATGAGCCACCAACATCAACTAAGACAAATAAAGGGCGCAGTTCCCCAATTCCTTCTTTCACACATGGCACAACATTGTTTCCTTGAGTCCCTGCATGCTGCAAACTGTGGCAGAGCAGACAGCTCCATCGCTGTGTTTTTACCGCTTGGCACAGAGTGTATTCGCGCCACAACTCATCTTCAGCAAAGCAGGCTGAACAGTGATGAAAAGCTGTGCCCTGCTTCTGCTAGTGGTAGACAGGGTGTTGCAGATATCAAGATACATCAGCAGACTACAAGATACTTTAAAAAATAGACCAGTGTACTCACAGAAGCGAAGAGCAGCCTGAAGGGAAGAGACTGAACCACCTCGGCAGGATGAAGGAGAACAGCCCACACAAGTGTGTCCACACCTCTGAGACGTTGTGCAGTGCTAGCAACCTCCTCTGCTTGGGAGACTTCAATATGCAGCACCTTTCCACTACACCTGCATGGATAGAGAAAACACTGTCAATCTAAACTTGTCAAACCCTTTGTGTTGCCAGCTCTTCTCTTAAAGCTAGGGGAAGGGAAACAAGGGGAACAAGCTCTTTCCCCATCAGATATGCCCAGGCAGTGCACTGACAGAAGTAAGCGATTTATTTATTTATCAAATGCTGAGCATCTCTGTCCCAGAGAAGTGGTTGCCATTTGCATCACGAAGTATGAGATTTGGAGGACAAAAAGCACTCTCAGCAAGGCCTTGCCTTCGCTCTGGCAAGTCCTGAAAAGGGAGAAGGAAGCAAGTCCCTAAACTACCAGAGCTGTGTTCTGGCTGTTTGCTGAATGGTAACCAAGCTACTGTTCTCTGCAGGGGAATAATTCCCCTGGTTAAATAACAGTCAGCTGTTTGCTGCTGCTTACAGAAGCCCCCAAGGCACTTCCTTTCAGGTATAGAAGACACTTTCTGTTTCAGGCTGTGCCAAAATGAGCATGAGGAGCAGCTGTGTGCAGCTCTTCCCAGTATCCCAGCAATGCTTGCTTTTCTTTTAAGTCTGTGCAGCCTCGTACACTTTGCTAGCAAACACGCAGCTCAGCGTGGCTCAGGAAGGCTATGCTAACAGCACCAGAGTATGCACTGGGGCAGGTTGGGTCCTTCTAGAGCAGGCTGGTCTCATCCACTCCCCACGACAGTTTGCCCAAGACACGAGCAAACACCTGGCAGCGACCCTGAAACATAAATACCGGTTTAGAGTATGTCATATCCCACCCCCACTCCCCCCCCCAACAGAACCGTACCTGAAGCAGCATGTCACACCCCACCAGAGCTGTATTTCATAACCTGAGGCTGGTAGCCTGTGTGGCATGTTCTGGGTCAGGGCTTAATGTCACATGGAGTAATTTAGGGTACAAAGGCTACTGAAAGGATGTTTGGAAGTCTGTATAGGCAGAAGGAAGGCTGAACTGTTGTACTCTTGTCCATAGCATCTAGAGAGCTATCCTAGGTGGTGTACTCTAAAGATGCAGTAGAGCTGCCTTTATTTTAGAGGTTTTCTCCAAGACAAAGATTAGGACTGCAGAAACAGACGCTGACTGAAGTTGTCCAAGGGAGCAGGACCTAGGAGCCAACTGAGAAGTAAGGGTAGATGATACCACAGGCATAACCGAAGCTGCCTTTCAAGCACAGAAGGTGGGAGCACTCTCAGGTCCCCAGTCTGGCCACTTACCTCTCAGCCTGTGTGCTGGGGAAGATGCATATACTCTCCCCACACCCTTCCTGCAAGCCTTGAAACCTGCGGGAAACAAGCTCACGGGCATGGGTTGGGAAGGAGTCATCCTGCCACGATCAGACACGGGGTAACGCTATGCAGGCAACCTGCCTCGAAGCCAAATACAGGCTAAAGGATCAGTGAAGTGAAGCAGCCCAGTCTCTGCTTGGATTATAATCTCAATAGCAAAGCAATTCACTATGCATCTCTAGGCCACAATTTTCTGTCCTGGCTATGTTTACAGTGAAAGTTCATATGAAGATATTATTTAATTTTCCTCTTTTCCTTGGCAGCCACCACAGCCACTCCTAAGAGCAGACAGTTGTCTTCACTCATTTCCCAAATTATGCTATACCGCAGTTAAATATTATTATTGTAATTTGAAAGGAAACTTTTCTATTCTTTCCTAACCTTTAGTCTAATCTCATTCTCCATCTTCTTCCCAGGAAGATGAAAAAAGACAGAATCAGAATTAATGACACTTCTCAAGGAAGAAAGTCTGTTGGGATTTCCTAATACCCTCCCCCTCAACCCTTTCTATGGGATGAATAGAAAAAACAATGCCGCAGTGACAGTGGTGCATCTCTGTCAACGTAAGCAGGGGAAAAAGAGGCACAGTGGAGTTTGATCAGCCGCTACAGCCACCTCCCAAAGTCTCCAGACATGTTAAACCTGCGTTGAAATATGCCCCTGGCTGAATTAAAGCCTCTAGCCTCCTTCCCATGTAGGCGCCGTGCGCTCCTTCCCAGAAGACAAGGGGCCCATCTTAGAAAGAACCTGACTTTTTTCCATTCCTTTCTCTCCAAGCTCCTTTTCACGAGTTGTATGGATGTTATAAACAAAAGGATAACGTTTCTAATATCCTCGATCTTTAACCTAAGCCAAGAACCTACTTGCAGACTTCTAATGCCTGGTCTCACACTGCTATGTACAAGAACTGCCCATGAATGAAATCACGGGGTAGGACACTTCATATTAACAAATCTAAAGAAATTTCTGGTGTGCAGTTATATAGTCCTTCCCTTTCACCCAGCCCAGTCCTAACACTGTTTCAGCTTCCCTTCTATTATTTAAATAAATAAAAGTCCTAAATTGCATTGGGCCATGTTTTTTAAAACCACAAAACAGCTCAGAATAGGCTGTATTCAAACTTCAGTAACAAGAGTTGCTTTGGCAGCCCAAAGTTCAACTGCAACCACAATACATGAAAGATTGTTCCTGCCAGTTGAAACTTCTACAATACCTATGGAAAGCCATCATCTCCTGGAGCTTCATTTTCAGAAGACCAAAGTCCACAACTTCATCAGAAATGAAACATCACCAAATAATGAAAGTCTCATAATAACTCTACTGGGCCTACTGTTTATCTATTGTGTATGAGCTGCACACAACACGAAATAAGCTCTTTTTCTATGCTATGGATACATATGATTGCAGCCTATAAGTTGAAGTTCCAGTATTGGCATATTTAATCTGTATGGAATCTGCCATTAACAGTTAAGGTTATTTAGTCACTTGGCATATCAACATTACTTCCTTCCAAGTAGCCGTGAGGATTGCTGACACAGGCCAAAAACATGATTACACTTTCTAAACAAGGCATTTTAATGACAGCTGAAGCTCAAACATATTCTAACTCAACAACAACATCTATATGCCACAGCAATGACTAAAGCCTGTTGAACACACAGGTTTTAGCAAACCCAGGTTGGGGGTGGGGGAGAAGATACCAAGGATCACTGTGGTTGTTTTACAATTCAGAGAAGGGAAGGAAGAAGTTTCTTTGACAGGGATAAATAGGATTGCAAGAGGACTTTACAAGCCATGGCAATGAAAACTGTTTCTCTCCCATCCCCATCGAGTCACCTGAACGTTTGGCTTCTTTCTGCAATAAATGCTTCTACTGTCACTGGAATGTTGCTGTTCCAAGAAGTCAGCCTCATGCACAGCTATGCTAGAAAGGCTGATTATAGTTATTTGTGAGAGGCAGAGTTGATAATTGCTTGAAAAGAAAGCATTATAATTTTTTTTTCCTATTTATGAAAAGCAGTTCATCAGAACAGGTCAAGAACCTTGCAGATGTTTTTTTTATGTTCTTCTTATAAGGTAATTAGGTAATTTCCTGTAAAAACATTTTTATAAGAAATGCAGTCAAGTCAGAGTGAGTAGTGAGTTGTGCTCTCTCTAAAGACATATGCAGGCTTCTAAAACTATTTGTAAATACCTTGAAAATGGAGCTCACAGCTCTATTTCTGTTCCTCACAGCTTCCTAGTAGTTTAGCGATAAGAAAACTAACAAAAAAACTCTTAAAAAGCCAGAGTCAGCAGTTAGGTAAATAATAGAGTTTCCCTCCTTTTCCAAGTGTCTTGTTCCTTCCTCCATGCTCCCACTTGCTTTTTCCTTATACCCATGGTTCTTTTCCGTTCACATTTTTATCCTCCTCTTCTTCCCTATTCCTTTCTAAAAATCTCCTTCTATATATCCTCTTGTCCTTTCCTCATTCAGGCTAGATTTCACATCCCTCTTCCCAAACCTGCAGACGACTTCGTCTTTTCCACAGGCCCTGGCACACAGGTTTAAACAAGAATTTAGGACTGTTCAAAACATGGTTTCTCGTTTTGACTGCATGGTATCATTTAGCATCAGATTGTGATGTGTGCCTGTTATTTGCACAGTGAACTCTATCAGTTCAGACACCATGTGGATCCATGGCATACATTGCTAAGGTCACCTGTACAGCCACGATGTTGGCGATATGAAGTTATTAGGAATGAAATATTTGCACAAACAGATTCCCAGTAAAGAAGAAAAAAAATCTAAGCGTTTCTATAGTAAGACATGATTATAACTGATGCAGAATCACACACCCATCAATTAGAGCATAATCCCTGGGTAGGCTGCACAACAAAGGACATGTTACTTCTTTTCTAGCTAGTCCTGAAGTGACTGCAAGGTCCTCTACAAAGATCATTTCAGCAGATCTGGGAATTACACTTGAACACGAGGGCTGAAAAGCAGCAAATTTTGATTGTTCACATACACAGATTGTTAAATTGGCTGCACAATTTTGAAATATTTCTCCTCCATATTATTCATTAAGTTAATGCCAAAGGAACTGGGCTGTGCGAGAGATGACTACACAGTAGATGATACGATGTATGACACAATATACAATGACTGTACAATATTGAAAATTTTCATGGCATCTTGACACAGTTTAGCCATATAGTCATTACTTACACAAGAAAAGAAAAGACAAGCAGTGATGATAACAAGAGCCGTTAGAAATTGCCATTATGCCATTTGAAAATAAAAAAAAAGATTAAAAATTGCCACTTCCAAAAGCCGTCCCATTATAAGATTCAAACAGAGTTTGTGAAATAGAGAGGCAATTTCAGACTTGCGGTAAAGTCAGGAATCCTTTGACATGTGCATTTGAGCCCAGACTTTAAAAGTAGTTATCAAGCAAAACGACTAAGGGGCAGGGAGGGGTTTGGGGAATCAACTGCAAAGAAGAACTTGCCTTGGTTTGCTTGGTTTTTTCCCACTAGTGACAGAGACTGAAATAAGAATAAAGTTGGGAACTAAGCAAGTATTCTCGCTGAGGAAAGCTGTTTCTGTCAATAGACGGTGCATTTTTATTTATTTATTTTTAGAAGGGTTGTTCTAGCGTCTTGATATTCATATCTGCATTTTCAGGGGATCCTCACTGTATAACGAGACATCTGAACATAGTCCTGGGAGCTAAGACCTGGCCAATAATCTCAGTTCTACACTGATTTCCCTTGCAGGAAGACATCCCTTCTGCCCAGATTTTCTCATCCACAAAAGCAGAGACAATAACATCAATGCACTGGTAGCTGAAGTCTATTCCAGTGATTCTTTAATTAGTGTTTGCAAAGTGCTCCAAAGGCAAGCTCTCAGAGGGAGAACCATTATCATCATCAGCAGCTTTCATTTGACATGCTTATTTATCAGATGAGAAATTACCAAACAGCACTGTTGCAGTTGACCCCAAAGGCAGGGCTGAAAGTGGATGCTCCCCAGTCTATCTTTCTCTCAGTATAATTAATTGCCATCTGGTCTGATCTCAATCAAGAGCCAGCAGTGAGCTACATGCAGTAATGCCAGTTAATATAATCATACCTGTATGATTTGAAAGTTAAAACAGGTGCAAAGAAAACAAAGATTTAACTTGTAGAGAGGCTTTATTCTGCATTTTAAGTATCAGGCAGCCTGATCAGAAACAATCCAATGTCCACAGTGAGCCAAAAACATACCCATCAGCCAAGCACAGGACTTGCCAGTGTTCATTTATAGCGCAGATAGCTCCAGAGAGGCAGGCAGCAGCTAACAGTTGGACAAGAGTAAAGCTGCACACCTCTCTCATTTACATTTGTAGCTTAGTGTGTTGAGGATGCACTAAGAACTAAATACCCCAAGGAACTGGGATACCCCAACACCAGGTGTAACGCAGTGAATAAAACCTGAAGATGCAATGCGCTGTAATAACTGGTATCCTCTGTCAAGAGGCTTGGAATTCGCCACTGCTAGAGGTCAGATCATTTGGTACTAATCATAGAATTGTCTAGGTTGGAAAAGACCTTTAAGATCATCAAGTCCAACCATTTACCTAGCACTGCCAAGTCCACCACTAAACCATGGCCCTAAGCACCACATCCACCAGTCTTTTAAATACCTCCAAGGGTGGGGACTCAATCATCTCTGGGGGAAGCCCGTTCCAGTGCTTGACAACCCTTTTGGTGAAGACATTTTTCCTAATAGCCCTTTCCTCTTGTCCTATAAGTTGTCACTTGGGGGGGGGGGGGGGGAAAAAAAAAAAAAAAAAAAAAAAAAAAAAAAGAGATGGACACCCACCTCACTACAACCTCATTTCAGGTAGTTGTAGAGTGATAATGTCTCCCCTCAGCCTCATTTCCTCCAGACTAAACAACCCCAGTTCCCTCAGCCACTCTTCAAAGACTCGTCCTCCAGACCCGTCACCAGCTTCATTGCTCATCTTCAGACACACTCCAGCACCTCAATGTCTTGCTTGTAGTAAGGGGCCCAAAACTGAACACAGCATTCGAGGCACAGCCTCACCAGTCTCCCCCCCGTAGGGGGACAATCATTTCCCTAGTCCTGCTGGCCATGCTATTTCTGATACAAGCCAGGGTGTTATTGGCCTTCTTGGCCGGCTGGGCACACTGCTGGCTCATACTCAAGTGGCTGTTGACCAGCATCACCAGGTCCTTTTCCACCGGGCAGCTTTCCAGCCCCTCTTCCCCAAGCCTGTAGCATTGCATGGGGTTGTTGTAACCCAAGTGCAGGACCTGTCACTTGGCCTTGTTGAACCTCATACAATCGGCCTCAGCCCATCAATCCAGCCTGTCCAGATCCCTCTGCAGAGGCTTCCTACCCTCCAGCAGATCAACACTCCCATCTGTCTTCGTGTCATCTACAAACTTACTGCGGGTACACTTGATCCCCTTGTCCAGATCATTGATAAAGACATTAAACAGAACTAGACCCAATACTGAGCCCTGGGGAACACCACTTGTGACCAGCTGCCAACTGGATTTAACTCCATTCACCACCACTCTTTGGACCTGGCCATCCAGCCAGTTTTTTACCCATCAAAGCGTATACCTGTACAAGCCATGAACGGCCATTTTTTCCAGGAGAATGCAGTGGGAAATGGTGTCAAAGGCTTTACTAAAGTTGAAGGAAAGGCTGGGGATATTGTCTACCTCATCGATCCAGCAGGTCACTTTGTCTTAGAAGGAGATCAGGTTAGCTAAGCAGGACCTGCCTTTCATGAACCCCTGCTAACTGGGGCCTAGTCACCTGGTTGTCCTATACATGCCGCATGATGGCCCTCAAGACAATCTGCTCCATAACCTTTCCCAGCACCAAGGTCAAACTGACAGACCTGTAGTCCCCTGGATCCTCTGGGGAACCAAATGAGCCAAATATGCAAACAACACAAATTTAGGGTGTGCATGACTCTCCTCCCCCATCCCTCCTTGCTTCTATGGTGAGGCAGAGAGACCTTACACAGGTTGTACCTTCCCACTTTTCTTTGGCCCTGCTCAGACAGCAAGGACTTTGTTAAAACATTTCATGAAGTTCATTCTCATTAAGTTACCAGTAGCGACGCTGACCAAAATGGAGCACTAAAGGTGAACACCTTTAGGTAGATTCCACTGGCTAACAAAGAGGTGAAACAAATTTGTAGAGAAGTTTCAAAATCATTATTCCCTCCCTCCCTCCACCTTCGGCAGTACACCTCGCATGATCAAATATGCTTTTGGCCTAAGAGAAGTCTACAATGCAGCTCTGAGACCTCCCATACATGGTTCCCTGTGACTATAATTTCACCTAGAGATACAAAGGCAATTTGGCATTGACAAGCTACGTGTAAGAATTTCTGCTATTTACTATACAATACTTGGGTAAATAGAAAGAGCAAAAGCAAAATAAAACAAACACTGCTGGTGAACTTTATCATCATCTAAGCTCACAGTTGCAGTAATAATTTGGATATGGTGAACTGAATAGTAAACTGACTAATATTTGTTGGCACTATCTTTGATTTTAAAGTTATCCAGAAATAAAAGTACTAAAACCTTCCATTTTCTAATCATGCAATGACTGCTTCAGAGCCAAATCACATACACTAGTAAAAGGCAACAACTTTTTCTGTTGCCTAGTGAGAAGATAAGACAGGCGGATACCTGGAATTTGCATTAGTATATGGAACTCTACAGCAACAGTTGGAAAACTTAAAAGTCTTGACACGTGTAAGACTTGGCATAGTTAGGCACCACACCTCTCTGCAGTCAGGATTCCCTAGCTAATATAAAGAGAAATAATTTGTAAGTCGGCAGCCCGCTGGGACACCACCGCGGCACTGGCATTCTTAAAGGGAGCAGCAGTAGCGTAGTCAGCTGCGACTGTTTTAACTTCTGGATTTTTAAACCTGATGGCAACCCACATTCTGAGCTACACAGACTTTTCAGCAAATAGAAAAAAGAATGCAGTGTTGTAACAGTCAACTTCCCTGTGCTTAGACAGCTTTCCTCATTTTTTCTTTCCTTTGGGATTACATTTACACATAATCTAGATGCAAAAGCCTAGGACAAAGTTTATTGCAAGTTTTCATTGTTTTTAACAAGCTTCTTTCCTTTCCTAATCAAGAAGAATATTTTAAATGCATCTAGTTATGCAGAGAGTAAAGTTAGTTTTACTTGCACATAGAAAACATCTCCAGTATTTCCCAGCAATGTATATGGTACAACTTAAACAGATATGAATTATACAGGGTGTGCAGAGAGTCTGTTCCAAGTATCAGAAGCATGTGAAGTTGGAATAAAAATTCTGATCACTCCATTCTGAAGCTATGCTTTCACTGCTGATTAGCATGCTTTAACAGCCCTGTTATTTTTTTAAACTACTTTAAAAGCACTTGTTAGCAGGTCCATCAAGAAGAGCAGGCTACATCAGCTTTAGTTCTGTGTACCCTCTAAATACCCGATGTGGTAGTAGGTAGACCTCATGCCCCTTCAAAGGCCACACTTACCATTAATAAAGAGAAAATTGCTGAAAGCTGCCCTGGTCCTCCACAGTGTTCAGAAGAAATCATAGCAAATGAGAAGGTCATCACAGACTCATAACCTTTAGTGCCAGGTAGGAACACGACTCTCTTCTCCGCATGCTTCCCACCCTAGAGCATCAAAAGCCTTCTCTTTGACAGTATTGCTGCTTCTCCAGGCTCTTCAGTAACCTCCTTTCTACCCTGCTGATATCCTAAGGCAGGTTGCTTGAACCACACATGGAGGATAAGGCACCTCTGAAGCACCAAGCACTGCCCAACTAAGAGTCCTGTTCCCCTGCCCAGCCCAGGGCTATCCCACATGACCCCAGTGGCAGTCCCCCAGGTGCACCCAATAACCCCCACCCACACAGCGCAGGTTGCCATTAACCCTGCTCTCCACCTGCTACTTTGAATCTTCACCAGGAAATCCAGTGTATGAAATCCACAGTATGCTAAAGAGGGAGAGAATGCTCTCTTCTTTTTTTTTTTTTTTTTTGTCTAAAATGAAGCAGCAGCTTCTCTCTTCACTAGTAAGACTCACTCATATGAAGTACATCATCTCAGAGCTGGTAATGCTCAGGTCAGATTCCCTGCTCCTTGCAAAATCCTCAATGCTCTGAATGCTGCTTCATTTCTTTAAGGTTGAACTGAGGAATTACATCTTATTGTACAGCACAGCAAAGGGAACTTGAAATGAATTAGCTTCCTTTATTAAACTAATTATTAAACTACCAGTAAGCGAATTTGCAGTGTTTCAATTAATGCAGTCTAAAGACTTGCTTCTAACCCAGCTGCAAATCCTCTGCTTGCTTCCATGCAAGTAGTGTCACCCACCAGCAGGAAGGCAACCAAACAGGAGAGGACAACTCTGTCATATTTGGGGATCTCATTATAAGAAAGTGGGAAACGTCCACAAAAAATAAACCCAGGAGGCTTGGTTTGAAAATGATGATCTTAAAGGTGTTCTCCTTTGCATGCTGTTTCTCCCTGAGTCTCCTCTCTTCCCCACCACACCCCTACCCAGATGGGTACCCAGATCTCCAGAGTTCCTGTGCTCCTGTATCACACTTGATGGAAGAGGGCCCTGGTTAAAGAGGAACTTCCAGCAAAACAGGTCCTACTTTGTACTGTGCCTCTCTTCCCTCCTCCACACTACCACTGGATCAAAGCAAGTCTCCTAGTTTTGGGTTTCAGAAGTGAGACAGGTCTTTCTGCTATCTTATTGGTATCCCTCTCTAGTAGGGTTTTTTTATAGTCCCACAGACTATACTGTCACTTCCACATCACTCCCTCCACCCTGTCACGCCCCCAGAGATTCATTTTTATAGAGGATCACCATGGGAGCAGCTTGCAGGGAGATCTCTGTGCTAATTATTAAAGATATTCTGACTTTTATTAATCTCATACAATGACTTCCCACTTCTTCAAAATTTATCTGCAATTTATCTACAACAGCAAAATTTATCTATCTTGCAATCCTACAGCAAGAACTTTGTCCCAGTCCAGTTTGTAGTGGCTCCAGAATAGGCAAGGATATGTGTGCGTGTTGGTTCATTGAAGGACTAGGGGACACTTTGCCAATTTAAGTTGCTTCTTGGACATGAACACACACGCACACATATCCTTGCCTATTCTGGAGCCACTACCACCGGTAGCAGCAACGCTGAGATAAATGAGCTGAGAGGAGCTCTGTGTGACTGCCTGTCTCTCAGACAGCAAATTAACTCTGGGCTGGGACAAACCAGGTCTCAACACCAAGAGCGTGGTACTTTCTGTTTGAGCCAGTTCTTCGGTAGAGGAATCTAACCCCTTTGGCAGAGCAGAATAGTTGCTTTAAGGCTTCAATGAATCTTTCAGAGTTACCTTTTTATTTATAAAACAACAAACAAATAATGCATCTCCATCAGAAAAATGCCTTTCAGGCTTGAATCTTTGACCTGAATTCAAAGCACCCTGCACAATAAGCAACTCCTCATCCTGCTACCAGATCGTTTTGAGGATGAAAGCAGTAGTTCAGTGTGTTTTGAAATGAAGTATGTATGGATTTTGAGAGGGATTTTTCTCCCCTTTTTCCCATTTTATATGTATAACATATGTCTACATATATAGATATCTCTACATATAGACATATCTATATATGTACATGCTGCTCATTTCAACAGCAGGTAGAAACTATAAATACTCATTTTTAATGTAGCTTTTCCCCTGTTTGGCACACAGCTAGTTAGCAATAGATTCCAGACACATACTCAGACCAGAATGTCACATTTCAGAAAGATAAGGAAAATCATATCCTTCCCGTGTTGTGGTTTCACAGAGGCAAAATCTGTGCAATAGCACTCTCTTAAACCCATGCACAGAAAAAATAACAGAGGTGTGAGGTGTCCTATTTATTATCTTCTTACAGCTGCCATTCATGAAATGTCAAATTTTCCTTCTTGTTTTCATCTAATTATAAATTCCATGAGTTGTCTTCCTTGCTATATTTTACTCCTGATATAGCAAGTTTCTATATACTAAGTTTTTAGTCATGTTTTTCCCCTTAACAAATACACAGTTAGAGAAAAAAATAGACATTTGCATGGTACTAGATATAGGGAACAAAACGTGCCTCTTCAGTATTTTGTTATCAATAATCCCATTTTCCCCAGCAATATTTTGTAGTTGCCCACTACTGATACCCATTCCTTCTACGTTCACTCATTTCATATCATTAGCTGACAACTATACGATGATGACATGGTGACTGCCTTATATTTCTTGTAGATTGTCACAGTGATGGACATCCGCACCGGGTACAGGGAGAGAAGCACAACAGTCTAGGGGTGCTTTAGTACTGCACTGAAAATAGTGTTTAAAAGTTACCTTATATCTACCATTTATGCTGGATTTGCTACCACGTACAACCAATGGTTCCCAAGAATCTTTAATTTCACAAAAAACCCTTCTCAGTTAACCATATCATCTTTATATCACAGCCCTGGCTCTGTGCTGCCAGATGCTCTGGCCACACGATGAGAAAAGGTCTGGGTGCCAGAAGGCCAGGTTCTGATTTATGCACCAATACATCAGATGTGAGCATGTTCAAATCATTCAAATCTTTGCCAACTCATTTCCTCATACATCAGTGGAAATCCTAACTGATCACTTACCATCGTGAAATTATTCTAAGGCTTAGGTATGATTTAGGGTTTGAATAAATATGAATTAAGTGTCATAAGATCAATTAGTACTTCTCAAATATAAAACAGTAAAAAAATGTTTTAGCTGTTTCTGAAATTAAAAAATAACTTCCCTCCAACTATTCATCATATTGCAGTTTCCTAAGCCTGTTACTCTTCTCATTGTTTTTCACTTGTTATTATGTGGCGATGGTGGCACTAAGAGATGTTACAGGGAGAAAGTCCATTGCCATTTATCTTGTACACTGCTCAGAGACAGCTTCTTTTCTTATTGAAACTAGTGAATATAAATGGCACTATAAATAGACAGCAAATCCTTCAAATATTTTACTAGAGCTGCTTTGGGGCAGTCTAATCGGCAGAAAGCCAAATGCTTTTGTTCTTTTTGTCACTTTATTCTTGATTTAGGAAGCTTTTCCTTGAGATCACGAAGTAACTGTCACAGAGGGGAAATACTGTCTTCAAAGTTTTTTTATCTCAACTATATTAAAAAAATGGTGATAAAGCTCTACATTTCCTACACAAATCTTTATGCAAAGAAATGTGAATATTATATATTTATTTTCTGTTCATAGGAAGTCAAATCTATTCTTCTTGCAAATGTGAGGACAACAATCTGTTTCTATACAGGGGCCCTGACTGCTTGGTGAAGCAGTTTGCACATAATTTATGGTCACAGGAAGATGGGGGTTTATTCAGCTTTTGTAACTGCTTGACGTCAGAGCCAGCTTTTCATCCTGGATGACAGACCAGCTCAGCACCTACAGCCTTCTCCCAGGTCCACTCCCAGTGGCAGAAGAAGGCACAGTTAGTTTTAAAACATGTTTTGACTGTCAAGAAGACAAGTGTTTAGGCTCACACCAGCTGGCTCTCACCTTACATAGCCCATATGCAACACGGCTCCTCGTGGAGCTGTAGGCTGCAGGGTCAATCTCATTGCCTCTCCCCCAGCACTCCTGCAACATCTCACTTTACTCTGTTCCTGTCCCTCTGGCCACCTCCTCCTCCATCTTGCTGCCCAGAATCACAGAATGGTTGGGGCTGGAAGGGACCTCGGGAAATCACCTCGTCCAAACCCCTGCTAAAGCAGGCTCACCCAGAGCAGGTTGCACAGGATCACGTCGAGGTGGGTTTTGAATATCCCCAGAGAAGGAGGCTCTGCAGCCTCTCTGGGCAGCCTGTTCCAGTGCTCTGTCACCCTCAAAGTAAACAAGTATTTCATCATATTCAGGTGGAACTTTCTGGGTTTCGGTTTGTGCCAGTTGCCCCTTATCCTGTCACTGGGCACCACCAAAAAGAATCTGGGACCATCCTCCTGACACCCACCCTTAAGATATTTGTAAGCATTGATAAGATCCTGTCAGTCTTCTGTTCTCCCAGCTAAACAGAACCAGCTCTCTCAGCCTTTCCTCATAAGAGAGGTGCTCCAGGCCCCTAATCATCTTTGTAGTCCTCTGCTGGACTCTCTCCAGTAGTTCCTTGTCTTTCTTGAACTGGGGAGCCCAGAACTGGACACGGTTCTCCAGATGTGGCCTCATCAGGGCAGAGTAGGGGGGGAAGATCACCTCCCTCAACCTGCTGGCCACAAGCTTCCTGATGCACCAGGAAAACAAGTATTTCCTCATATTCACGTGGAACTTTCTGGGTTTCACTGCATCCCTGCATATTCTGGCAACATTCCCATATTTCTCCCAAGTGGCCTGTCCCTTTTTACACATTCTGTAAACTTTCTTCTTCCATTTGAGTTTTTCCAGAAGCTCCTTGCTCATCCATGCAAGTCTCCTGCCCCCTTTGGCTGATTTTTTGCTCATAGGGATGTGTCAAAGCTGGGGAACACCTTGTAACTCTCATTTGACCATAGGGGGGAAATTTTCCTCAGAAAGGCAGGCAGACAAGAGGTTGTTCCCAAGCAATAACAGGGTATGATACACTATTTTGGTGAATGGAATTGCAAGGAGAAGGGATGGCAGAGGAGACCATTCAGGGAAGGTTACCAGGGAGGGATGACATGCCTTGCCTGTCTGGAAAGTACTTAATTTGTTTGCAGATATACTGACATTACTATGAAAGGAACTAATGACTGCAAATATTGTCAAGGAATATGTTAAATACTACTAGGTAGATGGAAACTGGGACCTCTGATCAACATATGGAAAGCATTAATAATGGTAATTATGTCTTTTCATTGGAAAAATACCAGGATTTTGCAAGAATTAAGAATTTAGCAATCAATTATTTAACCTCATTACTGCTGTGGTGTCCAAGGGAATTAAATCCAAATAATCTGATGTATTTTGTTTGAATACACAGGATACATCACACAGAATAACAGTGACTAAGGTAAAAAAGTGCAAAGGGTAAAACTGCTAGTTTAAAATTCAGTTTAAGAATGAGACAGAGTAAATAGGTTTAACTGGTAACAACATTGGAAGGAAATAACAGAAGATTTCAAGGGCTAGTTTTGACAGCTCTTGTGTTAATATTGTAATTACCCTAAAATATAATTTCCAAATTCTATAGGTTCTAAAAATTATTATTATTACCCTTATTTGATAAATTTTGATAAAATATATGAAATGGAATAATAAAAATTAAGTGTGGGATTTAGCTTCTATTCAAGATAAAGCCTCCAGATTTAAATGGCTCCAGACTTTAAATGAAGCATAGAACAGAATTGTTTCCTAATAGGTTGCGACAAAACAAGGAGGATACTCCAGACCTTTGAGATGAGCTCTGCTCCCCACTTGCCCTGTTTATCTAGGCAGGCACATTCTGGCTGAAGCTCCCTGTTCTCTGTAAGTTGGCCAGAAACTTTCACTGAGTTTAGTGGGAGCAGAATCCAATTTGGTTTCCCAGTCAAACATATGACCCTTTGTACTGTGTCCTGTGGCTGGGATTTGCAGGTACTATTGGAAAAGACATAGAAAAAATGGTTGAATATATTGTTATCCATAATGGAGGACCAAGACATAAAAGAAACTTAAGCAGCTACCAGAGAACACAATAAATCTGTAACTAGGACTCCAGTCAGCAAAGAGGACAGCTTTTCAAAACTATCATGAGTCAGTAGTCCATTTTCCTTCACAGTTACATAAACCATAGTGATTTAATCCCATGCAATCAAGTGGAGAACCTTTTTATATTTTAATTCTTCCCCCCCAAGGGAGGGGTTAAAACATTCCCCAGCAATTTACTCGTTACTGAGGGAGATTTTTTACAGTTGTGAAAGATCCCTTCCCTGAGTTCACACCTGCATATAGGTTTCACTGGTTTTGTCAGCATTTACAAGGTTAAAGATGTTAAGCAAATTCTAATGTATTTTTACATTTCTGTATTTTTATCCTCGTGCAGTTTTACTCCAAGTAAAAAAACAAGTTGTCTCTCAAGGAGGAGCTGTAAAGCTACTTGTGCTATTCATTGCGAGTATATTAAAGGCCTTTTCTTCTTCAGGAATGGTACATCTTGCTCTCACCAACATACTTGTTGAATAAGTAATTTTCAGCTCAAGGAGACCGGATGAAAGCAATTTAAGCTAAGCCAGCCAGCCTATGGTAAAATCCACTCGTGTGGCTCAACTGCGATGAGGACTTAAATGATTACAGCTGTTTCTGAATAGTCACCAGACTTGGATCTCAGTTTGGACTTGTCTGTCTGAGACATTTAGGGTATGATTTTTTTTTTTCATTGGATGGATAGTGCTGCGGCAAGCTGCAGAGGAGTCTCATATCTTGCTACTTGCAAATTAACTTCTCTAGAGAAAGAATGCATGGGAGGGTTGAACCTCAGAGAATTTGCACCAAAAAATAAACAGGAAAATCCTGAGCATTTTCTTCTTTGAGCTGTATGTAACCTTATTTCTTTTCAGAACAGTACAGTACTGTGTAGTTAGGATCTGCTTTCACAAAAAAAAAAAGTTTTTCTGTATTTGCCCTCCTCTTTTGTTTGCAATGGACAATTTAATATAATCCCTAAATACAAGCATGGGAGGGTAGGGAAAAACTAGCTTACAAGACCATAATCATTATATACCAGAAATCTAACAGAGTACATATTCTAAAAGGAGATTTACTTTAGACGTTAAAGGAAGAAAATACAGTGGAGAATGTATATAATAGAATTATTAGAAAAATTGACTAGTGATGTTAACCCAGTTTGAATTGATTACAGTTAAATAAACCTTTCAAATGCAGCACCTCACATATACATAAAAAATGGGGAAGTCATTAGGTATTATTTCATCAGCTGTTTTGTAAATGGTATTTTTCAAGGCTGTTTTACCACATATGGTGAGGAATGAAATACAGGATTTGGCAAGTATATTTATATTCTGAGACAGCATTATCAATAATAGATAAGATTGGCACATTACATATCTTCCCAAGAAAAGGACATGGGAAAACAGTCAAAAGTTTAAGACAGAGAAATTCTGCCTGCATGAATGGAAAAACAAAATTCATGCTGTTGATGGTCAGGCACTGGATTGGGGGCCCAGAGAAGCTGTGGAATCTGCACCCTTGGATATATTCAAAACTCAGCTAGACAAGACCCTGGGCAATTCCCCTGTACTTTAAAGTTTGCCTTGGTTTGCACACGGTCTTAGACTACAGGCTTAAAAACCATTGTAATCTAGGAAAGTACGCCCTAATGCCAAATATTAATTTTTACATTCTGAAGAATAGCTGAAAGTTTTTAACATGCACACACACACACTGCAGTTCCTCAGCCCTATCCAGGAGACTGACAAGTTACATTAGATTATAAATGGAAAGAAAAACTTTTATCATTGGAAATATATCCATACCAAATTAAAGGCATAGCAAAGATAAGAGTGGCAAAAACTAATCAGGATAAATTAGTTCTGTCTTTACATAAGTATTTGGATTAAGTCCAGTATTTTTGTTCCCAGATTAACAAGAATACAGACCCAAGGTAATGTGAAACAGCATGTTAAATTTCAATATTTTTCTCTCTGTCCTTTCTAACTCACAGCTATCATTGCAAAAGTCATGTGAGAAGACATAACAACTACAGGCAAGAAAAATCATTTCCACCACTTCTGAATATTTTAAATCAAAGCAAGCCAAACCAGGAGGGAACACAAACAAGCCATGTGCCAGTTGCAGGGTCTTTTGGTTCTTTCCACAGAAAGATTTTACCATGGGTTCTCTCTGTGGGATCATATCAGCTGTGCAGAAGCCCTCTCTTCTAGAGAGACTTACACTAAAATGAATTATTTCCTAAACCATCTAAAACAGTGAAACTAAACTTCTCCCTTCATTGAACGTTGATAAATCCTGCTGCCTAGGTATATGTAAGTTTTTAAGGGAATAACAATAGATGCTCTTGACTAAGGATGTTTAGTCCCTTATGAGAACCACAGTAAAGATTTGCTGCTTTTGTAGCTACAGGTGCTTAAAAATCAGCACAAGCAGCAAAATCTAGTTGAGAAACTGCATGGGATGTAATACATTTCTTATCAGGGTAAAGAATAATGTCGGAACAGGGGTTATTACTAGGATTACATTATACAAGGCAAAATGGACCAACACAGGGGAAGGAGGAAAGAAAGAGCTACCTGGAAGTTAAAGCAACATCATACAGAAGATTAATCTTCCTTTTTCTTATAGGCAGCTTCCACATTTACAGCTACAGATGCAAAATGAAAGGGAAAACTAAAATGAACCAGTTCTAGCATACTTAAGAGCCAACATGAAAACAGTCCACAAGTATTTCTGAATGTTACATAAATAATAGATGAAGATGACAAAACAAGCAAAAAGAATAATTAATAGCACAATCAACTAATCTTAACAAAAACATCACCTTGAGTTTTGGTCCTCTCAGTTACTTTCATCACTAAAACAATTGAAATTGTATTGATTTTAAAAAACAATGCAAGGAAATGGTCTGCTGATCTCTGAATGAGGTATGATTTTTATTATTTTAAAAATTAAATCAAGTATATGGTAAATAAATCACTTGATTAATCAGTCAAATAAACAGTAAAGTTTTATGCTTTTCCAACAAAGAATTGTGCTCACATTCTAGACCTTCCTATATCGCCTACATAATCTTGCCAATAGATCTTGCTGCTGTTCATTTCTCCACTCATCAGTAAATGTTCCACAATGAAAAGAACCTATGGTATTATCTAAATAACTGTTATACACATAACATAACTGGATTCTTGCAAGACTAGGCCAATTCTACAGACTTGAGTAATGAACTAGAAGATTCCTTTCTTTAAGAGGAATACAAACAATAGCGTGTATTTGAGTCCAGTTCATTAAGTCGACAAGAGCCCCACTTGACTGGAGCTATTTTTGAAGATGCTCATTGAAACAAGGATGCTCTTGGGGATGATTCAGCTCTGTTTAAGCACAGCACCCTGGAGGAGCTAACTCCTCTCATGTGGCTACACAGGGAGCTTAGACAACTAACTCAGATGTAGAAATCCACCTTGCGGATATCTGAAATCAAAAGAGATTGTCTTCGCTGGCCACAGCTACTAAACGAGCAGTGAGAATATCTGTTTACCTCCTATTCTGGAATGGGGAATATGTTTTTTGCCCATGCATATATAAGATTGTTCTTATATGAGTAAGGCACTCCCTCTCCTGTGGTAACCTGCTACGTGACCTGTATTAAGCAAGCATTCCTGGGAGACACTCCTACTATCAGCTAACCCCATGACTGCTTAATTTTTCATTGAAAACTGGCTATCATTATTGATACCTGACACAGTGTGACTTATGCCTGGTAGCCCACAGAGAAAAAATAAGGAAAGTATTAATATAAAGCTTAGCACCTGAGTCACTGGCAGCATCCAAGACATCACTCTGTAAAAGTGTTAAGAACCAGCTAAATGCTGCTTAAGGCCCTGATTGTTTTAGTTCCTTTAATCCCACCACGCAGAGTCCTATCAGTCATTCAGTATCATGCCCACTTCTCCCATTTCCAACCAGACATTATGGAAAAGCATGAAGCAAAACATCAGACAAAATGAAACCAACCAATATAAAATGTCTCCATTTTTTGCTTTCCTGCTAAGCTCCCTTATTCCCCTCCCCAAGTTATCTATTTGCTGATGCATGAGTGAATCGCACTGCAGAGCTGATGAGGATTTAAACACAAAAAGTCTTAATATAGAGTGCTGTATAGTTTGCCTCATACAGTTTGCAAGTGGCTGGAAAGGACTGACCAGAATGTTTATGGCTGGTAAAGTACTTTCATGCCAATGTGTGTTACAATGTTTGCATAAACATTTTTTTCTCTTAAAATATGAAAAGTTGAACCCCTCTCTAGCATGAGCATATTAAACACATTTTTGTTTGCACATGTACTTTTGACTGTGCATTTCACAAGATCATTAGCAGGCATTGCACAAAAACAACTTATGAACTTATTATGAAATTAATCTTTAGTAATTAAATTCATGACTACACCTTTATTTCAGTTTTGGAACTAGGCATATATTAGTTACGTTTTAATTCAGTAAATGTTTCAACAGCAGCAATATTCCATGGTATTTTCATTTTGTCCTTTAGGACACAAAAACGCTGTTTAGATTTTGAGTTAATTCCTGCCATTGGATGTAGAATACAGGACAGCATCCTGTATGTTGTTTCCATTAAAGTTACTACTTAGTGTAGATTATAGCACAATTGCACTCATTTCATGCTTTACTAGAACAACGGTTCAAATCACAGTATATGCAACTAGGGAGAGATGACTTTTTTTTTTAGTACCCAGTTGATTTAGAGATACTGCAGGTGGGTTAAATTGTTTTAGACTTATACCAAAGTAATAAAGTAGCATTCATAAATTCCAGTAGTATAAAAATTCCAGTTGTACCTTCTGATGTTAACTAGACACAATCAATTAAATGCATCTTTGTAATTACATCTAAAATTAGCTCAGACCCTGCAGGGAGTCTTGTAGGTTTGTCGCCATGTCAAGCTGACAACATCTACAGCATTCAAAATTTCACTCAAATCTCCTGTGACTTTTCTAGGAAAGTAATATTTTAGCACAAGTGCAGAATGGAATCAATAAGATTGATTCAGTTCTCAAGTTCTTCATCTATATAAAGAATTGTTTCTAAAAAATTATTTCAGAAAATCAAGCAGACAGGATATTTGCTACTGCCAATAACTCTGCAATGGAGCCAATTTTAAGCTAAGGGATACCTACTGGAGACCAGTATGCTGTAATAATATTACAATTCTGTCTATCTGCAATGTTTGGAAGGAACACAAGCATCGTTAGAAATCAATGGAGGCTACTCCTATCACTTGGCAAGAGAAAGGAGCACAAATTTGAATAGACCATGCTAAAGTTTGTTCAGTTCACTCTCATAAACTTTGTTTTCCAGACGCCAGGTGCAGAGACTGCCAGCACAGTAGGAAAAAAGCATTAAAAAAAGCTTGCTTTCTTTAAGCAATAATTCCACGTCACTTAAACATGAATAAACATGAGCAGGTAAATAGAATGTTTCAGTGACAGCAGCCTCAACCTCCGGAAACAGATAAAATATGTGTGCAAAAAGGAGAGCTGCTAAGTGATTTTATTATTATTCATTTATATTACAGAATGTTTTCCTTAGTGACTAACACTTAGGTCAACTGTATTATTGAAATGCATGCAGCATTTTAATAACTGTTTACATCTGTAGGTTCAAGATAGCCAGGCATATTCTCTTGGGACAAAATATAAATCTGACTTCAGTGAGACAACTTTCTCTCCCTGAGCTCTCTTCCATTTTCTGATGGAGATGAATAGTGATGAATTATTGAAATCTTCATCAGAAATTATATTAACAACACTGTGGTATATTAAAGGTGGAGAGCAAGATAGAAATAATTTAATCTCTATTTTGACATTGATTTCCTGAGGAAATTGCAAAATTTGTATCTATGTTATGAAGGAAAAAAGCGGGAACAGTTACATATATCTGATAAATGGTATCATGTGCTCTGTATGTGCAAAGCACAAACGACCTCTGGCATTAGTGCAAATCAGATGCAGAGATCTTGGTTTCTCTTCCCTTTTTCACTGTACTATCTAGTTTTGTAGCAGTACCTTGCAGATGGGTTTCATATTCCAGGCATGACTGCATAAGCTGTTAGACATTAATTGTAGTATAGACTTTACAGGAGGTAATGGAAAGAGGAGAGGGGGAAGATAAGCTATTTAGAGCTCATACCCATGATCAACATTTGTGTGGCAAATGTTCATCCAAGTTATCTAATTCCCTCCACCAAGTTCCTTTGAGAAATATATCTTTACTTCATGCAAACATATGCAAGGCAGTTTGAAATGAAACAATTTCCTGTTCCTACGCAGAGAAATGAAAACAGGGGAAAAAAATTCCTGATTCAAAACTAGCAAGTGCTCTCAACATGGCGAAGAAATCAAGTTTAGAAGAAATGTAATACCTGGAGTAATGACAGTACTGCTAAGGTGTAGGTGGTAAGCAATTTTTTCTAATAGGAAGAAAAGTAGAAATCAATACAACAGAAATCAAAATCAGATTTCTTCAAAAATTAGCTGGAAAGCTGCAAGGTTTCTGTATGTACTTTGCCACTACTTTGCCACTTAGGACACTGGATGTCTAACAAATGTACTGAATTAAGAGGCTATTAAAATATTTATCTGTATTATAGAAGATGCCAACCCTCGGAGGCTTCAGACAGAAATTTTACTGGCAAGTTTCCAGAATCCTGACATATATAATAAAATCAAACCAAAGAAAAAAGCGACAGCTGAGGTTTTTGTTGCTGGTGTTTCCAAACCAGAACAGTTTAATGATTTATCATTGAATATGACCTTGGAAAATGTCAGTAAGAGCAGAGATGACTTCATGCACTAGCAGTCCCATAATTCTGTTTTAACTCCCCCCTTGCTAAAGCTCACATCTCCTTGGTGTCTCCTCTCTTAATGTTCTCTCAGGACCCCACAGCCCTAATCTAAGGGGCTGCAGTTATAGGCATGCCAGAACATAAGTACACCCACAGCTGCGTCAAAGAGCACTGAAACTACGGGGAATATTCTCATTACATTTGTTACAGTTTAGAGCTCTGAGTCCACCCCATTAGAAATCCACATCAGAGGCAAGACTTAGCTTGCACAGTGATAGCCTCACCCAAAATCCAACTACAGATGTGGAACCGTTGATGGCTTGCTCAAATAAATGTTTTCGGATTAATCAAACACTAGGCCTGCAGGCAGCTTCAGGGCTTGACAGTGAGTATCTTCACCTGCCACAGTGTAAATTGTAACTTTTCAGCACAGACAGAAGTAACATTTTTGAGCATCAGATGACCAGCTAGCGACAATGCTGCTTGTTAACTTTTTGTGATTGTTCCATGTTGTGGAGTTACCATCCTTGGAGACTAGTGGTGAAGGAAATTGCTTGAGATGATGTTTGCTCCTACTTATGGAGGAATGAGGCAGTCTTTATTTGCCCTCTTGCATATTCAGCTCTTCCATCTCCTCCATCCTTTTGCAAACCAGCGCTCAAACTCCCCTGCAGGAGCAGAGCACACATGGTATAGTCCACACTGAGAAATCCACTCTCATGTACTCAGCAGGACCTACCTCCTAGGTCATTCAAAGGGGGCATTCAAAACCAGCTACCCTAGCAGAGAGATAGGAAAGAGTCTGACAACTAATGGAAATGATCACTTCTTCTAACAGTTCAGCTTTTGCCAGCCTAGGTGTGTTTTCTTATCACTAACAATTTTCTATGAAAACTACAACTGACAGTGAATATTCTTTACTATTGGCTAGATTGAAAAGCTGCAGGCAGAATTTACCCACCACATTCAGGTGGATCTCTCAGTTGTCTGACCAGAGTGGCTTGGCCTTTAAAAATCAATTGGTTCTGTAGGGTTTTTATCCCAATCTCCCCATGGATCTTTAATGGACACTTGAGAGCTCTTTAGGTGTTAAGACACCATTAAAGATTTCTCCTTTCTGTGTGAAACCTTCCCTGACTGCAGAGAAAGTTTTTTCTTTATCCACTAACTAGAAAGTGTTGTATACCCTAATCCAATGCTACCTACAATAAACAAAAAATAGTTTCACCCTGAACTATTTTAGCCCTTCCACTACTGCACTGATATTTAAATACATATTTTTGCATGTTTGGCAGTACTATTGCAGAGGCAGATTTGGGGTAAACCACATTCTTAGCATACCAGACACCAGATTTTAGGGTTCCCTTGAAATTTCTCCAATTGTCCAAAACTGGAACCTGAACTACACATCTATCTTTATTTTCCATACACACTCTTCACTCTAGATTTCAGTTACATTTAATTGAAGAGTCTTGTGTAAAAAGAAAATACAGGTTTTCCTGAGGATTGTTTAAGTAATCCTACTACTAAGGTATTAAAAATCAGTGAATCTCCTATGCAAATAAATGCTAACCTCATAGTAAGAAGCAGTAAAATTTATCTCTTAAACCAAAGGTATACTGGGGCAATCACCATTTCAGCAACACATTTCTTTTCAGGAAATTCAGTCTGATTATTTATCATTGAAAATACAGCAGACCACGGCCAGTTCTGTTTGACCATACCAGTAAAAACTTTTCATCCTTTCCATTTCCAGAAGAAACAGAAGCTTTGCAAACATGCAACACAGTTCATGCTAAGGAATTTGAGAACACACACGGGCATGAAATTTTAGTCTAGAACTTACAGTCTATCCCTTTGCCCCACGGAGTGCCCCATTTCTATCAGATGAGTCCCCCCTAACTCTTCAGTTCAGCTCACTTCATAGTTTAGCTCCATTAATTTTTTCAAATTAAGATCATATTCTATTAAGAAAGCAAGAGGGCGGGTTGCTGGTAAGATCACAAATCTGATTTTAATATGTCACAACATTTCAGGAAGGACCAGAAGAGTTAACCTAAAAGTTTACCAACTTTATTTTCTTCCCTGACAGTCCTGGGGACATAATGCCACAAGCTTTTCTCACTGTAGCAATATGGATGGAATTGATGAAAAATAAACCTATGATGTACAACAAAGTAAGGATTGTCTGTGAAATAATTCTGCCAAAGATTAAAGGACAGTTGTGCTCTACTATAGGACTAAAAAGAAATTAGTTTTCCTAGGAAATCCATCCTACATCAGCTGCATCTAAATTTATCTGGAAAGCAGAATGTTCTCTGCATGATGAAAATCAAAGGCATTAATCAAAGCTATGCTATTTTATTCAAAATAAAGCACACTAGTCCTCAAGCATTATCAAGGCCATATAGACCACCAGCTTTTTTCTAAGTCAGTCAGCAATTTCTAGAGCTAGTTCCTGTACATAACTCTGCCAATTTTTAAGAGGCCAGGAACATTGGCAAATGGAAACTTGCAAGGAAGGGATGGTAACATGTCAGAATAATATATATTTTTATTGCCCAAAAGTGCATATTAAAGCAAAGTTACCTTTGTTTATGTACAGTCTCATTCTTCCCAGAAAATGCCTTCCTTTTAAATGAGACCATTTAGTAAAAAAAGAGGTCTCTCAGTGTCTTATGGACTCAGTGACCACATCTATGAGCCCTGCTGATATTTTTTGGAAAGTAAAGGGGAAGATTTGCAATGGTGAGTATCGCTTACCAGGTTTAAATAAAGAAACAGCTTTAGATTTAAAAAGATTTAGTGAGAAAATGGGACAAACCATGAAATGTCAGATGGAAGATCTGTATGCTGTATTCAGTAACAGTCAATAGAGGATTCCTAGGGAGAAGAATAAAGAAAATGAGAGAAACATATTTCCCAAGAATTGCCTGCCATGTTTCAGCTCTTTGTTCTGAAATTTCCTGAACCACAGTTGGCATCTTTTTTTAATAACCCTAGATGATTTTTTTCTTCTATTAATGTATCAAATCAGTTTTGACCACCAGCAAACTTTTAGCATCTGCAACAGCCTGTGGCAAGCAATTACATAGCTCAGCTTTGTGTTTTGTTGGGTATTTTTTTACTTTGTTTATTTTCAACCTGTCATAAGCAATTTCAATACATGCATATCAGTATTACAGAAGTTCTGGAGCTTTTTTTTTTCCCAAAAAATTCTTAAATTTCACTCCTATTTTATGCACTGAACAGATTATTTTAGGGTCTTTGAACCTAAGTTATCTAGTATAACAGATATTGAGATAATCTGTTTCCTCAGACAAGGAAAATCCTCTCAACAGATTAATTACTTTGACATTTCTGTCATTTGTGCAAAACTTTAATTATCTAAAACTACTCAGTAACCCCCATTACATTTATATAATTGAAGTTCAACTGTAATTAGCTGTTGCTCTAACAACAAGATTGGTTGGAGCAATTAGAGCAGTCCTCTTTGGTTTTGATCTTAACCACTGTTAAACATTTCCCAATAGCTAGCAGTATTGACTTGACAATACTTTCCTGGAAGAACAGGGAAAGTAAGCTAATTATTTTCATTGTTACTATTTGGCTTTTTTTCTTTTTCCCCTAAACCTACATTCAACTTCTAAACTTTTCTGGGAAAATTTGTTCCTTTAATCAAGTGAATTAGTTACACATACCTCCCAGGGAGTTGCTTTCCTCGAATTTAAAATTTGCCTATACAGCTGCGTAACATTATGCTGGTTATTAAGTCTATCACCATGTTTCAGGATCTCAGTAAATAGGTTTAGGTGATTCATATAGTAGTAGTGCTATCCTGATAATCTAGAGGTAAGTGAGGCAAGACTGTATTTTTAATATACCATACACCTCTCCCTGCAAATCTTACCTTGCTAAGATAGCCTGATTACTAATAAACAGCACACAATACAGATGCAAACAGTGCATACTGGGATCAGCAATTTGCTTTGGGGAATAAGGGGAATCACTGTAGGAAACTGGAATAAAGAATTCAGGAAAATAAAAACTGTTCCTGAAGAACCAGATATTTTCAGGGACTACTGATTCCAGTAGGTGGCAGGTGGATGCATACAAGACTAGTGAGTTAGGCCTAATGCATCTTGGCCTGCCTAAACCTTTGAGGAAAAAAACTAAGTCTTAAATAAATGACTATAATATTGGTTGTGCAAAAAATCAATAATCCTGGCCTTTTTGTAGGTTTTTCTACTGCGGTTAAGATTAAAGCTGTACTTTGCTGGAGAAAACTTCTGTATCACTGCAGTCTCACTGGTCTCAGTTCTTGAAGGAAAGACCTGCAGATGACCAAGTGCAGGGTTAAAAGCGTTTTTATTTAGTGTACTGCACAATTTTAAAACTTGGAGTAGAAGAGAACAACAGCATTCCAGCTGAAAGTACATAAAACCAAGAAACGCAGTACCTGAAAATGGTACATGGAAGAAGATCTAGAAAGGAGATGAAGGAGCATATGACTCCTGACACTGTAACAGGGATACATCTAAATTTTAAATTCATCTATCCATCTCTGATCTCAGAGTCTTTGAAATTCCTAAGCTTTGCTATTTGTCTGATAATAAATTGCTCTGAGCTCTCACATCGGTGCCATATAAAGAAGGGTTCCCTGCCTTAGATGCTTTTGCATGGCAAATCATCTTTGAATGTGTTCTCTCTGACGCCACATCCTAAGCACGTTGTTTTCTACTATATTTCTGTCATCGTAGATCTCCTTCATTGTAGCAGCTTTTCATTGGGTTTCTGTGGCAAGGTCTTGGTAGTGGGGGGGCTACAGGGGTGGCTTCTGTGAGAAGCTGCTAGAAGTTTTCCCTGTGTCCGCCGCTGGCCAAGGCCAAGCCAATCAGCGGCAGTGGAAGCGCCTCTGTGATAACATATTTAAGAAGGGAAAAAAAACGGCTGCATCTCAGTAGCCGGAGAGAGAAGAGAAGTGAGAGGATGTGAGAGAAAACAGCCCTGCAGACACCAATCTTCACCAGTCAGTGAAGAAGGAGGGGGAGGAGGTGCTCCAGGCGCCAGAGTAGAGATTCCCCTGCAGCCCGTGGTGAAGACCATGGTGAGGCAGGCTGTCCCCCTGCAGCCCATCGAGGTCCACGGTGGAGCAGATCTCCACCTGTAGCCCGTGGAGGACCCCACACCGGAGCGGGTGGATGCCCGAAGGGAGGAGGCTGTGACCCCGTGGGAAGCCCGCGCCAGATCAGGTTCCTGGCAAGCCATTGCGGGCCCATGGGAGGAGGAGCCCACACTGAAGCAGGTTTGCTGGCAGAACTTGTAACCCCGCAGGGGACCCAGCACTGGAGCAGTCTGCTCCCGAGGGACTGCACCCCATGGAAGTTATGGACCCATGCTGGAGCAGTTCGTGAACTGTAGCCCGTGGGAAGGACTCACGTTGGAGTAGTTCGTGGAGGACTGTCTCCTGTGAGAGGGACCCCACACTGGAGCAGGGGAAGAGTCCTCTCCCTAGGAAGAAGAAGCAGCAGAGACAACGTGTGATGAACTGACCCCAACCCCCATTCCCATCCCCCTGCGCTGCTGGGGGGGAGTAGGTAGAGCAGCTGGGAGTGAAGTTGAGCCCAGAGAAGAAGGGAGGGGTGGGGGGAAGGTTTTTAAGATCTAGCAGTTTTTCTCCTCTCCTTCTCTGATTTTGATTGATAATAAATTAATTATTTTCAAGTTGAGTCTGTTTTGCCTGTGATGGTAACTGATTAAATGATCTCTCCCTGTCCTTATCTCGACCCACAAGCCTTTTGATCTACTTTTTTCTCCTCTGTCTGGTTAGAGGGGAGGGATAGAGTGGCTTTGGTGGGCCCCTGGCATCCAGCCAGGGTCAAACCACCACACTGTCTCTTCTCACTAGCATATGTGAGTTTTTATAAGGCATCACTGAGATCCTCCCCAGCTATGTAACTTACCTCTGCTTTTTTTTTTTGCCACCATTTACCTTGTTATTTTCTCATGTTGTAACTTCATACTTTCTTAAAATTACCATTTTATTATCTGCTTTAACTGTCTTGCTCTCATTTCAGTACTATCCTCAGATTTCATTAAATTATTGTCGATACCCTCTCTGAGTGCTTAAACAAGGAGACATTTAATAAAACTGTTCCTAATGCCAATCCCCAGACAGATTGCTGTCATTCATTGCCTATTACATTCACTCTTCTGGCTAGCTTAAGATATATTACTGTAACCCTATTCCAGCTAGTTCATACTCACTTTCAACTAAGATTTTATAGGAAATTCAATCAAATTCCAAGCAGTTTATATTTTGTGTCGCTACCTTGTCTCTTCCTTTTATATTTCTATCAGAAACAATCAAATTCTGATTGGCAAGATATGATCCTATTTATAAAAAGAAGATACATAACAATGCTTATTTTCTAGTTTACAGAGGCACTACTAGACACATCCATTAATGTTTCTCACATGCTCAAACAGAGTGAAAATCAGTATCATTGAAAAGTCTTTCAGAAGGCAATGCATCATTCCTGTCATTCCTGTCTAAACTTTGAAAGGTCTTGCCTGACCCTAAAGGTTAGACCAACTTAACTAAAAACTGCCTTAAAGCTGACTTAATTGAATTAATATGTATTAATGGCAAACAGCCTTAAGTATCAATTGCAAATAAATTGCAATTTAACATTTATCTCCTGACAAGAAAACGGATACAGAACAGATTTGAACCACAGTAGGTGTCTCATATGGCTTTAAACCCTTTTCGTTACAATACTTTAAAATTCACTTGTAGTTGTAATACAGTTATCTTTCTCCTTTCTTGTCTCTGTAGTACATAATCAAATATCTAGGCTTTCCCCTCCTATCTTAGGATCAACCATCTGATTCTTCCACTCACACACAAGCTACCTGATGTTCATCCATCTGAGTTCTCATCTTTCCTGGCAGTTTGATTCAGCCAGACTGTTTAGGGGAGGGGAACCCAGTGACAACTCATAAACCAACTTTTTGCCATGTCAGGTTTGATCCATGTCAGGTTTGATCATGGGGATTCGGGTCATTACAGCGATGAGGTTGGGACAGCGATTGCAGACCATTTCAGTTAGGCTTCAGTGCTTATCTCTAACCCTACACCCTACCCTTTACCCTAGTCCCTTACTCTAATTCTTTTCACTAGTCCCTAAAGCAAGCCCCTACCTTGAAACCCCTAAACTCTATACCCTTGCAGTAACCTCCTAGCCCTCACCCCATCCCATAACTAACCCTAGCCTGTTTGGATGTTGGGAGGCAGAAGAAGTGGAAGGATTTTGAGATCGTGGAGCAAAGAAGAAACCCCTACTGCCCAAATTAATTCCTTACAACAGGGCATACCATTCTTACGCAAAATGGCCTTATTCTCTGTGGAACAAGCATGGTGTAAGGTTCAGGCCACATCTTCCCAATGTCAGTGAAAGACTTTTCTTAAATCGCAGTGAGAGTGGGATCCCAGCACTTAATCTCTCAAAATGAAGTGAATGTGTCCGGTTCCCTTAGCTTTCCATCTGTCACATGTGATTACATTTGCTCTACTTACTCAACATTGATAGAAAAGAAGGTATGAATGAATTCAGTGTTGCTTCAGTGATTACACTGCAGAAAAAGTGGTATGTTTGGGAAATAGCTGCTAATCCCACTGTGATATATGCAGTTTGCTGTCAGGGATTAACAAAGACAGATATGGATGAAGTGGTCTGTACAGTAATTTTATACATTAAATTTATACAGAATTTTTTAAAAATTTGTATTTAGGCTATATATTATCTGACTTGTGATGTGAAATGGTTAGCTCTTTGTTCCAAACCCATGCATCTACTTTAGTGATGAAAATATTCCTTTCCCCATGAAAGGGACTTGAACTTCAAAGCATAATTTCAAAATATAACTAAGTTAATCGACAATGGTCCCATCTTAATGTGGCGAGCTACCTAAGTGGAGAAGTAGCCCAGTCATGGGAGATCTGCCAACAGAGCAGGTCATCGAGGGTCCTTCTCATGGAACACTGATAGTCTCGTTATTTAAAGTAATATTCTCCTGGTTTTGACTGGGATAGAGTTAATTTTCTTCCTGCTAGCTGGCATAGTGCTGTGTTTTGGATTTGGGATGAGAAGAATGTTGATAACGCAGGGATGTTTTAGTTGCTGCTGAGCAGGGCTTACACTAAGTCAAGGAGTTTTCAGCTTCTCATACTGCCCTGTCAGAGAGAAGGCTGAAGGTGCACAAGAAGCTGGGAGAAGACAAAACCAGGACAGCTGACCCAAACTGTCTGAAGGGATATTCCATACCATATGACATCATGCTGAACAAAACCCTGGGGGGAGTCGGCTGCGGGGTGCAGTCGCTGCTCGGGAACTAGCTGGGCATTGGTCAGCAGGTAGTGAGCAACTGCATTGTGCATCACTTGTTTTGTATATTCTTTTATCATTATTATTATTTCCCCTTCCTTTTCTGTCCTATTAAATTGTCTTTATCTCAACCCATGAATTTTACCTTTTTTTTTCCCGATTCTCTCCCCCATCCCACTGGGTGGGAGTGAGCAAATGGCTGTGTGGTGTTTAGCTGCCTGCCAGGTTAAACCACAGCAAGTTTTTCTTCACTTTATCTAAAAGAAAGTCCTTGGATCATTAATCTAAGCAGAATTTCTGATACTGCTTTTGTAACTCTAAGTATCTGTTTTCTCAGTGGTGTCCTGGTTTCAACTACAACTCTGTAAGACAAGAGACATTTAGGAGATACAGGTCTGGGTTTCAAAGAGACTTAAGGAAGATTTAATATTTAGGAGTTCCAGGTAGAAACTCCTGGCTAAAGCTGTCAGTTTACACTGTGACTTTGGATAAGTCAGTAAACAATCAGATATATGGAAGACCATTTGCACATGAGAGCTAGCTCACAAAAATCTTCCAAAAATAGTAATGACTATGTCACGTAGATAAGATGCTATAGTCACCATACACTTTTACATAGAAAGTAAGAATTTTTTAAAACATGTAAAACTTACCTGAAAATATACTTTGTCTCAAGATACAATGTGATCTATACAGTCACTTGGCCTATGTAATAAAACAAATTTGTGCTTTGACATATTGCAAAGGCTTTCTGCAATATAGAAGACAGCTAACGTTCAATAACCACAGTTTCCATGTATGTTTCAGAAATCATATGTTCTTCATGGTTCAGAAGAATAAGAATAGGAACTTTTTCTTAAACTGTAAGGAATGTAATAGAGTGGATATTATCAGTGTTTGTCTTCTAAAGAAATATCAGACCCAGGAGTGACAATGAACAGGTTGTTTGATGAATGAAAATTCTACTTTCTATTGACATTCATTTAGTAAACATAAAGAGAAAATGGGCAGGTAGGATGGAGAGAGAGTAAGAAAATACAGAAGTAATGCCTCCAGAAAGACATTTTAGAATTCTAGGCCAGGCACAATTTATAGATACAGACCAGATGTAAATTAGAGACACATCATTCTTTTTTTTCTGTGAAGATTAGTCTCAAAAAGACACTTTAGGAAGATGCTTATTTTAAAGGAGTAATAAATACAGAGATAAATAAATCACAGTCAGTCTAAGAAATTCTCAAGTCACCGTATTCATGCTGCAAGACCCAGGGGTAAAATTAATAAATAAGGCTGTATGACAACCAGATGGTTCTGCAGAAGAAAAACAAATCATTGCAATCTCTAGAGGACTAAGACACCAAATAATTACTTCAATACATTAGTTAAACTAATGAGTTGTAAATGTGTCCTCCCCTCCCACCCCAGCACACATTTTTGATAGGTGCACCATTTCATCCCTACTCAGAAATTCCACCAAATCCTCCTGTTAACCAGGGAAGAGTCCTAAAGAGAAAACTGCAGCAGCACAGCACTATTTCTGCCATAATAACACTTCAGTTTCCTACACCTAGTCCCATTCAAAGACTGACCTTTTTCCAGAAATACCCCATATTCTAAATAATACATAAACTTTAGGCTTAATCCCATAAACATTCAACTATATGTGCACCTGCTAGCTTCAATGAGACATGAATAAAAAAAAAGATTATGCTTGTGTACATGTGTTCATAGGATCATGTCCTCACTATTAAAATTACATCATTTTCATAGTATATAGTGATCATAATATATTGGAACTTCTGAGAGTTGTAGGGGTGAGGAGGGCAGGGGGAAGTGCCAGATGTTTTAGAGAATATGGCTTGAGAAAATATGTCATTTTGCCTAAGCTATTTACTGAAAATCTCTAGCATTTCAAGTTGCAGAACAAAGCCTTGAAATTTGGCTGCATTTGTGGCTTGCTACCGCTCTTTAGGGTCACAGCTCCCACATGCTCTTTAGACACTTGATAAAATTTGACAGCAAATGTACCCAAGGATTGTACCAGAACCGTGCAGGTGTTACTCCTGGCAGCACCAAGCTACCAAGACTGATAATACAAGATCTGAGAAGAAAGCTCTCATTTCTCATATTACAGTGGAACAAATAACCTAATGCAAATGCAGAGGAAATAAGGCACACAAGTAAGTAGAGGCAATTCGGCAGATGGAAATAAGGCTACAAGTCAGACAAGCACCCACAATTACATCTTAAATCCTGGATTTCAGCTTCCAGGATTAAAAAGATTAGAAGCCACTAAAATGTCTGAAAGTCCATGCATAGACTTGGAGAATAGTATTAAGAGAGGAAACAGTTTGATGAAGCAGTGAATAAAAGCAAGGACAGAAGGAGGGACATTAAGAGAGGTGCTGTGGATTTAACAATCCCACAGCTGGCTGTTGGTAGAGGATCCTACAGTTTCACATAATTGCAATCCTGCCTGGAAGACAGGAACAGACTTTTCTGGAAGGGTACACCTACGTAACACCAATAGAAGTGGTCAAGGGAATAAATATTTGTGGTAGGTTACCAGAGGATGTAGCTGAACTTGGAGTTGTTGAACTGAAACTGAATTTTTTCCAAAAGAGGTGATTCCATCAGCTTTGGAGGGACCCCAACTCCTTTTCTGGAAGAATTCCTGGGTAGAACTCAGTGGGTTGAGATACTCAGAAGGACAGACAAATTCATCATAACTCTTCCTTCTGGTCTCCTGGTTATTAAAAAAAAAAAAAAAAAAAAAAAGGAGCAATCAGTGCCAGTAAGAATTTAGGGTTTTTTTCAGAGCATTGCAAGAAGCATCAAAAGGCTGATGCATACTTAGAATGCAAAAAATGTTGTAAATGGCTCATTAGGAAATATCAGTTAATACTACCTTTGAATATGCTTTTGGCTGTATTTATAAAAGTACCACCAATTAGTTAGATTTTAACAGCAATATGGAGTATTACCAAAACATTAACATCTAATAAATACTGATCACAGCAAGAGTTTTCAATTGCCATAATTACTAAGTAAAGACCATTAGTGCTACTTCCTCCCAGCTAAAACATCAAAGCATCTTTTACTTAATTTCATTTGCTTCAGACGCTAATAAGTGTCAGCATCTTAATTCATCTTAATGCATTTATCCTTCTCTTTGTCCAATTTTAAATTGTTGTTTATTTCCACAAATTAATGCCATATTATCCTCACTCTTTGTTGTTGTTAAATCTCAGAGCAGCAATGCATGCAGCTATAGAGTGCTAAAGATAGAGTGTGGGGGAATGTTCAAAGAAACTACAAACACTGAAATTTCATTCTTTCACAGTCTCTCTGGACCACCTGCCAGTTACCCTCCGTCATTTTTCCCCATTATATCAAGTCAGTTTTAGATCCCAAATAGTTTTGTTTCTTGAAGTCTTAAAGGCATAAAGATTTAGTTAGTATTAGTTTCATGGACTGATAGCATTAGTTTCATGGACTGTTTGAATTGGAACTGTAATTTATTTGATCTCCATGTGTGGCAAAATATATTTTTTTTTTTGAAAAAAACCTTTTTCTCACTCTGCTGGTGCTGGTGGTATTAGTTTACTTCAGGAACAACCATGTAAATACTTTCTGAACTCTTCAGCAAGTGACACCTTTAGAGGAATTATTCTGTATATGAAATGTTTCAGCCTTAACACTTGCTAGGGTTCACTCGTATGCTTTCTTAAAAGAAAAAAAAAAATCCCCCATGCTGATGAAGACCAGGCCAGAAGCAGAATAAACAGGATTACTGAATAATTACACTCATTTTTTTTTCTTCTCCTTCTAGTCATTTCTCAAAAAAATCACTTTCTATTTCTTTGGTTTGAAATCTAAAGTTAAGCTGCAATACCAAGAAATGCATGAAATGTCAGAAACTGCTGCTAATCTTCTACAGGTTGTCAGAGCAACTGGCTTTTTCACCAAGTACAACTTACCATGATGAACCAAACAAAGGTCTGTCATGAGATATATTGGTTATCAGATACAAAACCTGCAGTTTTACTTGCCAAATCATCTCTGAGTGCACCTAGATAGAAGTGAGAGTCCAGACTGACTCAGGACAATGGAACCATAGATCCTCCAGCATGAGGCATCATCAAACCCTCTGACTGGGTAACAGAAGTGGGCCTGTCAGTTTGTGGATGTTGGAAACACCCCATCCCTCTCCTGGCCTCACAGGCATCTCAGATGCATATATATTTCTTGTCAGATGGTACAAGGTAGCAAATATCCCATGAAGAAGAATAATATAATGATTCCAAACTACAAGAACCAAAGCAATCCAAACTCCCCATCCATTGCCAGGTATGGTGGCCAGAGAAGATCTCAGTGCTCTAAGAATGAGGTGCAGAGATCTTGATGTAATTAAAGACCTTATGAAGAATCAGACTCTCTACTGGATTTTTACTAAGTTTTGTGTTTGAGGTCATTTTTCACCCTCCAAAGAAGAAACCCAGCTTTAATGAGAGACAGACACCAAATATTTTCCCACTGAATATTGCTGCAGTTTAAATCTCTGTGACCATATAATAAGTATCAGGCATATCATCAGTACCGTGGCTCTGATAAACACTGTGTCTTTAGTGAATGCATTGTTTTTCATGTTCACACTAAGCCTAAACCAAGGTGATTATATCTGAGAAAAGAGAACATACAGGACATGTAATGATGACCCTTTTGTGGGGAACCCCTACTGTCCAATAACATCATACACTATTGGTTCTTGGAAAGAGTTCAGCTAAATTAACTCAAAACAATGCAGGGTTGTTTGAGTCAGTGTTGAAGAACAAATGTAAAACTACGCTAAGGCTTTTCAGGACTGGAAAACATATATAATCTAGTTATTTATTTAAAAAAAAAAAGCCTCCTAATAAAGACATTATTCCTAGAAAGTATAGTTTGCAATTTTTTATTTGACTCCTAGAACGATGTAACTATTTAATTAAAATTCTTAGGGTAGGGTTTGGGGGGAATGGGGGAATTTGAATTATTTTTTTGTAAAGATTTATCCCTCTCTGTGGTCACATACGAAGAATTATTGTCCACGGTTGGGTTTGCACAGGACAAAATAAGACACAAGCTGACTTTCTTGATTTAGAAGAAAGTCAGTTCTAACAACCAACTAGTTCTCTCACATGTAGACCGCACAGTAGACAGAAGGTGAACATCATCATTTTATGAATGGGATCCCCAAAGCCATTCTTTAAAATTCTTTTTGTCTTCAAGTTAGCTATCATACACAGTAATTGGTTGAGAACACACATAAGCTGCAATACCAGAAGAAAAAAGTGCATCCTTAATGGACGTCACATAACTTCCTTTGGACCCATGCCATAACTTCCCATGATAGTGCTGGTTGTAGTTTTGCACAGAAATAGATATGCAACAAGTTGTTTCATCAAATCTTATCAGCTGTCTTTCTTCCTGCTCAAATATGTTCCAGTCCTACAGAATAAACATGTCAAAAGTGTATTGCCAACTATCAAAATAGAATGCTCTTCAAGTCTAAGGCAAACCATTCTCTTTCATGACCCTCAACACAAGTCACTAGCCCATTGCATTTTCAATTTCTTCCATCCCAGGCAGCACTTCTTTCTGTGATATATAATTAATCAGTCATTGAATAAAATACAGAGATGAGCACTGAGGTAATCATCTAAACACAGATCATTCAGACAAGTGCTCTCATCTCTGGGCAACAAGCCCACCCTCTTCCAGTTTTGCTTTCTCTTCAGTCCTTTAGTGGACACTAGCCCAATTGCGACAGAAGAGTGCCAAGTCCAGAGCAGCCTCATGGTCCAGACCTTTAGGAAGTTGGAGATGGATTTGATTCACTTCAGCACCCAGCAAGGTACACGATTTCGCAGCAATTGCACTCTCTGTCTACGACGAGGTTTCTTAGCCAGCTGGCTCTTACACAGTCAGCAGTAACAGCAACACAACTGAAAAGCATATGTTCTGTTGCAGATGAATTAGAAACATTATTTATGAGACATTATCCCTCAGGATAACATTCTGGGTTGTAGATCCAAATAGAAAGGAGTATTTCTCTGATATTCTGTGAGAGTTTCCTATTTCCTGCAGAGTCATAAGTTTCCACACATTCGCCACTTACAGCTCTTAGAGTTACCTTTATGCACTCCCTGCTGTTATTAACAATTCTCTAGACCTATATTTATTTCTAACCACAAATCACACTGATGCAAATGACATTTGTATCATATAGCTGCTTTTGTTGGCCTTCTGCGATAGCATCATGGAAATGCACAGGAAATCTTCAAAATCCCCCTGGCAGTAATTTTGTATGAGTTACAGTAGGAGTCCCACAGTCTTTCCAACTGTAGAAGCAGATTAAATAATAACCTTATCTTAACTGGTATAAAGAGCACTAGAATTGCAGTACCTTTTGCTACTGAGAGTACTTCTAAATCTAGCCAATTCAATATCAAAGTAATATAATTGAATGCATTGCAGAACTTGCCAGGTAGTAAGTACACACTCACTTTAAAAAGCCCAGAGTCTATTGCCTTTGACCCTTCAAAAATAAGTAAATAAGATTCAGCCACAGATGCAGACATAAATTCAAGAGACCAATGACACTAAACTTTCACAGCAGCAAAAAAGAGAAGGGGTAAATTGAATTCAAATACCCTCTGAATGGAAAGCAAAAAATGTTCTCATTCAGAGCATATCTTCATTCAATATTTTTTAAGAATAAAAAACCTAGCTAAGCATTATCATAAGGAGAATAACAAGATATTCTAAAATAAACTGAACAGAAAGATCTCAGCACCAAACGGGAGATGCTTTTGATGCAATATTTGCAGAAAAATCCCTAGTGTAGGAAAGTATTCAGTTAATGGATTATGTTCAGATTTAATTTAGTTTTTCCCTTCACAAAGAGGCAAAACTGCAACCACCTCATAGCCATCAGACAAAACCAGCTAGTGCACATGAACACTTAGGTCATGCAGAGAACGAGATCTTCAGTTGCAGCAGGCATGGCAGTAAGATGCACATCACATGGCTTTTCTAGGACCTATTACAATATAGCCTTCATGCCCTCCTTTGAAAGGAAATCCAGGCTCATAAACAGATGGTGCCCATGTAGCTTTTTAACAGAATACATCAGAAATAGTGCTAATGTATTT
The DNA here is from genome assembly GCA_034008185.1 of Gorsachius magnificus. Lineage (NCBI taxonomy): Eukaryota > Metazoa > Chordata > Aves > Pelecaniformes > Ardeidae > Gorsachius > Gorsachius magnificus. Next base: position 30,124,465 of record CM067084.1, on the reverse strand, counting down.
TTCTTGGTAGTCCAGCTTTGATACTCAGCATAGACTGCAAAGAATTTTTCGAAGAAAAGCATCGAAGAGAAATAACTGCCCCAGGTCAGCGGGCAATCAAATGACAAAATGCCCAGTACAACCCTGGGCTCCTTGCTCCACCTAATTAACAAATTTTGGGCCACTCTATTCTCCTTACATACTTGCTTCACTTCATGTGGATCATTTGTCTGCTTGTCCCTCTTCTCAAAGACCAAGCTGTTCAGTAGATGCCCATTTACTTTCCTGGCAGCTCCTGTGTTGCTCACACTTTCCCATTGGAGTCATTCATCACTCCTTGCCTCCAGAGCAGAGCTAAGGACCTAACACAGCTTCTCCTGAAATAAGTAGGAAAAACCATCCTGATCTTTGCCAGAATAGGAGCTGGATGTGCTAAGGTTCATCCCAAAGGAACTACATGAAAAATGGTACTGAACAGAAAAGAAACTAGGTCTTATACCACCGTACTCTCAAGAGCATAGTAAGGGGTTCAGGAATCAGAAGACACCTGATGGCAGCTATTTTTATTTTCTCTTATGCCTCATAGACATCTTCCATCTACCCTTATGGCTGTTCACAAGGCTGTGGTGTAGTGTGGATTGGTGCCAAGGATTAAGCAGGAAACATAAGGTAGAACCTCTGAATCACCTCCAGGCTGTGCTTTATTAACTCCTTAGCAGTGCTGGAAGCTGCCTTTGTATGCTGCTTCAAGTTCCCATGTTTCTCTTCCAAGTCCTTATTTACAGACAACTTTTCAGTCAATCAACTCAAGGAATGAAAGCTGTGAGAAGCACGTCACTTCAGCTGTAACAGCAGCACAGTGTGTTATTTGTTTCCATTGGCCAGGAATGACAGAGATGGACGTGAATTAAAATTTGGCTTCTTTCTTAAACTATAACAAGGTATTTTAGTGCTGCTTCCACTTTCATTCGAAGTTTCCAAATCCTGCCTTCAGTATTTGTTGTTAGTTGTGTTTCTCTAACCAAATCTTACATGCCAACTTCCTGCAAGCAGTTCTGTTTGCTCAGATCACAAGCTAAACACAAGTGATCACCCTTGCTGGTGAAATAAAGGCCATGAATTTCATAACTCGTAGCCATAGCATGGCAGAAACAGGAGGAATAGCTACCATCATTTCATCACCTTGAAGGAAAAGAGCTTCATAAAAGCATTCTTCAACTCCTCTTCTATCTTCAAACCAGGAAATTTCATCAATAATTTATACAACTTTCTATGGTTGCCATAGTTGGCAGTTTAGTGTGACTTTATTTGCATTTGTGACCAAATAATAAATATTATTTTTAATGCTCTGTACTTTGACTCATTGCTCTTTTTCACTGCCCTCTATTCCTCCCTAACTATGTATCTGTGGAAACAGACACCAGAAATGCAGCTCCCCTTTGATCCCATGTTATTTTGTATTGAGCCTGTAATATGTGGCTTCAAATGCAAGACACAAAACCTTTTCTTTAAATACAAATGTAGCTTCTGAAATCTTGTATCTTGAACATGAAAGGGGTCAAATCCACTGCCAAAGCAATCAATGACCACCAAAAGTCTAAGGTCCTGTTATCATGACTGGACATATAAAAGGATAGGTGCTAAACCAGCAAAGTGGGTTTTTTTTCAGAAATTTTGAAAGATTGTACATTCTAGTACAAGACCTTTAAAAAATTATGGTAATTTCTCATCAACTAAAACTATTTTTAATTCACTATACATTTAAAAATTTTACACCTGAAGTGTTTTTTATTTCCTGCCATTTTCTGTGGATTAAATTAAGAACATCTTAAAGCCCTACAAATTCAGTGTCAAGCTTTTTATGGTCCAGAAATTAAGGGTGTATAGTTTTCTTCTGTGGTCTTTCTTTAGAGCAAGCTGAAGTAAAAAACTAGATTTTGTAAAGCAATAGAGATAGAAATTGATTCAGATACTGCACAGATCTCATCCTCAGTGTCTTATGCCTTTCACGTCAGCATAGGGAGAAGGGGAGAGAGGGCTGAGGGGATATAAATGAACTGTACAAGAACCAGTTCAAATACATTTTCTAACAGCATTGCCACCAGCTTACATCAACCTGGAAAACACAGATCTTTCTATCTAGTGTCCCAGAACACGAGGCTGCTCCAGGCAGCAATGCCACAGGAAAGGTGAGCAAGGAAAACTCAACTCTTCCGAATTGTCAAAAAAAAAAAAAAAAAAGCCTATGCTGCTAGTTGAGCTGAGTACAAATGAAGTTGAGCTGAGTACAAATGAGACAGAAAATGGTTTCAAAGGTAGCATCAAGACATATTTAGAAAATGGAGCTAAACAGATATTTAGGCTGAGGGTTGGATTTACCACGGAAAGTAAGAGTATGAATTCAACCTCTGACAAAGCTCTGGGTGCTCATTGGTATTGCTGTACTTGAGTGAAACACGCAGCTGAGCATTCTTAATACTCTTCTCTGCTAACACCGTGAAGGGAAAAGACAGCTAGTGCTCCTGAAACACAAGCCTAAATCACAAACAATTTGCACGGTTTTGCCACAGGGCTTAATTAACGCTACTTAACTTTCCTGTTTATGAATGCTAAAAAATGCTGGAGCTGAGAGACATCTGATTGCTGGCACGTTTATAAAGGAAAATCAATGTGTTTGCTAAGAAAAGAGAAACAAATTACACAGCACAGTGATATATAGCAAACATCAACACAAAGTTGCCGTACGTAATGGACTGCTAAAGTCAGAGAAGCACTCTGCTAGCTTTTAGTAGAACAGATACAGGAGAAGTAAACAGCAGTTTTGCACTTGCTGGTGACATCCATCAGAAAGCAACACATTAAAAAGTCTTCTTTAAAATCCTATTCTGTAACCCAACACTGCAATTACAATGCTTATTTAAGAGTCTCAAACACTGTGGATGTGAGAAGATACAGAAAAATACATATACAAGTAATGCCCAAGTGGGCTTATACTATCAATATCTGCTCCAGGCAGCGCGAATAAAATGGATGATTTAAGAACTTCATATTTTCCTTTTTGCTGAAGTCAGTTTCCTCAAATGTTTCTCCATCTTTTTCCATTTTCAGTCACTCACCTTCTGCACTGAGAAAAGTTTTGGAGTATTAGTGTTTGAATTCCAGCATGTCTTAAAGGTTTCTTAAGCCATGATGCTTAAGATGGTTTTGTGTTACAGCCTGTTCTGTACTATTACAACAACTGGCAGAAGAGACAAGAAACAAAGCTCTGTTAGAGTACGTGTCCAAGGTAGTGAACATTTCTCACAACAGAACAGCTGAGAAATGGGATTATAAAGCCTCCATGTGCTATCCTTGAAACAGAACTGAAAATGTAGAAAGGTAAGCAATTGTAACCAAAATTTGCAAATTGCAGGGATTTTTATTCACAGTCTCTGCCAAGAAGAGATGAGAGCCAAAGCTATTATTTCAGTACTCTGAAACAACAATGTGAACTAGCTGAAGGATTTACCTCTGAGTTCAGGGAGGACATGTTGTCACCCCTAAGCTATTTGTCTCTACTAGAAAAACTGGGCTTTCAGATTTATTTCCAAGCCAACAATATTTTTTTCAGCATTTGAGCAAATAATACCTATAGGACAAGCTATTACACATAAAGAAGAAAGGCATGGCACTCCCATTAGAGTCTCTGTATATAATGATAATGTTGGGAAAGAAAATGTTTTTCTCCCTAAATGACATGGAAAAGTCAACTCCTTTGGCCCACTCATTAGCCTAGAGGAAATCCATCCTATCGAAAACACTGGGAGCTGGAGTGGGTCCATAACTGAGACAGATGATTGTTGTTCTTAATACAATGATTCATGTGTAATAATAATGGTGAGCATTTGCACAGTGTTTCCACCTACATTTTCCAAAAAGCTTTACAAACATTAGCTATTTAATTCACAAAACCACCATTCAAAGGGAGTGATTATTAGGTAAATGCCTAAAGAACACAACCCAGTGATATTTTCTTTAACCTTGTCTTATGCTTTGATTTCCACATACTTCTAACATAAATCTCTTCTGGAAAAATCATTTGGATAATTACTGTGAATTATTGTTTGCAAGTTCATTTTTCTACTTCAGCTGCAGAAGTGAACGATTTAAAAGATAGTCTGTCTTACTGTATTTGACTAGATCTCCCTATAAACTAGGGTCTTTACATTCAAACAGCATCAAAGGACAAGCAATGGGTGACCTTGTGAAAGGTGGCTATTCTTCATTCTGAATTCTGTTGCTGTCCTAGCTGGCCTGTGCATTTCTGAGCACAGCCAGTTAGACACCACGCTAGACCTTATTAACAGCAAAATGAGCTGTTTCTGCTCTGTGTTTCTGCTCTCAGCCAGCTAAACATCTTCATGTCATTGTATTCGGGGGAAAAGATATTGCCAGGTTTTTTTGAAAGGGAATAACCAGCTTGACTAACATTTAACAAAAGCTTAGTTTGACTAATATTAATACGAGCTTTTTGGGGGCGGGGGGAGTCCTTCTTTTAAATTAATTCTGCTACTTTTAGAGGCTTGCTTTAATGCACTGTAGCTACACAGCGAGCTCTGTCCTTTGTGCTTCTATATATCCACTAGCTGCTCCTTCCTCAAGCCAAGCGCCTTTACATTTTCTCAGCTCTCCTCCTTCTCCCTAGTTAGAACCAATCTTTCAGGTTTCTGCAAGAAGCTGAAGGTTCCTGCACACAAGTCGTTACAAGAGCAGTGATGAACCCTCTCAGACTGCACAATTTATTCATGGACTTCCATATCAGAGGGAGTCTGACAGCTCTGAGAGGAAGGGCTGGACTGGATTTCCCTGAGGCATAAAAACAGACTAACAAAACCAAAACATTTAATCACCAAAAATGCAGCATTCTCTTCCAGGAAGTACAATTCTGTACTGCAATTTAGATGTTTTTGAGATTATCTGAATGACTGTTGGCAAGTAACTGCTAATAATTTTGCTTTATTCCAGGCTCAGATGCCGGCTCCTAAGTAGTCCCTCACACAGCTTTGTTAGCTTCCACTGGACTGGCTGGGCTGATAAAGTTCTACATCATCCACTCTAAATCAAAATTCAGACCCAAATGCCTTAAATGACCGCTGTTATTAGACTGTAAATTCTTTCATTCTCCTGAATGGTAGTGTATGTGCTCAACTAAAAAATTACCACTAACTCTTATTAATGTTTGCAAGTACGTAATTTCCCTTCTTCAATGTTTTCCATTGACTCCCACAACACCTCTTGCAAAATGTCAGCATTCTTCTTCAATGACAGTACATATTTTGTTACAGTGTTTGATGTCTTACTGTTATTTCATTTCATTTATTGTTTTCTAAAAAAGAAACTGTATTGACCTTTAAGAATTAGGTGTGACAGACATAAATGTAAACAGCCTCCTGCCTTCCTGAAGCAAATGCTAGTTTTCTCCCATGTCATTTAGGCTGTCTCCAGTTTTCTCTTCTGTCAGTGTAATTCTCAGTTGTTCTATCCCAAGAGAATGGCATTCAGCTATGCAATCGAGGTGTTTCTGGCACAGACTTTGTTTTTCAGATACAAGGCAGATTAGAAGATCAAATTAATCAACAAGCTTGATTATGCCTAATGGGGGATTAAGTTCTGTCTCTCTGGTTTTTTTATGCTAAATTTGCTAGATAAAAGACACATTTATCCATTTCTAATCCATAGTCCTACCTGTTTGGACATTTGTTACTCAAAGCTGTTGTTTGCTTTTCATCTACCATACTGCATGTTCCTTATAGAGAGAATCTGTGCATTTTACACATGATAATCATCTCCCTCTGGAAACTTTAAACCTACCAACATTATTCAATAGTTTTCTTCCACATTTTGTGGTTCCTATAATTCTGAAAGGCGCTGCTAAAAACTCTAGCTAAAACTTACAAAGAATGTCATTAAAAAATGCAGAATACCATCCTAGCCAGAAAAATCATACAGGATTCAGAAGAAATCAACTCATTTTTATATGATGTACAAAACAGGTTGCGTGTAATAGGGAATAGTATTTTTCTACAAGTTTTCACAATCTATTGCTGTTCCAGTTTATATTTCTTAAAAAGTCCTATAGGAATGCTTGTATTTTCTCTTAACACTCCAGGAGAAATAAAAACAGGTAAAGTCATATTACTGCCCCAGATACAAATGATCAACTCCTTGTACAACAAAAACCTGCCCCTTAACATCTCATTAGCTGACACACAGATCATTCTAAAAGAATTTAATTGACAGAAGCCCCAGCTTTCTTCCACCACAGCAATTCCTGTGTCTCATTTATTCTAATCTCTACCTTCCCCCAAGGAATGGCTGCTTCAAAGATTTCTACAGCCAGCCTGTTCTATCCTCTCTCTCTGGCCACCCATTCCTTCCAATGCTCTGACACAAGAACAAATCATCTCAAGGATCCAAAAATTAGGATTCTGATCTTAAAAGGCAAAGCAGTCCACTGAATATCCTCAGCTTGGGGGCGGAAGGCTAAAAATCTTCAGGGCCTTTTCATTTGCCCTCTGGTTTCTCAGGGGATGTAATTTTTCAAATTCCCTTCTGCAACTAAGGGTTAGAGATTTTTTTAATTAAAGAAACTTAAAATCCTGTAATAACACTGCATGTATATAAAGACCTTTTACTACCAAAAGAGTCAGTATTGACTCTCATGGAATAAAGAGCTTTTACTACATACCCCTGTGGCTATGGGCCCATCGTCCTAGACTTCAACTGGCTGTCTTCACTCAGAGAAAATACAGCAGAATTGATGTAGATATTCTCAGAAAGCACTGGCTCAGTAGCAGCCAAAACTCAAATAAGATGTTATGACCTGTTAGAAACAGTATGAAGAATAAGACACAATAAAACACAGTATGAATCTATAATGCAACTACAACCATTCAGAAAAAAAGATACAGGTAACTAGAACATTTGAAGACAAAGGCAACAATATTTAACAAATGAGAGGTATGTTGTAGTTTACACATGAGAGAGTTTAAAAGTCCTCTGCTTGCAAAAGAACCACATCTACTACATCGTAACTGATTTGGAGAAAATGAATAGACAATGGTTATTTCTTGAGTTTTAGAAAGAAAGATACCAGAGAAAACCCAAAGAAATTATCAGGCCACAACTTTAAGAGACAAGATGAAATACTTTTTGGCACAGGATATTATTTACTTGTGGATCTCACAGCCAGATGATGTATATACCAAAAGTATAAACAAAATCACTTTTGCTAGGTCTCAGAGTGGCTATTAAATGTGGTACCCTTTTTCAACCCAGACTGGTTAATTCAGGGGATTGTAATAGGCTAGTGGTTCCCTTGGGCTAAATTGAGGTGAAACAACACCAAGTGATCAGTTAAATGTTTTATTTGTGATAGAAGCTATTTGAACTGGGAAAGCATAATGGTAGATGGTGTGGGTCCTATTGAGACATTTATGAGAGGAAAAGGGAAAGAGAGGAAAAAGAGGTGATCATGACAAACGGGGCAGTCCTCCAGTGACGGGTGAGCACACGGCTCCTTGTGTACCCCTTTATAGTCTAGTTCCCACCTCCTGATCGCACCAGCCATGCCCCTCCAGGCTAGTTCCCGCCTCTCGAGGACTTACATAACTCTTGGTCTTCTGTGCAGACACCACTGTAGGGGGCTGGTTGTGGAGGGTCTTTCGGGGCGGTTGTGAACTCCTTCCTCAAATAAACTCCACATGACCCCTAGTCATATATGTCGGGCCAGTCCAACCATCTGTCATATCGGTCCGGTCCAAGCATGGGATTGCGGGCCTATCAGGACATGGGACTGCACACCCTACGGCATGCCCCCCTGCGTCCCACACCAACCAGGTACCCCACTGCCACGAAGACCACAACGTTTGAGACATCGACATACGTTAACTCTTTCAGTCCCTCATATACCCTAAATGTGATCTACTCAGTAAGTTCCCAGGGCACCACATAAAAAAAAGTTGGATGGCACACCAGGGGAAAGACCATATTGTCATACTTCTCCAGTTCTGTATGTTTCTGTCACAGAAATCTGCAGCTGATCATAGTCATGTAGAGGGTTCAGCTTTATCCATCTTTGTACTGGAAAAGACCTGGTGCTCAGGTCTTCACCCAGAAGCTCATCTTTACAGAGTCTTCAGAGTCATTCTGTACTTACCTGGAACTACTGAGGCCTCCTTTACTGGAAGAAAAAAATAGCAGAGGCATCACTCTTTAGGTGAAACTCTCTGGCTATTGAAAAACATTTTCATTGCAGTGGGATTTCAGGAGAGTAATTTACTTCACTGAACTTCCCTTCTCTTAAAAGTTGAAGATCTTTAAATCAATTTCACAGATTCTGCACTAACCAGAGAATACTCTGTACAGACCTTAAGAGTTAGAGCTTCTCGATCTGTGTGCTTTTCAAGACTTAGCATCATAGGACTGAAGAAAAAGTTTCCACCAGACTGATTGCTCAGTGTAGTCAATGGTAAAGATAGACAAGCTTTAAAAAAATGTATGTATATAGTGGGACCTTTCCATGGGATTTGGAGCTTGTGCTGGTAATGATTTATAATGCTAAAATACATTCTAGACTTGTCTAACAGTATATGATTCCATCACAGATAAAAGATGCAGAGTACACACAACAGAAAAGATTATTTCAGTTTTCTGTGGTGGGAGATGATTCCTGGGTTAGCTGATTAATTGCATTAGCAAAGAGTCTTGCAAAATAAAAAGCCTGTGGGACGAAGAACATTCTGACAGGAAAGAGATCCGTAAAAAGGTGACAACATGCACTGATTAGCATATCAATATGAATTTGTCAGTCATATAAACCTGGAATGCCAGGTTGCACTTCACTTTAAAAAAGAACAGTTTGCTCTTCTCAGATAAGAAGTGACAGCAGTGAAAAACACAGTTGATTGCTGCAGATTGATGGCAGTTGGGGTAAGGGAGATGCAACTGGATAAAGAAAATCTTTAAGTGAAACATGCTATTTTCTATCCACAATATCAAATCGCTATTTTCTGACCTTAAGGCTTTAGGCTGCCAATAAAGAGATGGCAGGAGCTGGACAGTACGCAAAGAAGACAGCCTCCAGTGTACAGCCACAACACATTTCAATATGTGTTTTGGTCCTGAATCAAGACAAAAAAAATGAACATAGAGCTTGAGGTTAATTTTTTCCCAAGTGGAAATTCTCAAAAGTTTAGATTTAAAAAAAAAAAACAAACAAACACCAAAAAACAAAAAAAAACCAAAACGCTTTGCCGTATTTCACAAAAGAAACAATTTCAACAGTCCGCAAGTGAAACACTTTCATTTCAGGTTTGGAGACATGAGTAGCACCTAGACTCTGTAGTAATGGAGTCTGGATAAAATCTCACCAATGAAAGACAGGGGTCTAAACAAATCTGCTCTGTGTTGACAGATAAAACTGCAATATTTTTAGGTCTCACAATGGATGCCTGACAAAATGTATCGCTATACAAGCATTAATATAACCACAGACACAAATAGTGTTTTTCAGTCCTTCCTCCTCCCCCCGCCCCAAACAACTTGGTTCAACTTCCAATTATTTTCAGTGCTCTCTTTCCAATTTCCTGTTTCCCTGCTACTTATTGATTTGTCTTTTTCCCTTTTGTCCTTCCTTTGGGTTTCTTCTCTTCAGTTTTCTATCTTTTTATTCTGAATGGAATAATGGCTGCTGTTTTCCACTGCCCCAGCTACAGACTCCAGTTACCCTTTGCTTTGCCTTCTCGGGCATCCCACACGCTGCCTCAGTAAGAAACAAGAGCATGAGGCAAAAACACTGCTCAGCAGCAAGGAACACTACTTCATTTTTCTGGGATGAAATGATGTTTCATTAGGGCAATGCAGGAATTCATTCAAAGTACACATGCCAGTCCAGGATTTCCCTATCTCTATCGTCCATAAAAGAAAATGTGTGCTGAAGGGCCCTTTCTCTGCCAGATTAATCTGGAAATAAATCCATTAGATAACACTGAACACATTAAGTCAGGCACAAGAAATAAGTTTCTTCAGCCTACAAATGCTACCTCTACACATATTCCTATCACTACAAATCCTACTTGCCAAAATTAAATGAACAATTTAGTGAGACAACAAACATTTTATCAACACCCACCATCTGTATTGGTTTTAAAAGAGCAAAAGATTTATAAACCAGCTTCAATCCCAAATGCTTGCTACATGTATGAGAACAAATTATTTTCAGACAATAGCCTGAAGGGAATATGGGAGATTTAATCAAAAGATTTTTTTTTTATTTTTTTTTCTCCCTGCCTGCCTCAGGAAAGCTCAGGGAGACTCACATTTTATTTTAAAAATCCCAGATCTCTGAACTCTTTTTAAGGACCTTTTTGTAGCTACTCTCTTATAAAAGCCATTGCACTGGGGAAGGGTAGTTGCTTCTGGTTTTTTTACAGTAAGGCTTAGTTTGTAAATTCATAATACCGTTGTGGTGGGTTGACCCTGGCTGGACACCGGGTGCCTGCCGAAGCTGCTCTGTCACTTCCCTCCTCAGCTGGACAAGGGAGAGAAAATACAATGAAAAGCTCATGGGTTGGGGCAGGGAGAGATCACTCTGCAATTACTGTCACAGGCAAAACAGACTTGACTTGGGGAAATCAGTTTAATTTATTACCAATCAAATCGGAGTAGAGTAATGAGAAATAAAAGCAAATCTTAAAACACCTTTCCCCCATCCCTTCTTCCCAGGCCCAACCTCACTCCTGATTTTCTCTGCCTCCTCCCCCGCAGCAGCACAGGGGGATGGGGAATGGTGGTTGGGGTCAGTTCATCACACGCGGTCTCTGCTGCTTCTTCCTCCTCAGGGGGAGGGCTCCTCACACTCTGCCCCTGCTCCAGTCTGGGGTCCCTTCCACAGCAGACAGTCCTCCATGAACTCCAGCATGGGTCCTTCCTACAGGCTGCAGTTCTTCACAAACTGCTCCAGCATGGGTCCCTTCCACAGGGTGCAGTCCTTCAGGAACAGAGTGCTCCAGGGTGACCCCATGGAGTCACCAGCCCTGCCAACAAACCTGCTGCAGCGCCTGGAGCACCTCCTCCCCCTCCTTCTGCACTGACCTTGGTATCTTCAGGGCTGTTCCTCTCAGATATTCTCACTCCTCTCTCCGGCTCAATTGTGCAGGGTCCCCCCCCCATCCTCTTCTTAAATATGTTATCCCAGAGAAGCTACCACCATCTCTGATGGGCTCCGCCTTGGCCAGCGGCAGGTCTGTCTTGGAGCCGGCTGGCTTTAGCCCTACTGGACACAGGAGAAGCTTCTAGCAACTTCTCACAGGAATCACCCCTGTAGGCCCCCCCACTACCAAAACTTTGCCAGGCAAATACAATACAACCGTAGAACTAATTTTCATTTATCCGTCGTTGGACTAATGATTCAACTACAAGGTATAAAAATTGACTTTAGGACATCCATGTTCATATCTGTTTATGTCTCTGAACTGAGGGGTATGCATGTGGGAAAAAATTCAGGCTGTGAGCCATTTTCTTTGTTGTTTACATAAACAGGAAGAGGTTTCCACCTTTATTTAAAAGAAGTCTGGTAAAGCTAGAAGGCATTTTTAGCATAAGATCGCTACCTGGTGCCTACCCTAAATGAATGGTATCCTTTAAAGAGAGCAATGTTGTTGACCGATTAATATGGTTAGAGAAATTACCACATGATCACTTATCATCACTGTGGATGCAACAACACATTATGGATGTAGATACAGGGTCCATCCACCTGCATTGTCTCTGTGGTCAGGAAAGGAGTAGCAGTGCTATCTACTAACTTCTTCATCATTTCCAGATAAAACTTGTTTTCTTGTTCCAAAAACAGCAACAAGGATCAGAAGTAGTTTATTAGCTGCAAATTATGGAGCTGTCATGGCCCCTTCATCATTAAACTTGCCACAGTGTTTCAGTTTTGCTTCTGACTATCCTCTCTCCTAGGAAAAACACGCTATCCAACAAATAGATTGGTCATAAGGCCAACGTAGGCCTACAAAAGTTGAAGTCAATTAGTTAAGGGAACTTAAATTACTGCAATCTGCAACTGGGCAAAACATTTCTAAGCCTGTGGGAAAAAATGATCTCACATCAATTTACTGATTACTAAACTTGCTAAACTCCCAATTAACTGTAAATTCCTGAAGATGACTGGGATTTTAAGGTACATGTCTGCTCTCAACAGCAGTCTCAGAGCACAGATAGCCCTCATACGAAAAAACACTCTTCTCTGAAATGTCTTTTTCTTGGCAATAGAATATTCTACTCTTAAGCCATATTAAAATACAGGGTTTGTGGTTTTTCCAGTTTTCCAAAACCACATCTTTACTTTATTACTTATTTGACTGTACAGAATGGGAATATTTTAAACATTTATTTGAAAACCTATTTGCTGGATAAGAGTTTCATTTCAAAAGAAATATTATACATACTTTTTCTTTATAAAGCAAAAATACGCTTTTCATAGCAATATTTGAAACATTTAAAAAAAGGGAACAGTTTACAGAAAGCAGTAAAAGTAACATCCTTGGGTGTCCCAAGATGCTTTTACTGAAATTCGGACACCCTTACTGAAAACTGGATCTCTTTATTGAAAATTAAATTTCTCTGACTAAATACATTCAAAGTGCATAAAACTCAAATCACTGCTGAATTATTTGTATTTTTTTTTCAGATAAGCAGGCATGAGAGGTGTTTCAAAACAGCAAGAAAGAAAAAACTCATATCATAAAGTGTAATGAGGAAACTCTCCAAATTTGATTTCCCATTTCATTGGCTATCTAGAGCTTGCCTAATCTGCTTGCTCAGTTTAAAGAATCAGTGACAAAATCATTTTAAGAAAAAATTTTGGGAACGCATAGAAATGCAACAATTAAAATTTTCAGGGTCTTGACAATCTATCTTGATATTCAAATTCTACGCAGTTGCCTGGATCACTTGTTACCCAGCTGTTTCTAAGCCATCTTGAAGAGAAATAAGAGAAATAAAGTGAACACTTTAGAGAAGATTGCACCTTTATATCATAGCATTAAATGGATGGTATCATCTCCAAAATTTTATTTTCATTTTGCAAAACAGAAGATATTCCAAACGTACCCAAAATAATTACTGCCCTTGGGTTTTGATTGCCTGAGTCCCATGGTCAGTATTTTGAAATCCCTGCTTTCTGTTATAAAAGAATTGTTCATCTCTTGAAGACCCGTGTGTCCTTTCTTCATCTAAGGATATGGAGTTTGAACATCTCAGTGAAAAAATTCCTCATCTGCAATTGAGTTAAGAGACTTCCAAAAGGAGTGAGAAAGGGTGTGTCTATCGAGTGTAAGTCCTATGCAAACAAAAACTTACATGAGAGGATATTCAAAAAATATAATTTTAGGGTCCTGTGGGTAGAGGTCTGTATTGGTTTTGGTTGGGGTAGAGTTAAATTTCTTCATAGTAGCTTGTACGGGGCTATGTTTTGGATTAGTGATGAAAACGGTCTTGGTAACACAAATATGTTTTGCTTATTACTGAGCAGTGCTTACAGAGAGTCAAGACCTTTTCTGCTTCTCAGACTGCCCTGCCAGTGAGTAGGCTGGGGGTGTACAAGAAGTTGGGAGGGGACACAGCTGGGACAGCTGACCCCAATCCCAATATCCCAAAGGGGTATTCCATACCATATGATGTCATGCTCAGCATATAAAGCTGGAGGAAGAAGAAGAAAGGGGAGGACATGCAGAGTTATGGCATTTGTCTTCCCAAGTAACCATTATCCTGATTTCCTGGAGATGGCTGAACACCTGCCTGCCAATGGGAAATAGTGATTGAATTCCTTATTTTGCTTTGCTTACACAAGCAGCTTTTGCTTTACCTATTAAATTGTCTTTATCTCAGCCCATGAGTTTTCTCACTTTTTTCCTTCCAATTCTATCCCCTACCCCAGCGGGGGCAGAAGGGGGAGTAAGCGAGCAGCCATGTGGTGCTTAGCTGCCTATGGTGGTTAAACCACAACAAGCTCATAACAGGATGCTTAGAAGGATCAGGTAGCCTAGAGGAAAGAATAAATGCCAAGTACCCTCATGAAAAATTACAATTCATCTTTTCCAGGAATTCATGTCAAAAAAAATGAAAAAGCAAGCATGAAAATCTCTCTCAGCTGATGGACAGCAAATAAGAGCCAAATGAGAGAATTGAGACATTGCTACTTGAGTAGCATGCAAGAAGTGGCAAGGCACAGGCAGCTCTACACACTGGAATGTCATACACTGCAGGAGCTGCATTAGTAGCCAGTTGCCACAGTCCTTCCTCAGACATACCATCCACTTAAACACATTAGACAACTTTCCTACCAGTACTATATTCAATTCATATTTTATGTGTATGTGTATAATATTTATTATACATATAAATGAACACACCAGATCTATGGCAGAATTCTTTTCTGTTATGCTCTAAAGCCAGGCACCAGAGAAGTGAGAAATTAGGAGCAAAGTAGAGTTGACCATGTATTTTTAATCCTTGTGAGTAATTGTAACTGAAACAGAAGAGCAAACAAACATGCTCTCCCAAAAGCAACAGAAAAGTTGATGTTCTGAGGGGATCCAGCTTAGTATCTGTGAGTCCTTCCTTGAATTCTTGCTAATAGTCTAAAGCCAGTGAAACATTTAAAGTAAGAATCTCTAGGTCCTGGCCTGGTACATTAATAAATTGATAGCAGCTTCTTAATCAAGTTAATCGATCAGCTATGAGCATACATATTCAAGTTCCTTAAAGACTGAAGAAGAGAAACCTGCTTTGACAGAAGAGTAGATCAGAGTCCACCTATGAAATGTGTGAGCCCACTCATTGAAAAATACATATAAACAATTAATCAATTATGCATTTCAAAAGCATATCTGAATCAATAAGCAATAGAAGCTCTGTTACTATAAGAGATCAGTCAAAATAATATTTTGAGACAGTTTTTGACAGGAATAGACATTCTAAGTGAGCAACTTGCATGTGTTTGTAGGAAATTTACACTGAAAATTTCAACTTTTTGCTAAGAAAAATTTCAATTTTCAAGATTTTTTTTAGAAATTGAAGAGGAAAAAAAAAGAAAATTTGTATAAAGGCAAGTTTTCCACAGGTAAAAAAAATCTTCCTATTACTACAGTAAATAACAGAAGCTGTCTGATCAAATCATGCTCACACTCATGAAAATAATACAAGAAAGCATTTGCCATGCACAGTTTCTACTTTGCATTGTAATTTATGACTACAGGCCCAGACACCGAACATCAGTCAGTCAGCTGGACAGGGTAAATGGAGAAATCAACCAGTGATTAAGCAATATGGTAATTCCACCTCTCATAAATACTCCTAAAGGGACGATCATCTTTCATTTAAGGAAAGTAATTTTGCCATCAATTCTTGTCAATATTAGCTCTAGTATAGCACTGTATAGTACAACATAGTTTAGTACAGTATAGTGCAGCAGAGCATAGAACAGCTAAAGAGCACACAAGATCTGTCTTCACATAAAATAAGCTGAGAGACTGAGTCTCAATCAGACAAAAATATATGCCACATTGTTACTTGAGAATTAATTAAAAAGGAAAAAAGGGACACAATGATAAAAATCTATGTACCTTCCACAAAGTTCCAAAATAATTAGTCATCAAATGTGAATGCTAATATTTAGAACTTGTCTAAATAAAGAAGATGTATTCTTTACAAATTATATTTAGTTACTACCTTTTGGTTTTGTGCCTCTTTCTCCCTTTTTGCTACTGCTTGTTCAAAACTCATCTGGTGATATATGTTGTATCCACAAAAAATAAATTAGTCTAAATCATTTCACCTCAGAAAATTAATTGCCTTCCTCTCTGTTGTCTTCATAATGCCTCTGGAACATGCTGAATTACTGAGAAAGGTCAGCTCATGTGCAACAAGATTCTTTTTCTGCCAAATGAGCCTGTCTGACACCAGAAATAGGAGAAAGGTTTTGTGATTTAGTACATAAAAGAGCAATCCGATTTTTTGCAAAGAGTGGCATACACAGAAAAGCTTGGGACAAAATTACTGACACTTGGTTTCCAACCTTAACAGCAATACTTTGTTGATATAACTGGTAACGTCAGAGCACTTTACAAAGCAGATTAGGAGGATGAAAATTTTGAACTTGAGAGAGGAACTGATTTCTCCAAGCTGGGTTGTGCCACAGCCAAATAGAACGCAGGTCTCCACAAATCCAGTTCCATGCTCTTAACACTAAGCAACCAATTGTCTTTCACCTGCCACTGCTCTAGGAAAAAGCATAAGATTAACTAAGAATATACATTTCCTTACTTATTTTTTCAAGTAAATATAGCTCATTCCACATGTTATAAACCAAAAACTGCTGGTTCTAAGCATTGTCAAGAATACTGAACAGGGATGGTGTAGCATAAAAATGTGTAGCAGCCAGGTGATTTAATAGGTCAGCTCAATTAAAAGAAAAGGCAATAGGAACACTATCTCATGCTAAGACAAAACTAGTATAACTTGGCTTCCTGTTCTACAATTTACAGAATAGATCACCTGAAGAATTTGTGGCACTGCAGATCAGCCCCAGATTGAGCACTACCAGCATACTTAAAATACTGTGTGCTAAAATAAGCAAAAAGTGAGAAATACCCTTACTCTTCACTCTCCTCCTCTACACAGCACAACTAAGGCTTACACAGAGCTGAGAAATTAAATATTTTCAACAAAAGCCCAAACAAAAAAACTCAGGAAATAGTTTTGAAAATAATTTCCAATTATAAGTTACTTTTAATCTTCTTCTCATTAGTTACCATGTTAGAAGCATAGGAGCTAGTAAAAAAACACTGTCTTGAACTCTGCTAATTCTCTAGTAATACTTCATAAATGAGAGAATAACGTAGCCCAGAAAATAATTCTCTAGCATATAGGAAGAGAAATCACTGACAATAAGAGTTTGATGGATCAGACCCCCAAAAGGGAGCTAGCATATCCTACATAAGATGATCAAGGCAAGGAAAATATATTCAGCACTAAAAATTATTCTTAGAGTGATGATGACCACAGAAATCCTGACCTGATTTGTATCTAAATTATATCTGCTCTTCCTGGATTATCTCCACTATAACTCATTTTTGGTGGGGAACTTTTAAGTACTTTAAATGATGGCTAAGATAAAAAGAGAAACTAAAACATTACTTTTGGATGCAGAGTTAAAATCTGACTTTTCTCTTTAGTTAGGCAGAAAATTAGAGCAACTCCCCAGAAATCAGTGTAATCCTGGATCAACATCAGCATAAGTGAGATCGGAAACTGCCATGAACACCTAACCTAGCATCAGCATGTCTTGTCGTTCTTCCTTACAGTGACTTCTGTAAAGAGTTTAGTCTGTACCCCTTCTTAAGGTAAATTTTCTGTAATAATCCACTGTGCTAAAGTACTTTTTAGTTTTATTATTACTTTTACTTGTAATGTTCAATTCTTCTTGATTCCTTAATCTGCTCTGGTTAATCTGTATGTTTCACAGGGGTTATTGGTATGGCCTCAAGTTGCACAGGGCAGGTTTATGATAGACTTTAGGGAAAACTTCTTCACTGAAAGGGTTATCAGGCATTGGAACGGGCTGCCCAGGGAAGTAGTTGAGTCCCCATCCCTGGAGTTATTTAAATGATGGGTAGACGAGGTGCTTAGGGACATGGTTTAGTGGTGGAATGGCAGGGTTAGGTTAATGGTTGGACTGGATGATCTTAAAGGTCTTTTCCAACCTAAATGATTCTATTCTAGGATTCTATGATATTAAATGTGATGATTTGCTTTTTCTAAAAGCCTCAAAATGCAATTATTCTGTTTTTCCTTAAACTCTAAGCAATATAGAAAAATGTGTGTAGCAGGGATCTTCTTTGGCTGTGCAAATAAAGCTAGAATGCTTTAAAAAAAAAACCAAACACCCCAGTTTACTGAGCAGGCAGACACAGAGTAGCAATTTACAGAACCATTTGCAGCAAACTTGTGGGAAAAAAATATTTGTTGCCTGGAAGGCTTGGAGGAGGGAAATTATGGTTAGCGTAATTTTAGAAAATCTCCCATTAAAAAACCTAACAAAATTACCCTCTTCATCACTCATCTTCTTTTTTTGCTTTTACTATTATAGCTTTTGGGGGGTCGTAATGATATAAAAAACTTCAAATCAATTTGTAATCAGTCATATTTTCTCACATTTTTTTGGACTGTAATGCAGCTTGCTAAACATCAACCATGTATGTGATCTTCAGCAGTCAATAAACAATTGGCCAGTCAACCTCAGAGTGTCACTCCTTGAGCTGACTGCAGGAATGAGTCCTCTTATGCTGAAAAATTCTAATTCTGAATGATGAAAGGCAAATACCAAGTACTCTTGTTACATAAATAATCTTCTTTCGACATGAGTATAGGAAATCAAATGAATAAGAACCCTTTTGTAAACATATAGCATAACAGAAATAAGATGATCCAAAGATTGCAGAAAATGTGCAAGTGGTTGACTGACTTCTTGAAGCCACAAATTGAATTTTGCTGATATGGTCATAGCTGTTTTTTCTTTCATTGCAATTCCAAAGGAAAGAGAAAGATCACACAGCAGAGAAACAGAAACTGATCATTAGGGAGAAGAGACAGGAAATGAAAAAAAATTACGTTTGGCAACAGTGATTAACTTTCATTGAAACATAATAGTCCTTAAGACATGATTATTTCAATAATGGGTTCCATAAAACTCTACATAGGCAGATCGCATTTGGGAATTTTGGAAAAAGAAATTAAATTATTGGTTTTCCTGAAAACCAACTAACTAGTAGACCTTTTGACTTAAGAGACTCTATAGTTTAGAAATAGAATGTTTGTGATAAGGATCATTGTATTCTTATGATGTTATGATTCAGTTTCGGCAGTTGTTTCTTTTCCACTGACCAACGCATAAGCAAACACATAAAACACGACAAGACATTGTCAACATGTAGGCCATGACAGTGGTTTAGAATGTGAAAAAGCCAAATTCAGATCCCTTCTCCACCTGCAACTGAAGCATCTCAGATGAAAAACTGGATTCTGAAGCAGGCAGGGCACAAATCTTAGATTCCAAAATGCAGAACAGGAGAAAACAAATGTTTTCCCACATTTGAGACAGTAGCTGAGAAAGTTTTCTTTTTTGTTCTTTACTTCCAATGCAAAAAGATACATTTCAAGACACAGAATTTGCTACGTTGCCAAGAGGCTCCCTCCTATATTTGTTACACAGCTTTTTTGCAAGATAGACCTTTTCTACTCAGTTATTATATGCTTCCCATATAAGCAATTAAAAAATTCAGTTGACTGATCCTGCTCTAGCACTTGAAATTTAAAATAATTTTTGCACAAAAGTCATAAGGATGTAGTAATTTCATGTGTAAATTTATACTTTTTTTTTTTACTTTTTTCCTTATACAACAAAGAGTAACAAGCTATACTGCCAGAATACTATTTTTTTAGATACTCTGTAGATAGCATTCTAAATCTGTGAGTTGCCTGCAATGCCTCATGAAGAACAATCCATAAAAAATCTTTTTTAATGAAGGAAGCAAGTAACATTGAATATTTTTTTGATACGACAGTGATAGTAAGATAATAAGGAAACTGCTCATCAAATCAAGTCTGAAATTTTCACCAGTAATGCCTATTAAGGCCAAATTGATTCAGTCAGAGGACATTCTAACATCAGCATTAGATTACTAAGTAGCTTTATCTAAGTCTGGTGAAATTTCTATTTATCTCCTGCTTTTTTTCAAGATATTATTATTGTTATTGATTTATGCTTTACCAAAATTCAAGAGTGAAAAGGCAACTTTAGAGACACCTATATACATCCATCCCTGTTACAACTGTACTCGGAGCGCCACAGGTAGACAATTGAAATAAAAATAGCGCTTGATGTCAAATACTCTGAATCAGCAGATTCACATGATTTCGTTCTTTACATATAGAAATTATGCTTATACTTCCTGATGCCATAGAGAATTTGTAGATTTTTCTGTTGACGTGAATACCTCTATGGACCTATGATAATAGTTTGGGAGCCTCTCCTGTTAAAGAGCAAAGTCAAGAAGCCTCCTTGTTTTACTTTTCAGGTAACAGTGAAACACAGATGCGTCACTGATGCTCTATGAATAATGTGGATAAAACTACCTGAAAATCTTATTTCCTGATCTCACTCAGCACTGAGTTACTATGATTCCATTCATGCCTCCTCATCTTGCTCAAGAC
Organism: Gorsachius magnificus; assembly: GCA_034008185.1. NCBI lineage: Eukaryota > Metazoa > Chordata > Aves > Pelecaniformes > Ardeidae > Gorsachius > Gorsachius magnificus. Next base: position 30,104,167 of record CM067084.1, on the reverse strand, counting down.
CTTAAAGTATGCATTTTATTACGTATGAATATGTATGTACATTTTATTATATATAACATATATTCAGTAACTCCAGGAGACAGAAAAAGTCACCAATAAAATCCCCCTTAATTTGGATGTTTAGAAGGAAACAAATCACTGGAAAGAGCCCTGCAGGAGACAGAGGAAATTGTGTTGCCAGTAGGTGTCTTTTCTATTGACTTTAGTAGACTTACAAACAGGCCCGCGGGAATTTCAGGTGGCAACAGCAGCTACCCATTAGTTTCAAGACTGTAGGTTCAGAACCTGCAAGATCTAATAAAACACATTTTTTTCATCTCTGATTTATGTGACCTTGTAATTCTGTTGTTAAATGTAACTTTAAAAAAAGAAGCAGAATTAGTAGAGCAATTTAAAAGAAAAAGAAGAATATGGGGAAACATGTAAGTGTGCACACATATATGTAAGTTGCTAGTTCATCTCACTTATGACATTAGAGAGGCACTTGAGCAGCTGGAGAAAGAGGAAAAGGCAGAGGTGCCTGGAATTACAATTTCAAATAATTTGTCTCCCACTGGAGAAAATAAGGAATGTACAGCAGTTAGAAGAAAAGCATTTTAATTCAGTGAAGATTTCACACTAATTTGTGTCAGAGACTGCGATAAAGAATGTAAAGAGGAAAAGAATAATAGCAGGAAAGAAGACTAACCACAATAGCCCAAGAAAGTGTTTATTATATCACATCCCATTTCACTCTGCCTTTCCATCCTCTCCAGTTATACTGCTGTCAGGTAGAAGAACCACTTCAATCGATCCACTTAATTTTTTTCCAAAAAATTGCTAGTATCGCGCTTTGTATAATATATTTTCCTCTCAAAGCCCTAGCTGACCAGGAAAGCAAATTAATAAGAATTATTTTTCACAGAACAACTGTGCCCCACAAATTACATTTTGACACAGGCACCTCACTGTACCAGCTATTCAGCCCCTTCAGTCATGTCCTATGCGCAGCAGCTACAAACCAGAGGGCCAAGCTGCGTTGGTGACAATGGAAACCAAGTGTATTTAGTCTTTCAGGGGGATCAGAAGGTCAAACTCTCAATGGCTGAAGAAATCCTGCTGGTTCTTTCTTCATCAAAGAAGAATAAAAGTTTTATCAAAGGAAATTATTTATATTATCTACAATTCAGAATAGTCTTCACTTCTGTTTATAGTGTTAGTTAATTTCCTGTAACTCATCCCTAGGCCTGCTGAGTTTTACTTTATTCTAAAAGTAGTTTCAGTAAAGTTGTGCCTCAGCATCATATTCCAGAAGAAAACTTGTCTCTAATCAGTTCTTTGGTTCTGACTGTTCCCAGCTTTCTGGCCCCCTCTAGCCATGATGAAGAGCCACATACAATAGCTCTGGTTTTGGCCTACCCCTTTGCCGCAACATCCTTACTTGCATGCTTGTGAAGTTGCCCAATATCCTGCATTTTCAGTTGGCGCCTGAAGAAGACGACATTTGTATTCATAAGCAGTAATCAGAAACCAAATTCAAACTGAGTTTTCCAGCTGTGTTTTAAGCTACACAAATAAAAGAAAACTGTTCAAAATCCAGGTAGGCCGACTTTGTCATGACAGCAGCACAATGCTAACAAGCAGCCATAATAAATAGGACAGCATTGAGCATCCTTAAATGGCAAAAATTCTCCTGCCATAGCTAAAGCTTTGCATGACTGACTGCATGTCCTGGTTTTGGCTGGGATAGAGTTAATTTTCTTCCTAGTAGGACTGCTGACCCAAACTGGCCAAAGGGCTATTCCAGACCATATGGAGTCACGCCCAGTATATAAACTGGGGGGAATTGGCCAGGGGACAGCAATCACTGCTTAGGAACTGGCTGGGCATCAGTCAGCAGGTGGTGAGCAATTACATTGTGCAGCACTTGTTTTGTATTTATTATTATTATTATTATCCACGGCTATTTTATGAAACTGTCTTTATCTCAACCCATGGGTTTTACTTTTTTCTGATTCCCTCCCCCAACCCACTGGGGAGAGGGGAAGTGTGTGAAGGGCTGTGTGGTGTTCAGCTGCCTGCTGGGTTAAACCACGACACTGACAAACAGGAGATATCAAATCTGAAATAAAAATTTGGACCACCAAAGCTGCTGCTGAAGGATCATCTCTTCCAGCTGGGGGCTGGAGAAAGGAGGCAAGGAATGAGGTCATTAGGCAAAGGCTAACCAAACAAGCAAGCCCAAAACCAAAAGTAAACTTAGCAATGCCCTCAGTGCCATATACAAGAGGCAGGAACCACAGAGGACAGGTCTTGTGAAACAGAACTGGTTTAATTAACAATGACACAGTTAGCACTCATTCTCAAAAGATACGCTGCACAGGCTGCTATTTTGCTACAAATTTCTGCTTGTTCACTAGTGCTGATATTCTCTGGTTCTCTTTCCTGTAGCCCACACATGAATTTAGTGGAAGAGTGACTTTCAGATGAAAGCCACAAGTACAACAGAAGACCTGTAGAAAATGAAATCATAATCTCATAAATACCAAAGAATAGAATAATTTCTAAATCTACCTGTAGTCAAGATGCTAAGATCTTATCTTCCACTCTGGGCTCCGTAGGAAAGGTTTTGCTGGAAAGAAAATATTTTGAGTACAGTCTTACACAGAGGAAAAACAAGAGCTATCAGTGGAAGGGCAAAAGAAAAAAATGAAACACTCCCACTATGAATATGCATAAGATGGAATGAGCAAAAGTTAACCTAAGAAATCACATACCTGTAATAGTTTTAGAAGAAAATGTGAGAATGGTTACCCTCTACAACTCCCTTATTTTTCTAAAAGAGACTGAGAAAAACCACCGATCTTTGTCTGTTGTCCTGCTCCTTTGCAGTTTCACCACAGTCAGGCAGGTTTTCCTACACAGAACTTATTCATACAAATGTTTTCACTAAAGTCGCTGTGGAATTTATTTGAGAAACTGAATGCTGATGACCTTCAGCTGACCAATTTTCAATCAGTACATGTATCATTAACACAAATTTTGGCGGAGAAGCACAGCTGACTTCACTGTCCAAGTGAATTTCCTCTCTAGGCAAGAGCCAATTACTGGCTGCCTAACGTCTTTCCTTAGTAAGTTAAATAAAATGCTAGCAAGACAGGTGCTAAAGGGCAGGTCAAGCTATTTCTTTGCTGTAGTCTTTTGAATATAGGCAGACCTGGGTTTGCTCCAATTGGTTGTACCAGACTGCTCCTCTAGGGTTTCAACAGGAACAAAAGCTAGAGCACAGAGGAATTTATTCTAGAAATTTTTACAGTCATCTCCAAAAGGAATTGTAAATGTTCCCCATGGGAGGCTGATCCAGTTGCCCAACACTTGCCCTGTGCTGTTCGGTGTTCAATTTCTCAAAACAAAACAGCTCCAGATACTCAGCCACCTCTTCTGCCAGATTTGGATACCTGCTGCAACACAACAGATAACACCCAGCTTACTGAGCAAGCAACTAGTGAAAAATCTAGGTTGTCCATTATGGAACGATGCCACTAGTATACCACAGTTTTTCTTCTCCTCGTGTGTGGAGAAGAGGGGATGGGGAAGAGCACAGTGTACAAAACGTTCCCTACAGGAGTGGAATATTTCCTCAGTTTCCTTGGGTATCACCAAAGAGGACAGGAATAAATGAAGCTTTCATTTCATTTCTACACTGCAAAACTGACACCTTAGTTCGCGTACTGTGTTGGTGGTCTGGCTGACATTTCACAAACACAGAATACAAAAAGCTTCCTGATTTTTGTTTAAAGTACAGTCTCAAGGACTCGATTTACTGATAGCTTTGCTTGCATAATGAGGTGTTGACTTGTACTAAACTTCTCACAATGCGACTGGGAATGCATTGAGGAGAACAATTTCCCTGGGGGGCACTGTAGAGGATTAGGGAGGAACAAGAAATCAGGCTCCTCCTCTCAAAGTCAAAATACAGCCCCTAGTTTGCAGCACGGGTGCAGAACTACCGCATACTGCACATTTTTTAGGGAAATTCACCACTGAGACAGAATTTGCACACAAGACCAGAATGTGACTCCATGAACTATGCAGAGCAAATAGTTCAAACACAGATCCTTTATGTTTCTATATAGACAAAGTTGCTGCAGATGCTATATCATGTGCAGTTCCTACAGGTTTGCACTCTGCTGCACACCTAGCAGCACTGTATGCAAGAAGTATGTGTCTGCTGAAACTGAGGAAAAGGAGTAATAGAGCTGAGGCTGGGAGAGCTGGATGAAAGCAACAGAAGCATGTGGGACACAAGGACTTGGGCAGCTGGTGTGGGAATGTGGAAAACACATCAGCTCTGTAAAAGGATACAGTCTGGACTTCCTAGTTTGGGCATAAAGGTGGAAAGGTATAGGGCACAGGGCTGGGTTTCTGCTTCCTGGCTCAGCCATATGAAAATCTTGAGTGAAGCTTCTAGAGTGAAGAGCCCTAGCTACTAACCCTCTGGCCAGCACCCCACTGATTTTACCAGGAGAGCGCACCCGAATTGCTCAACTGCTTATTTTTCATTGCCTTCCCAAAGTCCCCTCTGTACAAGCCCAAAAGGCAGAGAAATATATCCCACAGTTCACTGTAGTTCAAGATAACTTAAAGAGCAGTTCAACCCACTCAGCACTACTACAGTCTCTGCTGACTCTGTGCTTCTCCACTATGGGATGTCTTGAGAACAGGGCACAAAACCTCTTGGGGAAAAGGCATGTGAACAGCTATTCCCTTCTTCAGACTCGGATGGAAGATGTGGGACTCAAAATGGAACTGTGGGATTAACTCCAGTGGTTTTCCTGTGACAAGGACCTGCAGCATATGGGTAGGTTCTAGACATGCTGTAGCAAAGGGTGGTTTTCAGCAGAGCTTCTAAGCCTGGGGTGGGCTGCTGCTTGGGATCCTGTCAGCTGGTAAGACCCGAGAAGCATATAGAAACGGCCACAACTGCAGTCATTCATATTAAAACTGCAGTGAAGACCTGACAGTTGAAGTGCAGACACTACTTCCATGGGGTAAACACAACAGGGAGGAAGTGGCACACAGGAATATTTGATTTTTTTATGAAGCTTTTGTTTAAAAAATGTAGAAAGTGTCATTGCCGATAGGGATATTGACTAGCTCCCACTACTGTGATACAGCTGAAGTCTCTGCTGATGACAAGTAGTAGCTCTAAATTGTTGAAGCATGGAGCAGATCAGCACTAAACCACATTTTCTCCCTAAAGACTGCAGCTTATTGAATAACAAAGGTTTGTTACTTGAAGTCCCTTGCAATCAACCCTTGCACAAAGCATGCATTCCCAATGCCAGCTGTTGTTAACATATTAACAAGAAAACTGATTTTTTGGGATGTGAAAACATCAGATGTTAAATTTCCTCATTTACCCTTTTCCACCAGTATAGAAATTGCTGCATATACAAATATTGTTTTCTTGAAATAATAATAGTATTAAGTGTGGAATAAATGCAAATAAGTAAAAAGAACTAAAAAAAAAAAGTAAATTCAAAGACACAAAAAAACAAACCCCTGCCATTTTACCCATATTTAAGGACATCTATATTTAGGGCTGCATAGTGTTTCAACAAAAATCAGTGTCTGCTGAATATGCAATTGGCTTTACAGACACCAAAGTTACTGCTGTAAGAAAAAGCCACATTTTAATTCTATAAATGTTTTTTGATGTCAATTACATATTACAGATTGAAATGTGAAATTAGGGAGCAGCAGGATGTATTGCTTTATCTGAAAGGTATTTGCTATTCCAAATCTGTAGTTAACAGAATGGTTAAAAGGAAAGCATGTACTAAATTAGAAGACAGCAGCAAAAAAGCAGATCTGAATTCATCTGGAATAAATTCACAAATTAATCTGGAAACAGCTGTAATAAAACACAGTCTCAGTCCTGGGATGTTCAACTAAGCCAGCTAATTAGCCCTGCAAAGACAGGGCAAAAACACTATTTAAAAAGGAAGCGCAATAATGAAACTTAAATAAAGGCAATATAAACAAATCTCTCAAGAAAAATGAGATGAGAATTCATTTTCACCAGGGTGCTCTCCACAGCTCCTGAAAGTGCCTGCTGCTGGCGATGAATGAAATAAAAGGGGAGGAGGGAGAACAGAGAGAAAGAGGTGTTATCTTACCAGCCCACGGAGCTTATCTCTCCACTCCCTCCATGACGCTGGGAACTCACAAGCCTATAAAATGTGCCTTGGCTGCCAGTCCCCTTCTCCTTCAGCAAAACCAAAAGCAAGAGGTGGCCGTACAGAGGAGGAATGGGATGCTGTTCTACCCAGAAGTAGCTCTCCTGACTCAGCTGGTAAAGCATTTCTAACAGTTTGAACACCATAGCCAAAGCTTTTTCTGACAGATCTCTCCTTCCCAGTACCTGCTGTGCTGCCTTACTTCCTTTTTTCTTTCTTTCCTCTTCTCATCTTTTAGTGGGGATTTTGGGAGGGTTGGGAGAGGGAGGTGGGAGAGGCGCATCATTCCTGGAAGACAGGAGAGGAATGTCCCAGATGACTTCTGTCCCCACAGCCAACTGGAACATGAGCATGAGCAGCAGGTGGAACACGAGCCTTGCTGCGGCAGGTGATCCCTGGGGGCAGGCGCTGGGAGAACCAGCTGGAAACGCTTCTCCCCCCATAGCATCCTCTGCAGCCAACTTCTCCAACCAGTTTGTGCAACCCTCTTGGCGCATTGCCCTGTGGTCTCTGGCTTATGGTGGTGTGGTGGCAGTGGCTGTTTTTGGAAATGTCATTGTCATCTGGATTATCCTGGCTCACAAGCGCATGAGGACGGTGACCAATTACTTCCTGGTGAACCTGGCCTTCTCCGATGCCTCCATGGCCGCTTTCAATACTCTCATCAACTTCATCTACGCGCTGCACAATGAGTGGTACTTTGGAGAGGCTTACTGCCGCTTCCACAACTTCTTCCCAATCACAGCTGTCTTCGCCAGCATCTACTCCATGACAGCGATAGCCGTGGACAGGTGAGAAAAGAGAGCAAAAGTTTAGGGGTGAGAGATTGAGATCAGAATCTGCTGCAATAAGAATACAGAAATAACAATCATTAAGTAATGAGAGGCAGAGCCCTCAATAGTTCATCAATTGTGCTCCTCTGTACTTCTCTAAGATCTCTCCCAAACACACTGTTTTGCTCCCTGTCTTTGGTTTTTCTCCCTCAGCCTTTCACTGGTTTTAATCTCTTGCTTTCTTTCACAAGAAACACTTCCTCTCTCTGTTTGACTTCAGCTGCTCTCTGTGCTCCATTTTTTAATACTAATTCTGTAACAGCAGCCATTGCTCAGGGTTTTGCTTCCCCACCTGTGAAAACAGTATCTGTCCCTCAGTCAATGTCATATAATGCATACTGATATGGAGTTGTAGAGATTGAGTGTGAAGGGAGAGGATTTCAAATTTCCCTCCTCTTTGTATTTCTGCAGCTGGCAGAGGCATTTGCCTCCTCCTCAGAAATCACTTCAGACTCTGATTTCAGCAGCTCTTCTCACAGACAGCTCTGAGCTGCTTGGCTCCTCCTGATTTTAACTAATGAGACTGTTTACATTGCCATCTGTGCATATCCAGAGGGCTGGTAAGAACATGGTGTCAAAGTGCTTGATTTTTTTCTGATTACTTGCCACAAAAAAAGCCTTTGTGACTGTGAAAGAAAACAGGACAGAGAAAAACTTTACCCGTGTGCTCTTGACAATAATGGAATAGGACAGCTGTAGTCCCACAGGTCGGGGGGGGGGGATGTAGTTGTCAGATTTCCAACAGAAAAGCGTTGATGGACCATCTTTCTCAGGAGGTGCTGTCAGTCTCCCCTAGGAAATGTTCCTTTCTTTATGATCATTTTCACATTTGCTGTACTGGAGAGATAACTTACCCCATGCTTTAGAAAGCCAGTAAGTTCCTGGATTTTCATTCAGAAAAACAGATCGCTTTGTACTTCAGATCTCTTATTCCTTTTAGCAATGGACTGAAATTACTCACAAAACTCCTTTCTCTATATGCAAATCACGTTATGCATCTTGGCTGAATTGACTTGGCAGAACAGCAGCACTTCCCGGTGATGTTAGTTAAGATTTGATAACGTTCAATCCATCTTCTTAAATGTTAGTTCTCATTACCAGGTGCAAAGATTGGGAAACGTTGTTATACTTTTTGCCTGTGCTGTGGACAAGTTCATAATAATGCTTTTCTGTTGGCCCTACCAACTGCAAATTTTAGGTAGCATTCTCAGCCAGATGCATTTCTGTTCCATGAAGCTAAAAATGAAAGAGAAAATTAGATTCTTAGCAACTCTTCTGCCTCTCTTCTCTGAGGATGGGTGAAGACAGGAGGAAATCTGTGCACTGTCCTCCTGCCAGTGATGTATCTTGTTCCCAACTGTTACTTTCCACTAATAATGGAGGAGGTAGTGTAAAGCCAGTGATACCATCTTTATACCAGGCAAAGATTTCTTCAATTGTCAATTTGGGTTTAGCTTAAGATTCTCATTGAGCCTGAGGTTTTCAGAAAGATAAAAGGTTTGTAGTTGATGCTGAGAATGTAACTGTTATCGCTGCAGCTGATTGTGCTGCTAGTGGAGCAGTTACTAGGATGCTCTGAGTAAGATTTTTTCATTTTTCTGACAAAAACATCCACGGAGATGTAGTACTTACTATCTTGAAAGTTCCTAAATTTATGCTAGGAAACTGGAAAGAAAGGTGAATACAGTTCCTTTGGAATCCAAAGGGTGCATTTCCAGAGTGAATAAATAGCAGCTCAGCTCCACACTGACTGAAGTGCAATGGTAAGATACGAATATATTGGAAATGTTTCCCTTGGTTTAGCATTGTGAGACGCTGGTGCTCAGAAGCGATCTATTTCTCTGATCTATTTCTTGCCTGAAAATCCCCTGAAGAAATCACAATTTCCACGCCACCACATGTTCCAAGCTCACCTGCCCCCAAAAAACAAATCAAAATCTCCCCTTGGGGGAAGCACAGTGAACAATGCCGTGGCTGTGTTTAGGTGAGCTCTCCGTAGTACCAAGGAGCACCATGTAAAACAAGCAGAAGAGCAGTCTGTCCCTCCTTCCCTATTCACACTGCTATTCCTTTCACTTTTACACCAAATCCCACCTGATGTGATCAGTACCTTTAACCATTTCCCAGCCACCTCTGCAGAACACTTCTGCAGAGTCAAGAGGAAAAGTGAGGGTCAAAGTGAATCCCAAGCAATGTCCTTGGATGTACAGACTGCCCTATTCCAGGGCACAGATCTGCTGGGTGGACATTTTTTAAAACTTTGGTTCCCATTTGCCTTCTGTAAGAGTTCAGCCAGTGACAGGATGCTCTGTTTTAGTTTTGACCCGGTAAACTCATCCTTACACATTCATGTTCATTTAAAAATTAAAAAAAAAAAAAAAAGCTACAAATTAGGATAAAGCTACTGAGGGAACTGAGATGATGGGATCATATCAGATGATTTTCCATTAGAAATTGTTAACATCCCAAAATACTGAAAGGACATGGGTTGCAACTCACTAAAAAGTATGTCATGATGTGCTCCACTGATTGTTTTAGAACATCCAAATGTTCATGGAGAATGAATGAGTCACTGTGATTCTAGACATCACTGAGCAGAAGTCCTGGGCAGTACACATCTCCCTTCACATCCAGTTCTGTAGGCCATGTTGTCTAAGTTGTGTGCACTGTGAAATAACTGGACCGACACAGACTTCTGCGGAGTAGGCAGTTCCTGCAGTGGGGTGTGCTGCATCTGGAGCTGAGGATGAAAGTATCCAAGACTGCTGTAGGACCACCTGGTCACTGAACATAGATTCAAATTTATGAAGGTTTATTCACACTCCTGCCCACCCCTTCCTGGTGGTCTTTTTCCCCTGCCTTCTGCTTTTTTCCAACAGGCTGTTTGCAGTCTACGGCAGCGATGCCACAGGTAGCTTTAACCAAGCCAGCTCAAGTATCAGAAGCAGCACAGATCTTACATGGTATTGCTTCACAGGCATTCATTCACTTGTTCTTCTGTAGCTCATGCTGCACAGCACCACAGTTACCTTGCTTCCAGTGCAATAGTTCCTTTAGCTACCTTATTGGGATAAACTTTTAAAATAGCCTAACTGAATAGGGGATAGTTCTGGAGCCACTACGCCCTTGCCACTGATCCTAATGGGTCTTGTGTCTTACCTCCATCTGTGACTACTGGCTGTGGTACAGTTCTTGGATATATTCAAGAGAGTAACTTAGGCAGAATTTAAGCCATCTGGCCCTGGTCATTGAAAACTCACTGTCCCTTCCTACTAGTTCTTAGCATGCAAAAGAGGTGGCTCATGTATGCTGGCAATTAATTTCCAGTCCCAAGAATGCCTCATTATATAACCAGTTCTGTGTGTACGCCTAGAAATTCTCTGCAGATATCTGATGGTTAAAGTGGAATTTTGGAGATGTAGCAATACAACATAAAATAACACTTCTTCAGTAGAGCACTTAGTATATTCTTATGCATTTTTTCTTGTTATTAGCACATCTACAGTATGACTTGCTCAGCTATTATTATCTCAGCAATTCCATAACAATTTCATCATTCCAACAAGTTTAACTCTTTATAAAAGCAACTGCTCTAGAATTAAACAAGGTATTCGAACAGTGATGGTGAGTAGTTGCTGATCCTATTCATATTTTACCATTTCTTTTCTTCCTAATATGCAAGCAAACTTTTTGTCTTTGAAGAGCTATTGCATATATATTAGATTTCTTTATATGCAAAATTAATTGAAAAGAATGACATATATATGTCAATATTTCATACAAATGTAAATAAAATTATATTTATGATACACCAATGTTCTGTACTACTGCAAAACAGCCTACAAGGCTTACTGCTGCTCAACACGGGCCAACACAATAGCATCAAAAAGACCTGCGTAACTTTTTTTTAACAGATTATTAGGAAAGAGAAAAAAGATGGATTTGACCTAATCCTTTCTAAAGATCAGACTCTGCCAAATGTTACTCATCTATCCTACCTCTATACTCTGCAAAAATCCTAGTGCATTTTTTGGTTCAGCTACTTCCAGAGTCAAAGGTATTGCAATAGAAGAATGACAAAATAAAGTCCAATGTTAAAGAGAATTCCATGCACTCTTTTTTAAACACCAAACTTTCCTCACATGTTGATGTAAACTCTGGAGCTGTTACAATTTGCTGCCTACTGAGGCATAATGAATTCCAATAATTAACTTCAGATCAGGAGATTATCAAAGTAAATCACCATTTTTAAAACCTAAAACTCGATCATGTCCCCAGGTCCCATTATGATTTCAATAATAACTTCATCTTTTCCCCCTTTTTTGGTCCTTCTGATAGAATGAAATGCCCTTTTTTTGACCTACAGGCAGAAACAGAACTAATAATAATAAAACAGAATAATTTGTCTAGTGCAACAGAGCTGTAATGAAACTTCCTATTTGCATTTATTCCACAGAACTGTGTCTGCGACTCTATTTTTAGAAGGAATAAGGCTATTAAAATTAGAGCTAGAAGACGGATATTTTAGCACTCTTATCTCTGGTACCCCAGACAGCTCACGACTACACAGCATCATGTTGTTGCCATGGATAACATGTTGACATCAGGATGGATGTTTTTAAAAATTTGATTGAAAAATCAAATAATCATACAATTTGCATCAGAATGAAAATCAGAACCCAAGAGCCATGGGCCCAGTTTTCTCTTTCCCAACAACCCTGTGCTCACTTTGCTGAACACCAGACTCAAAATCAAATTAACCTTCACTAATAAAATATACATAATTAGAGAATCTCCATGTTTCAGAACATGATTGATTCTTGTTATTAGCAGTCTGTTTCCTTTTGGTTGCCCTTCTCGTTTCTTTTTAATAAGCTTCCTCAAGTTTTTATAGTTCCCCCTTTTTAAAATTAAACACTACCATAGCAGCTTTTGGGGGCTTTTATTGTTTCTGCAGAGATGTTAATGCCAGCCATAGTCCAGACACTACTCAAAGAATAAAAACATTTAAGCCTAACCATAGACAGTGTTCAGGACCAACTCAAGAGCTCATTTACTTTGGGCTTCTCATAGGTATTCCATAGAACAGTCATTAACGTTGACCAAGGATATATTTTATGTCTGCACGGAAGTCACTGATACCTTCTATTCCTATTGCATTACCTGCTAACACAGTCTTCCTAATTTCTTTTGGCATGTCACCATTATTACTGTGAATTAGCTGAGTGTATAATCCTGAAATTTATTTTTTCAGAGTCATGCTTGGAGTTTCAAACCATAAAATGTATTATTCATGAATATATTTGGTTTACTTGACTTGATTTTAAACTATATTTAACATTCAGTTTTATTCCTCCTCTCCTCTCTTTTTTATGAACCTTAGTATTACAGTGCTACATTACTCCTACCTAGTTTCTAGGGACGCCTATTACACCTTATACCCTTATTCAGAACTTGCCATTCTAGCTTCCCACCTTATTTCTTAGATTTCTACTACATCTACAGAAGCACACGCATACTGGGTCAGTTTTCTGGTTTTCTGTGACATTGTTCAGGTACTGATGGTTGTTAATAATCCCTCCATACACTCGTTAGACTCCAGCATAAGTAATATGATACAAGCTTGTAAGAGAAGACAGTTACGAGGCATAAACACATGATTCAATTTATCAAATGAAACCTCAATTCATCATGTGTACATACTCATATCCTCAAAATATCACTTAGGCTCTTCATTCTCTTCAAGTGTATGCTGTAAGAGCAGTTGTTATTGTCACAAAGCAGTATCACAAGCCCTATAAATGAATCTGTTACTGAAATTCTGAAGTAGGCAGTTGGCACATTGAAAAATGTATTATCTTTCCAGTAGAATATATTTTGGTATCTGTCTCTGCATGAGTTCCTATTCCTGGGGCAAAATGCTCAAGGCCTTCATGTGCCATAAACATTTTAAACTCCTGCCAAACTATACACGACGATCTTTGATGTAGAATAACATTATCTGAGTTGGGAGTTAAGTATCTGTTACCTGTCCTGTGTGCTCGGAATCACTGGAGTAGAGGGAAATGTGTATGTGAAAAAAATTATCTCAAATATGTCTAACAGGTTAAGATATGGAGGGCACAGGGCATGACCCTATGTTTTGGTCATATGGCAGTGGCATCAGCAAAAGGCATGCACCAAGAAGATGTATACTGGTACTTGCATTTTTATATATGTGCTTGGTACCAAGGGGTTTGTGCTTGGCAGTGAATAGAGGAGGTTGAAGCAATGGGAGGCAGGAATCTTGCATCACCCAGCCAGCTGCCATCCCCTGCACAGAGCTCAGCCCAAACAGAACTGCAGCCTTTGGCCCCTCTCTCACTCTCCTTCCCTCAAACTCTTTGTCTCAAAGTAAATGGTTTCCATGTAAAAGAAGAGAGAATTTGCACTGAAGACCGGGGAGAGAGAGATGAGCATAGGAGCAAGAAAAACAAAAAGCTAGATGGATTTATTTTCAGGTTTTTTGTGCTTTACAGGCTGTTTTCCCCAGAGAGATCCCCCCTCATATCTGAGAATATTTCCATCTGAAGAAATGGATGAAGGGAGTTTCTGTAAACTCACTGTGCTGTTTTATTCCACAAGATGCCATTTTATTGTTAGTTAGCTTTAGCTGTCTCTGGTGTCACGTAACCACACAAAACACTACCTACCCTACACCCAAACTAAAGTTTAATACAGCTTTTTTTTTCAAACTGTCAACCTGCAGTACTTTTCAAAAATAGTCAAAGGTTGGGTTTTTTTCTTGATTTTTTTCTGGAATATTAGTGCCTATATGCATGTATTTCTAACTGATTTACCTACCAGGAGAGAAATCTATATCATTCACATATTTGTGTTTACCTAAAATAAAATTATTTCAAAATAACTGCAGAAACAAGAAGGAAGTCATTCAGAAGACAGTGTCAGAAATGTAGGCAATAACAGAGTGGGTTGTAGTCTGTGCAGATGGAGCTGGTTTTGCAGAATTTGCATTGATACTGGTCCTCAATAGCCCAGGTAGATCTTATTCAAAGAACAGGAGAAACAGAAGCCCTTCTGTCTGGGGAAGTCAGTCCATCATTTTATTAGACAGACCAAAGACAAGCGTTATCCCTTTTCTATCAATATGCATAGGTATAGAATATGCTGTGTAAAATCTAGCCCATTACAAGTTACCAAAATGTTCCTCAAGTAGAAAGCATTGCACTGTTTATGAGAACTCAGCTATGCTGCAAAATTTCAATATTTCTGTTTTAAGGTTTCTGTTAAGAAGTGGCCAAAAGCAAGTCATTGGACGCTAGTCCTGATTTCAGAAAAACTGCAGTGTTACCCCCCTGCTCAAAGGATGACAGCCATTCACCAAAAGCAGCATGTGTTATCCCCCTGGGATATCGCCCACTGGTCTCTCAAATGTGTTTGTTTACCCATCATGCTGTCATACACTCTTTCTTTATGCTCTTAGCTTTAAGGTGATCACTGTGTAACAGTAACATTGTTCCCTGTAAACCCCTCTGGCCACCAAAAGCAGTCAGAGACAGTCCTACAAAAACCCCCATAGCCACTCTTCCTGCAGAGAAAGTCAGTCTAAATGAATGAATACAGACCACTCCCACAAGAAAAGACTGAGCCTTGCACTAGTAGGTAGAAGATAAAGGTTAAATAATGTAAAAGTTAAAGATTTGGTTTTCATCATACAAAAAAATGCCTCTAAAATTCATGGTTGATTCCATCCCCTTTAGTCTACTGTATCTACCTTACCTCTTGCAGGATTTTCCACAACAGTGTTTCAAATAAGGGCAGGGAACCATAGCAATTTCCCTACCTAAGTTTCTTAATTTCCAGTTGATTCCAAATACAAAGTTTCAAAAACAGCTTCTGTTTTGAGGGAATAACAGCATCTGTGCATTCAGGAAGGAAGCGCACTCCACTGTCTCCTGTTGACGAGCCACTTACATGCAAGCACTATGATTTTCTCTCAGTCTCTTCCTTTGTCAAGTCCCAATTTCCTGTCACAATCTGGGGCTGAATTCATTACTTTTTTTCCCCATTTGAGTTTACAAGCACACTGTAAAGAGGTGACACAAATCACTTAGGAAGATTAAAGGGTTCCAACGGTGTCTCCAGATGGGTGTTTGAAGGAGCCAATTTTGAACATAGTTTTGTTTTAAAAACGTCTTATGTGTTTTCGCTACAATTTTCTAAATAATGTGTTAAAGAGGGAAGATTTTCCTGCTTGTATGCTGTTTTACAAGAAGATAAATTAGGATTATTTTTTTACCTTTTCTACTCTCAGGACCATAATACACAAACTTCAGAAGCTTTTAGAGTACTTTTTGTCTCTTATGCTATTTGCAAACTGTACCAGAGCTACATGATTATGCTGTCATTATAACCACTAGCTTAAAGAGTTTATTCAAATGAGAACTGTCCCTATTATTGTTTCAGAGAAAACAGATTTTCTTGATTTGGTGAACCCAAGAAACAAGTACCAAACAGTAAACTGTAGACTCTAGCCAAACTGAGCGGTTCTGAAGGAAACTAGGTCTATTCTGACCCCAGCAGATAAGAAAACAGTCTTGAAGGAAAAGAATACTGAAGCAAGCACACCTCTACAAAAAGGAGGTATGAAAAAAAAACCCCGGAAATTAAAACCAAAGCTGGAAGGAAAGCAATGACAGTGGGATATAGAATGATCACAGCAAACAAAATCATGTGCTAATGATTCTAGTGATGAAACTGCTACCTAATAATGCTTTAGAGTAATATATAGGACATGATGTAGATGCTGAATAACCCACATTCTTGCAAGTGTTGGCTTGAGTATCTACCTGCACATATTTATATTCCGAAGTTTCTAAATGTGCATATTGCATCTTATAATTGTCTTCCAAGTGTTAGTGTTTATGTTGGATGGGGTAATAATGGTTGCTGCTTGTTGTGATAAATGAGTTAATTCTTTTTCGGTTGATATTAGAAGTCCGATCCTGAATTCAAATGACCTCAGTAAGAGTTCAGAGCCCTTTTGGGGGGTCCCATTGCTCCAGCCTGGCAACTGACTGAACAGTAAATGTCCAAAGACTGCAAAGCATATTGGCACAGTGCCCCACTGAATAACGTCTGTGTGGCTACAGAATGCTTTTTAGCAGTGTAACGAGTCTTCAGTTGCTTGTAGCCACTACAAATCTCTCTTCAGCTCAAATGCCTACCATCTTTTAGTGACCTTAGAGACAGAGGTGTGGGGAGGTCCAAGGTCTGTGTATAAATATCACAGAACACGGTGGACCTACAAGGGCCTCAGCACTTGCCACTTTCACTGACTTGAGAAGGACTGCAAAGTTCAGGCCGCTTGAAAGAATAGTGGAGGAGTGGAACAGTAGCAAAAACAGATGACATCAGAGGATCAGAAAAGCCCATATGTTCCCCCTGCATGCAGTTTATGGTTGGCTGATCACAGAGAGAACAACTTTTTGGGAATTCTCTCCCGTACACCTGCAGAGGCAAAAGGGCTTGCCATCACAGCGCCCTGCTGTCAAGACATTGTGCTTTTCTACCCGTTCTACTTACCTCGGAATCTCTGGTCCAATAGGGCTGATTTTTCTCAAATGTCTTTTCCCTTTACAGCACCCCAGTTTCCTGTCTTATCCTCTCCTCCCTCCACCCAATTTCTATCTGCTATTATTCTACAATTCTCCTTTCTTTGCTTCTCCTCCTATTAGTTTATTACTCTTATTTCACTTCTATTCCTATTTTCGTGTTCAGCAAACTGTTCCCCAGTCTTAGTTCTTTTGCTTTTGCTCCAGAATCCTGTATCTCATCGTTCTCCCTTTCATTCCTGGTCTACTTACACAATCCTCTTTTTTCTACACCATGTTCAGCACCATTCAGTGCACAATTCAGACAGCATGTCTGCTGCTCTCCCTTGTAACTGGCACTTTGCTATATAAAATACACATAAGAGTTCAAATACAGTAAGTAAATGAGCCCTAATTACAGAGCTACACCATGAAAGATGACAGACAGTTGTCAGCCATGGGTAACTGGAATATATAGGGGCAATAACCTTCATCATACATCCACATTAGCCCATACTTAACCTCCTCACCTCACTAATTTTCTGAGCAACACCTAAGCATAGAACCTCTACCCTGTACTAGCAGGAGCTTTCATTCCTGATGGAACGCACTGGCCAAAATGGACAGAGATCAAAGGCAAGGGCCTGAAAAATTAGCTACTGCTCCTTCGGGGTGAGGCTAAAGAGACAGATAAACAACTTACCGCCCTTGGGTACCAGTAATGGCAAGACAGCACTTCCAGCAAACAAAATTATAGGCAGGAGCCTCCATTACAAATGACAGCTAACAGTGCAGGAAGGACTCAATTCTCTTCTGGACTTCTTTTGGCTACAGAGATTAACATCCAGAGACAGCTCAACTACAGAGGTGGTTTTTAGCCTGCAACTGAAAGTCATTCCACATTTTTCATTATCCTTAATTACAGCAATGATGGCTTCTCTGGGAAAATGCTACCAAACTTATATGACAAATTTGAGTGAGTGTAACAATTGCGGCTATAAATCAATATCTCTCTGTGTTAATTAAGCTATTTTGTTTCTAAGAAAAGCCACTTAGGGAACATATTAGATACTTCATTGTAATTGTTAGTGTACTGGCAAATTAGAATAAATTAGATTTGTTATCGAAGGCTCAGTAGTAGAGAGTTGTCAATACTTTCTGGTCAGCTAAGCCCTTCCCGCACAAAGGCATTATTGAGGGAGTGGTAAAGGCTCCTCCACCTCTTCCCCATCTTGTTTGTTAGAATGACTGCCTGCTACATTTTTGTAATCTATCTTGTGCAAAAGCTAGGCTGCTGGCTTATCACTCAAATTGCAACAAGAAAGACAAGTAGCCTGCTTTTCATCTGATTCTTGTCCTTTGACTTACCTCACTCAGTCAGCCAATAGTTAAAATTTCCATCAGTACAGCTGTATGAGTCATTTCACACAAACAATCCACATCTTTAAAGGGCAGTCACCAGGCAGGGAGATAAAACAACGGAATTTTATCTTAGGCAAAGATAATTACTGGTGGTACCTATTGGGAATAATATAACTGGGAATAAGAATAATGTGAATGTAACAGAAATCTGACAATAGCACATAAAATAATGTCAATGTACAATCTGAAGAAAACTAGCAATTGAAAGGAATGATTCCAGGCTAGGAGGAGATGCCTTAAGAGTCCCACAAGCATGTGAAAATGATTACTTGTTTATGGGTTATCACCTACCACAGGTAAAGGTCATCAAGCATTTTGGACAGTAGCTGGCAGCTCACGCTCAAGCTAGCTCAATTTGAAAGACAGGACTCATGACTACAAACTTGTCTTCATTACCAAGTTGTACTTACTCTTTGGAGGAGAGGGGAACCAGGGAGCAGAGGGCAACAATCCAACTGTTGTATATATGAGATCTGCTGCTTTCTCAGGACAAGACACCCCACATGCAAATAAAGCTATTTCATAGTTAGTATGTAATATCAAAAGCACCAGTTTGCCCCAAAAAAACAAAAAGCAGGTAAAGCAGAGGGGAACTAATTACCCTGTGGGGAAAAAAATATGGATGTGCAGTAAAAACAATGCAAAATGAATAGGCTTGAAATTCTAGATATGGAAATTGATGATTCAGAACTGAAGGTGTTTTAGATCACTCTTTGTTTCTGACATGTTTTAAGGTATTAACACAGTTATGTCTACTAGAGGCTGGGCACCACTGTGATGGCAGCTGTTGGATTTATCACATATTTGATAGTTAACTATAAATGGAGTTATTTTTGCTAAAACAAATATATATTCTATAACTACCCATTTCTCAAGTATGAAATTTTTAAGAAGTAGGAATAACTTGAATGAAATTTGTTTGCCATAGCGGGTAAATATGGATGCAGAAGATTACTTACACAAATTCGTATCAGGAGCATTATCTTATTGATATTATTATTATTGTCTTGTAGCTAATGTCTGCACCTAAAAATCTTGGGCAAGTCTGCCTAGAACCTAGGTGTGTACTAGGTGCGTAACAATTAGGACATGTCACACCTTCTTTCATTTTAAATGAGTGCTACTCATCTAATTGCAGCAGAACAGAACATACTCATCAAAAAAAGGATTGATTGAAATCAATGGCAGCTTATCCATTGATTTCAATGGATTTCAATTCAAATCCAACCTTGTTTTGGAAGCACAGACCCAAGCAGTCGCCTAACAGTAAAACAAGGGTTCTCATGGTCTAAAGCCATGTGATCAGGGAAGTTGGTGGAAAACATGGTTTAGCCCAGAAATCAAAGCAGTAGTCATGCTAATAAAAATGTGAAAAGCATATGAAGTAAGTGATATGGAGCATATAAAATACAAAATTTCTGTCTCCCTCTGTTCCTTTTATCTATAACAGAGATCAAAAGACAGAAAACAAGACTTGTTTTTCTTTTACTGTCTTGATGCCTTCCTGTTGCTCTTTTTCCTAAGCTTTTAAATTGTAATTACTTAGAGTAAACTTTTTAATGATTTTTTGCACATTCTTCTAAAGTTATCAGCATATATGGATTGCTGATACAATTATAGGGCAGCAAGAAGAATGCTATCCTACCTGAAAACACAGGAACTGGGAAAGCAAATGAGATATTCTCATGCTTCATGCATCTGTTTCTCTTGGTGCTTTTATTGCTTCTACATTGCTCAGGGAAGCACTTGTATGGCTCCTCTCTCAACCTCTGTATGAATCAGACACAGTCTGGGGCTCTTTGGCAGACGATCCAAAGTCAGTCAATGTCTACTGAAATAAAAGCGTGTGGACTTATCAGGTTCCTGTTAGACAGATGACTAATAATCCTGACAGTTTGGCTGTTTATTTTTTTAATTAGAGATAAACCCTGTATTAGGTAGCAGAGTAACAGAATATCGAGCTGTGTTGTTGCTTTTCAATCAGGTTGTGCAGTGACAGGATTAACTAACTCTTTGAGAAATAGTTGCTCTGCTGGTATACATATGGTTAACAAGGTGTCCCACAGCTTTAAAATAATATTCAGTGAACCTTCCTTTCCTTCTAGCACTGCCTTCATGGGGGCTGAACCACCCAAAGAGCACAATGCCATCAGAACTCTAGGAAGACAAATATCTCTGCTTTTATCATTCTCCCAGCCCTAAACTTTGGTTGATTCTAGATATATCCTAATCTCCAAAGGTTTCTTAAGCACAGGTTTTTGCTTTCTTTTACAGATACATGGCCATTATTGATCCCTTGAAACCTAGGCTCTCTGCAACAGCTACCAAAGTGGTCATTGGGAGCATATGGATTTTGGCTTTCCTGTTGGCCTTTCCCCAGTGCCTATACTCCATAACCAAGGTGATGCCTGGGAGAATGCTTTGCTATGTAGCATGGCCAGGTGGTCCAAAACAGCATTTTACGTAAGCTTTTGTTCTTTTAAACTTGTGCATGGTGGTGTCTACACTTGCAATGGACTTGGCAAAAGCTGTACCGTATCACGCAGATACTCTACATGCAGAATAGCTAACAGCACTGATCACTGAGAAATGTAAAGGAATTTTTCTAAGCTAGGAAGATGATAGAGCATTTTAAGTGACAAGTGGAACACATTCATTCTCTTCCATTTCTATGAGTGTTCTCCATCCCATACTGCACATTCACCATGATTGTTTCACTTAAAATGGCTAGTTTTAAACAGGCAGAGATAGTCAGAAATTGGGACCAAACATGCAATTCAAATCAAGCTTCCTTTTCATCCTAACCAGGAAAACAAGTATTTCCAGACTCTCCTTTTTTCTCTGGATCTCTTCATGAGAAGGTAGGATTTTCCCACTTCATTCTGTTACACTATCACAATTATCTCGGGTATCCAGTCCAAATAAGAAAACTGTAAAACCTGTAACTGGTTCCAGTTTCTGAAAGTGTAGAATAACAGTCAATTAAATTGAATATATCCTATTTGTCCCTCCGGCAGAATTAGGAACAAGCGGCTACCTAGCCATAGAAGCATTATCTGCCCTTTCATGTCTTCACTGGCATTTAAGATGAACTCTGTGTTCAAGGCTGAAAGCTTGTGTAATCATCCAGCATTGAATCTGACCTTTTGCTCTCTTTCAGGCAGGGGAAAGAGGTCCTGGTCATATATAATTTTTATCACTTTAGAAGCCAGGCACAGATATTTCTATTTAGGGCAGTAAGGTCACTCTCAGTGACGGCTGAGGATTCTTCACTGATCATTCACTGGGATTTTATTTGAAGATGGAATTTAACCAGAAGCTAACATGACGCAAAAGAAGTTATCTTTTTTTTCCCAGTGCTTACTTCAGCAGCGATGACTAGGTTGCACATAGGCAACAGATCTGTGTTGCCTACGTGCAACAGATCTGCCATATGAAGTACACTGGGTAGTACAGGACACTTATCAGGGCCTTTTCATAAATATACCATATAAATATTTATTTTCCTCTTTCATTTATGGTCTAGACTAAAGCTCAAAATGCCTTGCTTGCCCTTAGGGTACTTGGCTGTGCAATAATTAAATCAATTCAGCTAACTAGGGAAAAACATACCTTATTCTGCAGTCACTAATCTTGATGACTGTAGTTATTCTTAATTTATGCTAGTACAAGTTCAGAATCAGAACTAGAAACCCCATAAAGCACTTGCATTAAAATGCAAATAAATTCACAGTGCAGTTCAAGACTTTCAAAAAGACAGTGAAAACACCAAGGACTAGCCAGTCAATACAAAACGTGCTTTGTGCTACAGTAGCACTCTTGACTTCTAGCAGCCCATTCCATTGGTACAGCTCCTCTGAAAGCACTTATCAGCCTAATGCTTTTTCATTGCAGGTATCACGTCATTGTGATTGTGCTGGTCTACTGCTTTCCACTGCTTGTCATGGGCATCACTTATTCCATAGTGGGAATTACCCTCTGGGGAGGAGAAATACCAGGCGACACATCCAACAAATATCACGAGCAGCTCAAAGCTAAGAGAAAGGTACTGTTGCATTAAATCTCACTAAGTGAATCCTGATAACATCATCTGCAATTGTGTTGCAAAGTATCACAGTATACTCCTTCAGAAACACCAAGTCACTTGAAATAGCAGTAATGAGAGGTCTACTTCAATATAAAAATTGTTTGACAAGTTCTCTTCTATGTTCACTAGCTGTTCTTTTTATAACTTTACTATTTATCATTAAGTCATAGAATCATAAAATCATTTAGGTTGGAAAAGACCTTTAAGATCATAAAGTCCAACCGTTAACCTAACCCTGCTATCCCACCACTAAACCATGTCCCTAAGCACCTCGTCTACCCGTCTTTTAAATACCTCCAGGGATGGGGACTCCGCCACTTCCTTAGGCAGCCTGTTCCAATGCTTGACAGCCTGTTCCAATGCTTGACAACCCTTTCATTGAAAAATTTTTTCCTAAAGTCTAACCTAAACCTCCCCTGGCACAACTTGAGGCCATTTCCCCTCATCCTATTGCCC
Organism: Gorsachius magnificus; assembly: GCA_034008185.1. NCBI lineage: Eukaryota > Metazoa > Chordata > Aves > Pelecaniformes > Ardeidae > Gorsachius > Gorsachius magnificus. Next base: position 30,081,555 of record CM067084.1, on the reverse strand, counting down.
ATTACCAGGGAAAGAGACCAACACCCACCTCGCTACACCCTCCTGTCAGGCAGTTGTAGAGGGTGATAAGGTCTCCCCCTAAGCCTCCTTTTCTCCAGACTAAACAACCCCAGTTCCCTCAGCCGCTCCTTGTAAGACTTGTGCTCCACACCCCTCATCAGCTTTGTTGCCCTTCTCTGGACATGCTCCAGCACCTCAATACCCTTCTTGTAGTGAGGGGCCCAAATAAAGGTAACATTTGGATTTTAACTTCTTACTCCACATGTAGTGGCATATACGGTGTCTGATATATGGAAACTAAGCCCAAATGTTTAGCCTTTACAGAGCTAAAATATTGAGTTTTGAATAATGGTCTAGCAAACCATTAGCTCCTCTTAGGCCAGATTCTCATCCTTCTGAAAGAAAAGTGCTGTTATTTTGCTATTATTTTCAGTAGATTATGGCCCATGCGTCTTTGAGATAAGTGCTGATCAGCCTATTTATATTGAATAATTTAGGTTTTAAATCAATAACTTCTGGAGAGAAATACAAACTATTTTTTCCCAGTTATGTTCTTTCAATCTTTTTCACTGTAAGTATTGCCAAACCTAACAAGACTGTGGGTAGCTTATGAACTGATTATTTGACTATTTCCAGTTCAGTTTTCCTGATGTAGCAGTGCCATGAAGGTTGTCTTTCTTATAACATTCTTTTTTTTAACCTAACTTTTGTTCTTTAATAAGGCAGCCCTTCTGCTGTTTATTTCTGACTTTTTTTCTATACTTTCGGGTTTGAAAAAAATGGTACCCAAACGTGGACTTCTAACTCACAATGATGAGCACGTTTTCACACCGTGAATATGTTTGAACAGTGGTACGTGCTACCATGTTGTAGCAATAGTAGCGTGCACCATGTTGGGTCCTGAGACAACAGATCTTCTGCAAATACTGGAGAACACTGATGTTTCCATTTCTTTCAGGACACTGCCAGGAATATGAAAGTGGTTTTTACCCCACATACTACACAGCAAAAGTTGTCGTGACAGAGGATATATGAAAGGAAAGATTAGGGTCATTTTCTCATTCATACATCTTCAGACTCGTAAGAGACAAGCACAAAACTATGGCAAGTTTCAGTTGTCAGACTGGTAGATATGCCTAGACAGCTTTACAGTGTGATGTACAATGCTTCCTATGAAACCAAAGGTGCTACTTATTTTCACTTTTACATAGCTTTTTCAAGAGGGCAAAATGCTAGCCTCTCTTTAGTAAGCAAAATGCAGTTTGACTAGTATTATCACTACTATTGCCTTGTAATGGTTCAAAGATTACTTGAAATGGTCACATCATCATGGAATACTAACCAGTATGCTTTGCATATTTGCCCCAAAGTGAAATTATTCAACTAATTTCCAGAAATGCTGAAAGCATTTCAGAAGATCAGCATTTCACTCTTTAGAATTACCATTACAGTCTTTGCCATGTATGTTGTCACTTATCCAAAAGAGTATTTTCAAAGTTACAAAATTACCTTTCCTACAGAGCAAAAGCAGAAAATGATTTTCACTGGTCAATTAACTGTGCTATTACCAATACTGCCCTTTCAGACAGTGAAAACAAGGTAGTGGAGGGTCTTTAAAGACAAACTGAGGAATCAGGTTCTGTAACAGACACAGTTTGCAAAAGCAAGTATGAAAATAAAATTTTTAAAATATAACTTGGAGAACCAGGAGATCCCAGAACTTCAGCACCTGTTATCATAATGACTAAGTAAAATAAATATATTATGTGGTAAAAACTAAAGGTCTCTGAAGAGAAAACCAGTCTTTTCTATATGCTTATAGAAAATAAGCGAATTTCTTTCTATATTTCTTATCTATAAGCTATGAAGAGTCCAATTAAATCCCTTGAATACTTTAAAAGCAGCACCTCATTAGAACTCTAAATATATGCAAGAGACAAGGAGTGGAACCCTTAATTAAAGGATTTTAAATGTGAGAGTACTGGAATGCATGCCTTCAACACATGCAACAAGGGGATTAAATTATGTGCAGATACTCTGCAACTGCATCAGTGACTTTATTGGCAGGGCTCTGTGACAGCTCTTCAGTTCCACTGCTGTGCTCTCCAGCAGGATTTATGAAAGAACTGGTATTCGGAAAGATGAATCTTAATTGGTCATTCATGGAGATCAACTAATAGAGTGGAATCCAAATAAAGCTATCACTCAGCCTATCTCTGATAACACAGCTATTGTTTTTCCTTTAGTTGAACAAAGAAATCCTCTGCTTTTCTTGCTGTTTAGCATGCAGAAATCTAGACATACAGAAAGTCTGCACTGGCTGCACTTACAAGGAAGGAGAAATATAAAATAGCTGACTGCATGTTTCATATTATGCAATGATACAGTGCAAAGGATGTTTGATTAGGATTGTTTGAAATGGTATTTATTAAGAAGGCAGTGAGCAGTTCATGTAAGGCCTTTAAAAGAAATTAGGTTTGCTAAGAAAATATTTGAAGCTTGAGAAAGTTGTTTGTTAGTAGTTCAATAGACAGTCTCATTGCTTCATATGTGTGACTGTGCAATGCTTCTGAAAGCAACATCAAAGAACAAAGGATTAAATGAATTTCACAGTACACACTACAGGTTGGGCAACACAGTCATACTTAGTATCTTTAAGGGTCAAAGACTGGAAATTTTTAGAAATTCAGAACTGCATGAGACTATTAGCACTTTTTTTTTTTTTTTTTTTTGGACAGATCAAATGTCTCAGGGGCTGACCCATTTAAATTTGCCTGGCATCAGTCTTTTGAACTTCTGAACACTCATTGCATGTGAATGCGTTGGGGGCTTTGCAGCCATTACCCCTTCTTCTTAAAGATCCTGGCTTGAGACTGACTAATGTTCAGCTGAACATCATTTATTCTCCTGCAATTCCTACTGTCACAAGACAGAATTATAGTTTCATTAGTGTCATACATAACTGAAGTTTATATAGGTGGTTCAGGATGTTACTATCAGTTTTACTAGGCCAAAGTGGTTTTTACATGCAATGCAAATACATAGAGACTTGCTCTCAGATGTTGCCTCCATGCTCTGTTTTTTCTATTCAACCTTCTGTTCCAATCTGTTAACCTGCAAGGGGGGATAATCATGTACTGTAAATAAAATCAGTTACTGTTGTCTTTGTCAAGAGATGCAGTTCTGATACAACTATCTTCTGACAAAATAGTGCCTTCTCAACAGAAGATGCCATTGCCTTGTCCCAATAGGAAGAATACAGAAGAACAGAAAATACTCTCCTTAAATTTTGTATCTTTTCTTTACAGTTCCCTCTACCTCTATTAACTTTATGATAATACATCACTGTGCATCTTTTTCAGCAGTTTTCATGATTCCTCCATACATGCCTCTGCCTGTATTTCTTTGCTTCTCCTAACACAGCTTCAGGTGTCATCTCAACTTCTTACTGCAATGAAGATTGATTAAAAGCCATATTTTTTCAATATCCAAAATTGTTTTGCAAATTTGCATGTAAAAATGGGAAAAAAAAACCACAAACAACTCTATGTTTGCTAGTGACTCACAGTATTACAGAAATCAATAAAGAGATAGTAAGGTTTACCAGCCTAAGGAAATTTTCAAAGTTTTATATATATATTTTGACAGCAAAAGTAGACATCCTATATCCATTTACAGTCAAATACATCTATTTAATTAGTTAATACAGCATATACAACACAGTGGAGGAGAAAATGAAAAAGTAGAAAACTTAAGACTTCCATCTGAAAAGAAAATAATATTCAAAACAATGTGGGGCTGTAGGAATAATGATGTCATGAGAACCACTTTTGAATATGAATTTGAAATATTATGTAGTGTGAGAAGCCAAACCAAGTAAGATGGCAGAACACACTTTTCCAAGTAAGGGTCAGAATGATTACATGTAAATTCAAAAATCACTCAAAATTACGGTGTGAAAAGCTTTTACTAACAGAAATATCCAGGTGGAATCTTAAAAGGACTACAAGTAAATATTAGAAAAAAGCATCCCAACAATTTTAAATAATTTTCTGAATTACTTAGATAAAATATTCCCTCTCTTTCATAGACTATGGAAGGAAGCAACAGGACAAGATCTGAACAAATAGTCTCTGTAAGAACTACTGCATCAACACTTCACATGTAGCCACTCACACTTATTTCTCTGTTTCGTTCTCTTTTTTTTTTTCCTTTCATGGATTTAGAGAAAGTCCAAAGAAGGGCAACTAAAATGAAGAGATTAAAATGGCCTGGACTTCTCAGTTTGGAGAGGAGGAGGCCAAGGGATGAGATGATCAAGGTTTACAGAATCACAAAGTTGGTAGATAAAGTGACTGAAGTAGTGTTGGTCACGAAATCCTGAAATACAAGAACTAATAGGAGTGCAGTTTAAAGCAGGTTGAAGAGAACGTACTTTAAGAAAGAGTAATTTAAGAGTTGATAAAGAGCTTGAGACTTTCTCCTGCCAGATGCTATGATCTCAGAAGGTTCAGAAAGGCATGAGGCAAATTAACAAGCAATAAATTCATAAATACATACTGAAAGTGTGAAGCAGGGATGCACCCTTCCCTAATACAATTTTGGATGCTGAGGCAGTATTAGGAAAATAGAAGATGGAAAATGACGAGGTTCATGCAATCTCCCTAAACAGCACCTCCTACTGCCACTGTCAGAGACAGAATAGCAGCATAGATGGACTCTCTGGTCCAGGAGGAATTTTCCTATGTCCTCATGCTCCTTTTTTACATAGCAGTACAGCTATAAAAATATACTTCAGCATATGATTCCCGACTTCTCACTGACTTCCAGTGCAACTAAAAATGCAGGTTTTCCTTTTTTTTCTTTTTTTTTTCTTTTTTTTTTATTACCACATAAGAATACATGATATGAAGTCACGTTAATATACATTTTATACTACATTGCACAAAATAAGAAAAGCACTAACTAGGAATAATGATACCTTTCCTGGCATTAAACAGTAGCTGACCAGGTCAGGATGAAAGAAAGAAGCTGAATTGTTTCACGGTAGAGTAGTTTATTAAGGGGCAGATTTTCTTAAATCAGAAAAAAAGCGCAAGAGAGTCAAAGCCCAAAACACTACAGTGTAGCATCAAAACTTGTGGGACACTGAATTAACTACAAGCACCCACAAAGGCTGACTCAGATTTGGAAAACCAAAAAAATAGGAAATTACCCTATGAACTCACATCTCACATAGTAAGTAATTCTGAAATCCAAGATCTTTATTCTTAACAAGCAACCACTATGTCTAGACAGACAGACTAGTTAAATACTGCCCCATTCATAACACTTCACATGAAAGTTTGCATCCAGCCATAAGAAGCAAAATGCTTTGGCACTCTGGATCCAAGGATTTGTCTTGCATGTGACTTCCTATTTCCTGCCAACACCATCTTGAAACTCCACTTTTATCCAGACATTTGTTCAGACTTCTTCAAGGTTGGAAAATAATTGCTATCCCAGGGGACTGCACAAAAACATGGTAAGCTTAATATCTTCCCAGTTATTTAAGCAATCCGTCTTCTCCTAGCTCTTCCCAGCATAAGGACCAGCATTCCAATCTCCAATAACCTGTATGTTACATTCCATTTTCAAAATGGCATTTAGGACTCAAACAGTTTAATGTAGCAGAAAGTCAATCCTAAATTCCATTAAAACCACCATCTGCAATCAACTACTCTACACAGCTTTGTACTACAGACTTCAAGGGACAAGCAAATCTTCACAGCTGACATCCTAGTTTATGCTGAATCACCACCTACATTAATGTTTTTTTAAAAGTCGGACAGTAACAACCACAGAACTTTTTAGCCTTTATTTAGGTAATGGCCTACCAAGGCTGTACGTATGTCTAAATATTCGCTTCTCCATGTTATGTATGCAAAAAAGAACCAAATCCTGTAGCACACAGGTACAGGGGGAAGGCATCTGGATTACAGCTCATCCAAATTGGCCATGTAACAGCAGACTGTGGAAGAGACTTATGTTGCCATCATTCCTTTCCCACCATTTATTTATTCATGGGGCAGGAATGTTTCCACCTTGTAGATTCATTTGTGCTCATGCTTCATGGGCAGAAATGAATGCCATGGCTAGGTAGGAGCACTTTGCTTATATACTGACAACATGCCCACTCCAGAACTGTGTAAACATACATAAAGGGGTATGTGCACTTCCCCCCACGAAGGTACCCCTTCCCTTTGGTTGATTTTACATTTCTGAGAGTGATAAGTGAAACAACCTACCCATTCTATCGTGGGGTAATGAGGTGTGGAAGTTCAATTTGTTATGAATAATACATTCCTCCTGCCAAAAAATGGTGCCTATGTAATTTTTTGGTCCATCAGTAATCCTCTTTTGTAAATGGGTCTACTCTTTGACTGAAAATAAGATGGAGGAAAAAAAATAGGGGTATGCTAGAACAGAAACAACAGGGAAGAGGAAGCTGGAGAAATAAACCCTATTTTAAGGACAGGTGGTCTCACTGATCTAACAGACATCGCACTATGGTTTATACTGTGTGGATGGCTATATCGCTTGACTACCTGAAATTTCATACAGCTGCAGTTAAATTATCATTTATCCAAAATGCTGATGCATTATGAGCATGTTGTAGACCAAAGCTTTATCATGGTGGAAAACCACAGCTGTACTTTGGTGCAGCCATCATAAATCTAGTAAGCATTGTTCAGCACATTCAGAAAGCAAACAGACTAAGTAGTATCAGGTTGAAGTACAATTTACCCCAGCTAGCACCATTTCTGTACGTTCTACTCCTTTGTTGTCAGTCAACAACCAAAAAAAAACCAGAGAGGCTTTTTAATTATTCCAGTCCTTATGTGGAAATGTTCACTAATTTATTCCTTAGGCAGCTGAAGGTGTGACAAAGATACCACCCAAAGCAGCAGCTTGTTATGCTCATACAATGTCTTTCCTCTACATGAAATGCAAAGAATTGAACTAAGAGGTTCTGAAGTGATTAGCTCTGAATCTGTCTTTGTTTTCCCTATCATAAAACTAGTCTAACTTTACGATTTCATACTTTTAAGGCAGTATCCTCCAAGGTTAGCCTCACCTAGTCATATATCTCAGACTTTGTGAAACTACTCTAGAAATTAAATCCATTTGAAGGTTTTCATATCAATGAGACACGGCAAGTTTTAAACATCAGCTTTATTTGTGGTTGTGTTTGACACTGTCACATTTCTTGCTCAAAGTACAGAAAAAACAACCCAGGAAGAAGGAATTCTCAGGAGCTTTTAAAGGCCCCTCCAAAAGCAAACTCATCCCTTGTTTGCCAGACACTGGAAGATGTTGAACTGTGTCCAGAGCTTTCTCCACTTAATCCTGGAGTGTCAGTTTGTCTCTTTTAATATTGAAATGTTAAATGAAAACAGGACAGGAACCAGCCTCAGGGACCAAGACCTGTCATCACAGGCAACCCTAACAGAATTCCTCTGATATCATCTTAAATCTCCATCTTAAAACCATTTTGCCGTCTGGATTGCTACATCTAATGGCAAGTGTTACAAAATTCTCACCACTCCTAGAGTTCCAGTTCCCAGGCTAAGTTTATTTATGGACAGCTCTATTTATGCCATTATTTTCTGTTAGCTTAACTAATTACTTATTATCCCTCAGTGGTGACATCTCTACAGATGTTTTTATAGCCATATCCTCTCTCAGCCTTTACTTACATTCATTACATAAATGAAACAAGCACTTCTGGTCATCTTTTATATAACAACATCTGTATACAAGTGACCAAAACCAGACAACGAATGCCAGCAATGAAGTCTCGCCATGGTCCTGCACAACGGTAATAACACTTGTCTCCACTGAAAATGCCTCATCTGAAACATCCTAATATCTCATTTATTCTTTTCCTTAAACTGAGGACCTGGTTGTGCTGTAATGAATCAATGCATGTCTCCTCATTTGTTCATTCAACAGTTCATTCCACAACTCACAGCAGAAAATTTTCTTAGTCCTTAATTCAGCAAATCCCAGAATTTTTATGACTGTGATCCTACCTGTGGAAGAACAGTGTAAAACAATCCCCCAAACTAGCACAGTACCAATCCAGCAGTTTCCATCTGCTCTGAGATACCTGTCACTGCCATGACCCCACTTAGAGACATGATCACTTGATCACTACAGGTACCTCACTAAGTATATCATTAGCACTTTGAAGTTGCATTTCTGCTCCTGCAGTTCTTCAACATTCAAGTTCTTCCTCTGCTATGCCTCTGTAGCAGCAAAGCTGCACAAAAGTGTATTTTCACCAAACTTATTTGGCATGCTCTTATTCTTCTGTACTTAACTCCTCACTAAATATATTAAATGAGGCTGGTCTCAAGACCGACACTTACAGAATATATCCTGGTTTGGAGGGAGGTTAGTATTAAGTACTTTCTAATAAAAAAAACATTTCTCTCCACTACCTTTCCAGTGGAAAGTGTTTCCCAAATCGTGCTCAGTAGTGAAATGCACCAGGTAAAAATTACTTGCAAAAATTAATAATGAAGATAGGTTTCCTCTGATTCTGCTTCAGGGCACCTCTTACTATGATATCCTTAACTCTGGCAATTTATGGGAAATATGAAATATCCTTGTTAACACGGTAAAAGCAAACCAATCCTAATCAAGCTAGAGCCTGACTTCACAAACTGTTACACATGCCTAAAACTGGTTTTGTAACACAGTAGATGAAGTTACACAAGGGGATGTAGCATGCTTCTTAGCATGCTTCCCATGAAGCACTGATGGTAATTCTGTCTGTTGTTCTTCTCTTCGGCTCTGCATGGGTGAGTCAGCACTGGTCGCAAAGTAGATTATTGGACCAGACTGCAAATGTCAGTGTTCCACTAACTTTTTGAGCAGCTGTCCCATACCCATAGAGACAGATCCCCTGCCAGACCCACCGCATTGCTGTTAACACAACAGTAAAAGTCACTACTCGTGAGTAATTGCTATTACAGTTAAGAGCTTGCAGAATATGGATTATTTTTACCTTATTTTCTTGTAAGCTTAACAAAAGTTTCTAAAAGGTAATAAGGGCCAGAATATCAAATGAATAACTATCTGATAAAAATACTAGCAGAGATATCTTTTCCTATTTTTATAAGTAATACATTCCCATAGCTATTAAAAATCTCAGCAAAAATACAGAGTATTGACAGGAAAACTTGATTTGAGCATTTTTATTTACCATTCAGTTCTTAAATTCTTGCCAATCAATGCATTAATGACAGTGCATGACCCGATCCCTAAACACTTATACACAGAGAGGCTTTTTTCCAGCAGTACAAGACAGTACAACCAATACTCTGAGAAAACTTTTTCTTTAATGTTTTATAAAGTTCCATTAAACCCTTTCCATTACAAAGTATATCCCTTTCCATTACAAAGTATATGGACTGAATGCCTATTGAAAATGTAGGGAATGAGCAAAGTAATTCTTAATGTTGTGTATCATAATTTTCATTTCACTCTTCACATGCTTAGCAGTTGCCTAAGGGAAGACTGGGACAAGAGGTACTGGGGAATTATTTTCATTGCATGTTAAAACCAAAATATTTTTTTAGAGAGCTACTTGATGGGCTTAGAACTTCAGAAAAACAAGGTTCACCCTTTCAGGATATTTTTTTTCTGGGAATTTGTTCTCTTTTTAATAATTTGGTCACATTTTGAACAAGTTATCCTATTGAGGTAAAAATAAAGTCAGGCTTCATGATAATTTTCTGAACAGCATTAAAACAGTGCAATATAATGAAATTACTGGAAGCTTCCCTGCTCTGCACTCTATCTACCAAATAGCTACAGCACACTCAGCAACAGTACCAGCTTCCATTCACTGTCTCAAGTTTTCCCAAAACTGAGCTATGAACTGTGAACACATCACTCCACACTCATCGTCCATGCTTCAAGCAGCAACCACAGGGGAGTAAAATAAAAGTAAATTCTAAACAGTGCATAAACCTTATGCAGTGTAAGTATTTACTGACAGACAGATGTGAGTTTTCTGGTTAAAACTTTCTTATAGAACATCTGGCAACAAATCCACGTCAGGGCAGAGTTAGCAAACTGGTTCTGCATGGTCAGTGAGTAGGCTCAGGATTGTGCACTTAGAATTTCTGTCATGCTTCTCCTCTGTATTTCTACATTTCTGATCACTTGTGGCAGAAAATTCATGTGAAATACTAAGTCACAGTCCCAGGGCAAAAATTTCTGTTTAGTAATGCCTCATAATTTTAAGAATGGAAGTAACACTGGACTAAACAGACCAAAAATTTCAACACACCACTCCAGTGTTAGTGAACTCAGTGTGGTTTTAAATGCATTGCTGAATTGAACTATACACGTTCTTTAATAATAAAACCAAGATACCTACCAGAAAGACAAATGGAAACCAAACCTGTCTCTTTTTCAAAATTTAAATTTTAAGCATGCAGATTATGATCTCCATGTTTCACACTATGGAGTTGGGTTTTTTTAAGACACCTGTCATTTGCTCTGTGTAGTTCTCCCCAGGCTCAAGTTCGGGACCTGATCTTCTGGACAGATAACCTTAATATCCCATATTCAGGACAAAGTATGTTCTTTAGCTTCTATGCAAATTCTTTCACAAGCATAAAAACAAACCTTGAAAACATCAAAAGGCCTTTTGTTGTCTCTGAATGTGTCTCATCTAATCTGCAGTCAAAGTTACCCCATATTACGTTGCAACCACTTGTATAGCCCTCTGTGTGTGTGTGTGTGTGTATATATATACACATAGATAAGACAGAGCTACTAAGAAGCACCTTCCTCATTGAGTCCCTGTAGGGAAGTCATGAATAGATTAATTTTCACATGAGTTTTGAGTCTGTTGAGCTTTCTGGAGTGGTGCCCAGCACCTGTGTGGTGAGAAGTCCAGGAAACCTGATGCAGATCAGTCATTTTGGAGGACTGCAGTGCCAAGAGCTGCATATTCAGCAGAGCAGAACTGCAGTTCCAGTACTGCACTTAGACACTTTTACATTCATTACATGCTGCTATTCATGTAAAAACAAACCATAATTTCAGCACGTCTTTTTCTGAGTTAAAGCAGAAGGCTATGTGACTACTTCCTTAAGACTTAGCATGAGAGACCTCACTAAACTCCTGCAACAGCATGAACTTACAAAGAAGAATCCAGATGAAACAGCCCAGAGACATCACAAATGGTGGCAGGAGCTGAACTGCAGAGAACCTACAATATTCCAAATGTGCTTTTTAAAAGCAGGTGAAAATTATCACCTACACACAGAGGGGTGACTGTGTTATCTCTGTTGATACCTTCACCTAACAATTTTAATCCTTTAACTCAAGTACTTCATGCTTTAGATATTTCTGTACTGCAACATTGTAAACAACCTATTCCAAGCACCTTTATGTCATTACTCAATTTCTGGGGTGGATAGAAAGAGTTTCTTTGATTTCTACAGGCTTTGGAGCAGGTTTCCTAGGAAACAGTTTCAGCCACCCTGGCACAGGTCAGTTTATACCTTATTCCACAGGAGTATCGAAACAGTGCAGCAATGATCAACGTGTTGACCATTATGGCCAAGTAGTATGGATACTTTAATACTTGAAGCAATGCTAAAATGCCTGTACAAAAGCAGAAATAGCGGATGCTGTCAGGATGATGACACTCCTGATATTTTTTAGCAAGAATAATTGACCAGAGCACATAGCACCTTTTTACTGACCAAACATTTCCAAAATGTTCTGTGAGTTATAAGTCCACTTTTCCTAATAAATTCATAACCCTATACAGTCATTTGCAGAATAACAAAAATAAACTAAGTGCATCAAATGCAAAATATGCCTCAGGCATCACTGACATTAACAGTTTTCTCTCAACTCAATTTAAATTAAAATAGAACTGAGGGACATTACTGGGGGTGTGTGTTTTTTTCTTAGATGGCAATAAATGCTTTTGCTTCAACCTTTGAAAGGAAAGATGTTACTACCATTCCAAATGCATAATTATGAAGGCAATAAAAGAATAGCTTCAACTGTTGTTATTTTTTTTTCTGAACAGAATTTTGCCATGCAATTTAAACAAGTACAGTCCAGGTATAATTCATTTCATGTTCAGGCAACACAATTTTATTCCTATCAACAGAAAAGAGAAGAAAGAGGTTTTCCAAACTATATGTAAAATAATCTGCATTCTTTCCCATGTTGTTCTTGTGCCAAAATTATAGACGAGTATGGTAAACATTAAAATGCTTTCTAATTATATAAATAACTTACTTGAATACCCTAAGTGAATAAGCTGAAAATAAAACAATCCAAAAGACTGTAGGCTTTCCATATGAAATAAGAGCCCGTGCTCCTGTCTGAAGATAACCAAAGGTACCCATCTAATTTTAATTTCAAGAGGGCAGTTTCCATTGATAGCAGCCCATGTAAAGCAGACCACATACAGGGATACTTTTGCATAATTAATTCATTGGCAGAATTCAGCATAGCCTTATTTGTGTATTGCACTGTTCAATATAAGGCCTAGTTTCCAAGTGAAAAAATTCACATGTGCCAATTCATCTGAAGTCTTATATGGAAAATTCAAGTGAGTCTTAAAACATTGGCAAGGTTCTGGGAGAGCCTTCAATGAGGACTAAAGGTACCAGAATATTTTCAAAATTGTGGCAGAAAGTAGACTTAACAACCAACTATTCCTATTGGGAAAACAAAAGAAGATATGATTATTTTGTTTCCCTCACACCAAATCTCATCTCTGCTTGGAAGCATGGAAGCGAAGTGTGCCCCACCACTCACTCCAAGTCATCTCTACAGAAGGGAACTACTGTAAAATAAGTGATGGTGTGAGTTTCAAGTACAAAAGCACTAGATCAGCTTTTTCACTTTTTTTCAGCACTAGAGCTCAGGTGGATAACCATCTCCAGTAATGCCAATCCTACAGCAGACACTCAGAGTCATTTTCTAAAGAACATTAACTTCTTATGCTACTGAATGCTGAAGACCAAGGCAATGATACAAGGCCACCTACCCTTACTTGTCGTCTAGGTTACAGAAACAAACTCTTTCAGTTTGAGCAGCAGACATTATCACATTGTCCAACATCTAACAATCTCTTGTGAGAAATTAAAATATCTCTTTTAGATAAAGTAACGTAAGACTTCTGACAACTTTTCAACCCTGCCCCCAATTAGACACTTGCAAAATCATGTCTTCTCAAGGAAAAAAGCCTGAGCAAAAGATTTGCCCCTTTGCTTCAGTGGAATAGATATTTCTTGACATGTTGAGAGAATCTTAAAGTCATTGTCAAAGCTGTTTTCCATGCAACGTTAGAAAAGTATCATTTAGAAATGGCAGTAGCTAAGACCATTCATGAAAAGTGTCAGAATTGCTTTGATTTTTTTTTGGAGGGGGCACATTTTAGCATTTGTAAGACAGCAATCATCTCATTCAAAGCTACTTCATACTAGAACAGAATATCTTTTTCAATTTTACAGCTTACGTAAAGTAAGTGATTGTGAATTCTGTCTGCAGCAAGAGATTATGCAAACTGAAAAGAAAAGTAGTTTCTTTATTTCAAGCAACTGAGAAAAAATGGAGGGAAAGTATAAGTCAGAAGAGCACTGGAATTGACAAGTACCTTAGCTGACTGAGACTTCCAACATCTCCGATTCATTCTCCTTCTAAGCATGCACCTCCTTCAGCTTTTAAGAATCTATCCTTTCTATGGGCTAAAAGAGCATAGAAAATCCCTGAGCTTGTCAAAATTATATGAAAACCCACAGCACTTGGTATGTCAGAAAACAGTCCTGTCTGTAGTAGTGCCAGTACAGCTATCTTTGAATCCTAATATTTTTGCAAATGATAGGTAGTTTACTCCAACTAAACATTGTGGTGAAGCAAAGGACATAATGGTGCTCCCTTCTAGGGACCTCTAGGGGTCCCTTCCAACCCAAAACATTCTATGATTCTATGATTCTATGATTCTATGATTCTCTCTGGTGCTTAATGCATAAGTGCCACATGTGTCCCCAAGACTGGGAAGTGGATTTACTGTTTGCACCCTAACCCATTGGGAGAAATACCTTGTGCAATGTTAGTTTGGCATTTCACTTCTTCCAGAAGAGCACAGAGCAGAAAGAGAAACACATCGTGGCTCCCAGAGATTATCTGTGAACTGTGGTTAAGTTGTATTCACATGGACAAATAATATCCATGAGTGGGTAAGCCAAGACATTCTTACACTGTATGGGTTCTTAAAATATTTGCTCTGCTTCTCATTTACATCTGCATAACAGCTGGGAGTAAAAGTTCTGAAACTAGTTGAGTTATAGTGTGTGATCTTGGCGCAAATGAAATCAGAAGCGAAATTCCTGACCTTGTAGAAGCAATAATAACAAAGATGACTTAGAAAAGCAATAACAAGCTGCAGAGCAGATTGAAAAGGAAAGGATTCCCTGGCCTAAGTCTTGGGTATTGATGGCAAATCAATGCCTTGCAACAAGAATTGCTATAGCCCCCCAGCATCAACAGTCTTTCATAGAAGTATATTTTATTCCTAATCTTTCAAGAGCTCTTCTCAATACTATATCTAAATCAGACTCACTTTTCTAGATACTTTTCATGCAAAATAAAACAGGAGAAAAAACATTTATTTGCTGCTCTTTGCAAGCACAGCAGAATGTTAGCTCCTTTTCACTATTACTGCTTCAAATGTTTCACAACAGAAGAAAACCTGCAAACTCCAATTCCAAGGAACTTATGTCTGTTACTCTTTTAAATACATTTTTTTCTCATTACATATCGTTCATTAATGAAAGATTGCTTCTTACTCAGAGAGGAAGAATTTAAAGGAACCGGCAAGACTACAAAGCACATAAATTAACTTTTTTATAGACATAGTTTTTCTTAGACATAGGCAGAAGTACATCAATATCAGCAGAACACGTTGATCAAAATACTTCGAATTTCAATCATATTCCAAATCTAACCTTAAGACTTGCCTAAACATTGCACAACTGAGAGACTCAGTACAACATATTTTAACAATAGTCCTGTAACAGAAAAAAAAACCAACCCAAACTTTCCTCTAGCCATGCTGCCCACAATACAGAAAGGGAGATTGAACAAAACACCAAGGGAAAACGGTGCCACTGGGACACAGGTTGGTGATGCTCACTGCAATCACACATTTTGGAAAGGTCCGTGGGGAAATAGTGGCAGGAACAGGGCTAGACATTAAGCACAACTGAATCAAATCATTTTCTGGATTGCTTGCTTCTGAAATGCTTCCTAATGCACAAAAGCAAACCCTTGTTAATGAATTCTATGCAACACAGAACAGAGAAGAAAGCAACTGAAAAATGGTAACATCTTAAAAAAAAAAAAAAAATCCCAACAGGCATATTAAAAAGAAACAAAAGAACTTTGTGTTGTCAGAGCCACAGGTCTAAGTACTCCAAACAAAAAGCAACATTGCAGCTCTGTCTCATACTCTGCAGCTGAACCTGCGAAGCATCATTGGAGGTTTTTTAGTGAAACATCACAGTGTACTGGGAAGAGACAATCAGGCTTTTGTGGCAAATTCATACTTGGCCTCTTTCACTTATTTTCCCTGTGCCCTGATGGAGCTTAACAGCTTACTGGCACTCATTCATCAGGATTTATATCAAGTAAAATCAAGGTGCCCTGGGTTTATAGACCTTGAAGGCAATTTCTGTTCATAATTATTGATATCATCAAGAAATGAAAATTAACACTGGAAAGACCAAGGGGATGGACAAGAACCACAGCCATAAACTGTGATGTATGGCCTTGCACAGTGTGCGGTGCCCATCTCTGAAACAGGAAAGAAAACTGGGAATAATCTCCCTCCTTCTCAGCTTCCTCTTATTCTTCTTTTCCTCCATTTCTGCCAACACGTACCATTCTTAGCTGATGAAACAAGGACAGAATAGTGCTTTTTGATTCCTCTCACAACTTCTGTGGTTGACTTCAAATTCAACTGTAATTGCCCTGCATTTCAAACTATTTTATGCCACACAGACTTGCAACAGCTCACTTGGTCTTCTCCTTAGGTAATATGTCAGTGAGTGTGTTGTTCTGTAAATACTCAAAAAAAGGACAGCTCAACCTTGACTTTTCTTAAATGTCCCTTTTTGCTGGAAAAATTAGCACTCTCTTGTTCCAAAAAAAATACTTTACACATTAATAAGGAAAGCCAATGCATGTATCCCCCTAAATATGCATGTATCAGTCTACTACTTCAGTGAAACTCAGACTGAAACAGCCTTAACCGACACAAAACCAAACCTTTAAATTTTAGGTAATTTTTGCTATTTATGAAATACAGCTGCAAACCTGAATGATGAAGAACGTAGTGTGCTTCACTCTCTGTCATTCCAGTGACTTGTTACTTCACAGATTGAATCAAACACTAATGGCCATCTAAAATAATCTTTTGCTTGTCTAGTTAACTATTTGCTTCACAAATTTCTGCTATCATGATGATGATGACCTAATATTTAATCATGGATTTCCAGACAGAAAGAGCAAGAAGAAAATTTTATGCTGATTTCACTGCTTTTAAAGATAAGTGTTTTGTTTTAAACAAGACAGGAACCTTGCGGGAAAATATATTATTTTTCTGGGGGTGATTTGGCATTTTTCATTTAAAAACTTTTAAAAAAAAAGTTTAAAAGTTTAAAATAAGAATCAAATTACCTGAATTTGTGATAAAAAATTTTTGGTTGAGAATTGTCTTTGGGTCATACTGTAAATAGTTATTTTGGGATTTCTGTTTCCATTAAGAAATATATAATTTGGGTTGAACCTAAAATATAACATTTGGGTTGAACCAAAACCTAATTCGTTTCATGTTAATTTTCGAGTGCAGTGATTGAAATCAAAAAACTATTATTTGTACAGCCTGTGAAGGTTTATTAGCTTTAGGACACCTTTAAGCAGACTCTTGAAGCACTGCTTGACTTGCCCTTTGATATAACATAGAAAACTGGCCAATAAGAATTTGGATATCAGAAAAAAGACAAAAAACTCTCTTTTGAAAATGTTGTTAACACAGTTTAGTATGCCAAACTGGCAACCTGCACTCTTAACGTGATTTCTAGCACCTCTGGGGCATGAGTAACACAGTGTACGACTGGACTAAACTACATTTATTGCTGGGAAGCTCCACTGTTTCAGTTCTTAAGCACTGTACAGATTAAATGTTCAGTATAAATATGGATTTGCCCGATTACACTTTGAAAATTTGGAGATAATATTCCAATGATAAATAATTCTAAGAATAGTTTCAATACAAAGCTGATACTGCAAGACTTGCTAATTAAATACCAAGGCTAATTAGACTCTCAAGTGTTCTGAAATCACAGAAATCCTGAACAGTGTTGAGGTAATACTTATAATTCCTGGCAAGTATAAAAACATACCAACAAGCAAAGTGCATCTGTGAATCATTGGATGGGGACCTTAATATTGTGGCAAAACTATGGAGTTAAGTCTTTTACCTGCACAATGTGTGCAAAGCATAGGTGTAAATCCCCAGCAGAAGAACAGTGGAAGTTATGTCCAAAGGAGTAGAAAAGACATGCCATTTAATGATAGACTGTGATTTGATAACATTTTTTATGGCATCATTTCAGTTATATAATTTAGTCCAGAAATGTCTATTCACATACAGTCACAACCTCTTCCCTCCCCCCAAAATGCATCTCATATACAGTCCTCTATACATCTACACATGCCTAGATATAGACATAGAGTGTACACACTACGTACACTCACCAAAGGTGAAAGTGATATGATTTGGTGTGTTGTCTTCCCTTATAATACTTATAATACTTCCTTCTGCAATGATTTACAGTTAACTGATGAAAAGTACTTTAGAAGAACCAAATATTAATTACATTGTTGTATGTGTGGACAGACACCCCCTTTTGCATCTTTAAGTGATGATGACATGAATCACAGTATAGGCATCAGTAATAATAGGCATCAGTAATAATAAGCATTCTCATAAGCAAAATGCTGTACAGTCCCAGCCAGCAGGAAAGCTTGTAAACTAGTGCCAGATACTAAATGAAAAATTGTTCCGTGTTTCCCACAGGAATATGTAATATGAGTTAAGGACAGTGCCATGACATTTATTTGTAAAATGATTTAATTACGTTAGCTGAAATTTTATAAAAATATGAACTTAAGACATGTAGGTATGGGAAATTTCAGCGCTCTTTTTTTTTTTCCTGGCAAAACTACGAACAGTAGGAAATGGCACCTCGTACAGAAAAATTAAAGGAACCGTTGATAGCAATCCCTATTATTCTTCAGTATTCATAGTACAAGTAAATAAGAGACCTCCCAGCACAGACCTGTCAGGTCTGGTTTCATTTTACCTACAAAAAGAAGATCTGTTGTGTAAATGTGTAACATAGTGTTGAAAATGGCAGCTGGGCTAGTAATTAACATAGCTGAAGAGGGAGAGACAGGAGTGAAAAATGTACATGAGTCACAACTTTGCTTTTTGTGTTTCAAGCACAAAACAGAGCTCCTTTTCATTTGTTCTTAATGGAAACTATGGAAGATAACAGATGTTACGATGCCTGCAGAAAACAACAAATAATGATCACCAGCCAAGGAAATTGTTAGCCTCTGAAATTAAACAGGATGCTGCTGTTGCTCATTTCCTACAACCTAGTGTTTATTCAAATCACATCTAATAACTGGGGATAAGCACTATACCTACAGACCACAATAGAAAAAGACACCAGGGTCAATAAAGGCCACAATGAGGAGTCCAAATAAAACACCCTGTAACCTTATTCCATGATCAGGTGTGCAGAAAAAAAGCAGTATTTTAGATACCCAAATATAAGGAAGTAAATACATTTCTTGAAGAATCCATATAAATAAAGTTAGAGAAGATTTTTGTGTTATTTTCCTTAGGAAGAGGAGGATCTCCAGCCAAGGGGGGGAAAAAAAAGAAAGATAAATTTAGGAAAGTCAGATTAAAAGGCATATTCATCTTTACTTTGACTAACTTTAATAATCAAATGCAAGAAAACTATTGATGGATGTTGAAATGCTAGTCCAAATACAAAAGGCTAACGTACATTATAAAATAGCATTATTGCTTCCTTCTTTCAGGTGGTAAAAATGATGATTGTGGTTGTGCTGACATTTGCCATCTGCTGGCTGCCCTACCACATTTACTTCATAGTTACTGGGATCTATCAACAATTAAACCGGTGGAAATACATTCAGCAAATCTATTTGGCCAGCTTTTGGCTTGCCATGAGCTCTACAATGTACAATCCCATCATCTACTGCTGTCTTAATAAGAGGTAAGAGCTGGTTATGAAACAGTTGGTACGTATAACTTCAATGAGAACATAAATGGTTTAAATGACAAAGAATTTTCACTTGAATAGTTTTCAGTTAGTGGAAAACAAAACAAAACAAAAGAATTCCTTTATGTTTATACTTGAAATGAATCCCCAAAAAACAAATGCACACTTCCAGCAAGTACTTTGGTCTAGTTAAAATTTCAGAGCAAAATTCAGTACTCAGAAACCAACCCTTCCTGGTTCCGTATGCAAAATGTAAAATCTATAGCAGTTTAATATTTTTTGGCTTGCAAAACATTAAAGTAAAGAAGTAAAGACAGTCATTAGTGATATGCAGTGCAATCTGTGTATGTTCACTAACTAATTGTAGCCACAAATTTGTTTTGCAGTGCTGGAAAGATATAATATAAAATGTGATTTACTGTTGATTTTTTACCTCACCATTACATTTCTACTGAGCTCTGAGGTCTCTAACAGGCTAATAAAACAAATATTTATATTCTCACTACTCAATAGTAAATTACAGTACTGTTTGATGGCAATGCATTATGCTCTGAATCTCAAAGGCACTGCACTTGTTGAGTTCAATGAGATTTTATGGATATTTAGCAGTTTGAGACTACTGGATTGCAGAATGAACTCACATTTTTCATTTCAGCTTGTAGGACCAGGATGTAAACATCATCCTGGCCATCTTATTTTTCAGTATTTCTTCTAGTATTACTGGATAAAGGCCACCAAGAACAACAAATTAGTTCAGAAACTCAGTCAGTATGAAACAGGATTGAATAAGTAATCTTAAATATTATTTGAAATCTCTTTTGAATTAGCAGACAGTATCAAGTTTAATTGCTGACAAGCTTTATACCAACTTTGTTAAGTATTTATAAAACCCCAATAAAATCATGCAATACCTGTCAAAAGGAGTCTAATTGAAAATTACGTGTCCAAATCCTGCTGAGTTTTTATTGGTGTAAAAACACTGGAGTCTGCCTCCTTGATGAGGACAGCTTATGATGTTTAACATTTGTAGTCTTTTAAAATGTCAGGGTAATGCCTGGTTTCATACAACCTTCTGCCCCTTTTGATCATTTACAACTGTTCAAAGAAGAGGTAAAGTTTTAGTATGCTAGAATGAAATCTTAACTGAAATGGCAAATTTCCCATTAATTTCAACAGAAACCAAAATTTACTGGGATGTCCAGTGTCTGCAAAACCAAAGCTAGGAAGAACCAGACCTCATATTTTCTAACTTACTACCATAAACCCTCTAAAACATTGCCATTTTCTTAAAAAACTTTTTATGGCAGAGTTACAAAAGATGTTCTTCATAAAAAATCACTCTCTCTGATGTGGCTTATGTTGACACTTGTTCACTGTAGAACTAAACATCTGAATTAAAGAAAAGAAATCAACAAAAATGTCATAGTTTTGAGACACACTAAAGGTCACTGTGTTCAAAATTTAATGCAAAATTAAATATTGGTGAAAGTTTTCTTGTAATTAAGTTACATATTGAAATCAAGCAGCCCAAATGCTTCCTTTTCATGCAGTAGAAAAATACAGCCTGTTGCTGGGAGTCAGATCAATTAATCCAGTATTATCATCTGTGCTGGATCTAGTATCAGACAGTTACACCACCTATCCCCAGCCTCATCTTCCAGGCTAATTAGGGTATTACTTGCATATCTAGATAAAGAAAGCATTATTTCAAGATGAAGAAAAAACATGACCTGAATGAGAAAAAGGATAGAAAGTGAGACAAAAAATCATACAGTCTAAGGATGTTTAGGTTTCACCACTTCCTTCACTAAATACATCTCCATCAGAGGCTCTTCCTGTATTTTTCATAATGTGGACTGCACCTAAACAGGGGAATGTTGTGCTCATTTGTCATCACGTGACAACTCTGTGGCAGCCTTAAAAAATTGAGGAAGAAAGAAAGCTACTTCTGTGAGATCAGTCAACTTTCACTGAAAACTTAATCTCAATTTTTATCTGTAGTCACCACTGTGGCAGCTGAACCATTGCTCCCAAAACCTTACAGAAACGATAAACAGCACAGCTGCTTGTTGAAACAAAAACAAGAGAAGCAAGGCAATTGAGAAAGTCTGCTACATTTTAGGTCTAGGTGAAAAGGTGTTCTTTTTCATGTTACACATAAATATACAGCAAATTGTTTTTCTAATATATTTAACTTGTATTCTGGAAATGCATGCACACAAAAAGTATTTCTAGTCTTTATAGTAAATCCCTGCCTCTGAATTGGAATTAAAAGTAACCCTATATGGATATTGCAAGCACTAATGTGCTAAACCCTCAAAATTCCTGTTTATACATTGTTCACATTCAGTGTTTAACATTCCAGGATCTTCTTTAATTGTTACTAATGATTTTCCAAATATTTTATATGAGCAATTATTACTCATTACACCATGTCCATTTAAGCATCTCTCTTAGAGAGGGGAACACAGAAGGGATATCTGGAAGCTGGGATGGTATTTTAGAGGAAAGAATGCTACAAAGTTTCTTACTGAGAGAAGACAAAAATAGAGGTGCAGATCTCATCGTAGGTCAAATCAAAGCACTTTCTGCGAAGACAGTGCTATGAAAGCTGGTGTTTGTTCATTTAGGCACAGGCAAAGGAATGGAAATTGAGTATCAGGAAAATACCAGTGTTAAAGTGCAGGGAAAGTATATAGAAAATCAGGAACAGAAAGGAGCTGTTACCACTGTCTTTTTACCCTACTCAGACTTTAGTCAAGCAAACTCCCACTAACTCCACCCCAAACAAGATTAGGGGCAAGATAATTAGCCAAGTCAGTGTCCTGTCAGCATGGCCCATGTTTTCAGATGAAGGCCTGTGGCTGGCTCTCGCAAGCACAGGCTTTCACCAAGCATCCTTCCTCCCAGGTTCCGAGCTGGCTTCAAGCGAGCTTTCCGCTGGTGCCCCTTCATTGAGATGTCCAGCTATGATGAGCTAGAGCTCAAGGCGGCCAGGTTCCATCCCACCCGGCAAAGTAGCCTATACGCTGTGTCCAGAATGGAGTCCAGCATGACAGTGGTGTTTGACACTAACGATGGAGACAACACCCATGCCAGCCGTAAGAAAAGAGCAGCTCCGAGGGACACGAGTTTCAATGGCTGTTCACGGAAGAATTCCAAGACCGCCTCCACAGCCTCAAGTCTCATCAGTTCACTGCACACATCAGTAAATGATTATTCCTAAGCATTTCATGGTGACAGTTGCTAGAAGGGCAGCACTGGACAATGCCCTCCTACTTTGGGACTAGATATTCATACCACAGGAAAGCAAACACAATTCCACTGATGAACCCCAGCTATAAATATTGTAAGACTGTTAGGCATCGCTTACTTTTCTGCTTTGGAAAGAGGAATTTGAAGATCTGTGTATGCATCAGTCCAAAAGCACAGTCACACCTTATACACAACAATGTTTGTGGGGATTATCTGAAAGAAGGCAATGTATGAAAAACATTGTTTCAGCTGTATTTGTAGTATTTACATTTCACTTTCTGAAATGTAACAGGTTCCTTTACTGACTGAAGCGGAAATGTACCATGTTTTCTGTTATGAGTGTGTTAATTCTACAATAACAATATTACATAAGATATGATAAAAAAAGTCTTGATAATGAAGATGTAATGAGCCCTGAGTCGATTCAATTGGTTTACAGTTTATACCTATTCACAGGCAAACAGCCAAAAGTTCACGTGAATGAAGTTCAGCTCTGTCTGCAACAGTACAATTTTTCAAATATGTATGAAAAATTATATTTTTAAAGGAGAAAATCTCTAAGAGACTAAGATAAATTCTACCAAAGTTTCTATATTAGTGAATATTAGACTCCAACGGAATGTGTATTTCCAGGAGGATGTATTGCTTAGATGAATGTCCTAGAGCTTTGTATCTTAGTGCTAAGGGTAAGGTCTTCCTCCAGTGACCCTAACAGGACCTTTGCGATTGACTTCATAAAGGTCAAAAGATTTTAAACTGGAGATTCACATATAAGAAAAAATACCATTGTGCCAATGAACTCTTCTCTGCAGAAGATACAGTAACATGTTTCACTATGAAACACCTTCACAGGGAAAAAAAAATATTTGGGCTATTTTCCCAAATTTTCCATAGCTAGATGCATGTAAAAATACTCCTCTATCTGCACCTGAAAACACATTAGGCATTATTACACAGACACTTTCCCACCCAATTCAGTCAAAATCCACTGACCATCACTGCTGCAAAGAAAGCTGAACTTAATACAAAAGGGATCAGAGGACAGCCTTTGTTTCAGGTAAATGGCTATATTGGTTGTGTGGATCAACTGGTCATGTGAATGTTTGTTCTCAAACAGTTAATCAAAACTTAAGCAAAAGAGTGTGAACGTCTTCATGAGTTAACTAGACCAGCACAGGGGAGCGTATACATTGCTCAATCCAACACAGTACCAAAGCTGAGTGATTAACAAAGAGAAGTTTGAAGAGAGAAAAGCTTGAGCTGGCTTTAATCCACATCCCTGCCAAGCAACTGGGGACGCCCAGCTTTGCGATGGTGAGCGTATCATAAGAGACTGGTAATGAGAATCATGTTTGTACTGTGATTCATCTGTATAGTCAATTGCTATATTCTGCTAAGTGTCATTTGTATTTGTATTGTGATTTCAGTGCATTGCTGTATCACTCTGCCAAATCAAAATCCTGTGTAAGGTCGAGTATCCTCAAATAAGTAAATCTGGTATTCAACATCAAACCCTCCATGTGTGGAATAACTGAAGAACTTGGTCATAGAGTACCATACTCTGATAAAGATGTATCACAATTCTAGACTCACAGTTTTCCTGTCCAAGGACTGATCTTAAATCCACTGAAGCAAAGAGCTCTGGTCATTAATGGCTTTCCTTTTAAATGCCAGTTTATGCTTTTCAATGGTCTGTATTTCTGAAGAAAACAGCTCTATTTTCCATCATGCCATAGTTGTACTCTCACTTTTCCCTTAAAAAAAAGTGTATAGTTATCCAGCAAGTGTCTCGCAATGCCTATGAAAATATTTTTTATTGTTTCCCCAGAAATACTCCATTTCAAAAATTTAAATTTTTCAGAAATAAAAAATTAAAAAAATGTATAGTTTGAAATAAACTAAGGCTATCACAAGATCAGTGTTGATAAACATCAAAAAAATTTAACAATATGGTTGTAGTGAGAATAATTTATTGCTTTTAAATGTAGAGTATAAATCTTAAAAAGCTGTGTATAAAAATACAGCATCACAAATGTACAAAATATCATCCTCATAATTTTTATCATCCTTGGTTGACAAATATTGAGGAAGCAATGGTGGCTTCCTCACACCTGTGTCTTTCATTAAACAATTCCACTTTAGTAAGTGTTTTAGAAGATGACATTCTGGATAAGTAATCCATTGATAATCTCACTATATTTTGGTGGGGTAGGGGTGTCAAAAACACCCTTACCATTCCTGTAGTTCTCGTCTGAAGTTACAGGATATTCCTGTACAACAAATGGAGAAATCTGTACTCTTAAATCACAGCATTGCTATAACAAAACCTTACAATGATAGATGGTGCAAATCCATCTCTCTGTCTCAGCCTCAAAACCCAGGAAGGGTTACACAGTTAAAGTAGCCCAGCAGCAGCTGTGACAGACAGAAGACCTCATTTGAATTACAATTTCTGAACAAACATTTTCAGTAAGTGTCCTGGTGACTACAAAAGTCATTACAGGCCTCCTGACATCCCTCAGTAAAGGCAGAGGAAATCAGGTCAACCTCAGTTTGTGCCAACAGGATTGCTCAAAGTAGTAGCCTGCGTGCAGTGCACATGCTTCTGCGTGACTGCTGATGCAGCACTGTAGCAGCCTCAGGTCTGCGCTGCAACCTTCAATTCACATTCTTTACTTTGGCTGAGAGGTGAGTCAAGGAAAACAGCCAGCTTCCTACTGAGAGGGGCATAGCTAAACTCAAACAGCTACAATTCAACAGCATCAGGAAAGATCTGATCTTGAAAATCTTCTGAGACATGAGTCCTTCTCATGTATAAGAGCTCCTACTACTTCAGCCCAGGCTCCTACCAGAGTCTACCTCTAAAACGTTTATCTGGTGCAAAGGCTTCACAGAACCACAGAATGGCAAGGGTTTGAAAGGACCTTGGGAGATCATCTAGTCCAACCCCCCTGCTAAAGCAGGTTCACCTAGAGCATGTTGCACAGGACATCACCCAGGTGGGCTTTGAATATCTCCAGAGAAGGAGACTCCACAACCCCACTGGGCAGCCTGTTCCAGTGCTCCGTCACCCTCAGAGTAAAGAAGTTCTTCCGCATATTCAACTGAAACCTCTTATGTTTCAGCTTGTACCCATTGCCCCTTGTCCTGTCTGGCTCTGTCCTCATGACTTCCATCCTTAAGATATTTGTATGCATTGATGAGATCCCCTCTGTCTTCTCTTCTTCAGGCTAAACAAGCCCAGCACCCTCAGCCTTTCCTCATAGGGGAGATGCTCCAGTCCCCTAATCATCTTTGTTGCCCTCCTCTGGACCCTCTCTAGGAGTTCCTCATCTTTCGTGAACCAGGGAGCCCAGAAGTGGACACAGTACTCCAGGTGGGGTCTCACCAGGGCAGAGTAGAGGGGGAGGAGAACCTCCCTCAACCTACTGGCCACACTCCTCTTAATGCACCCCAGGATACCACTGGCCTTCTTGGCAATGAGGGCACACTGCTGGCTCATGGTCAGCTTGTCATCCACCAGGACACCCAGGTTCATCTGGCAGAGCTGCTTTCCAGCAGGTCAGCCCCCAGCCTGTACTGGTGCATGGGGTTCGACCTCCCCAGGTGCAGCACTCGACATTTGCCCTTGTTGAACTTCATCAGGTTCCTCTCTGCCCAACTCTCCAGCCTGCTAGGTCCAGCTGAACAGCAGCACAGCCTTCCAGTACATCAGCCACTCCTCCCAGTTTTGTGTCATCAGTGAACCTGCTGAAGGTACACTCTGTCTCCTTGTGCAAGGTCATTGCTCCCTGAACTGCCACTTTGCAGTGAGGTTCCCTTGGTATAGGACAGGTTTAACTTTCACATCTCCAGAGACTGGATGTTCAGTATCAGTTTTCTCTGTCATTCCCTTGCCATTGGCTAAACTTGTCAAAAAAAAGCAAAAAGCTAAACATGACTACACTTAAATACGGATCTTCAAAACTCGTTTCATGAATAGTGATTTATAATACCTTTGTCTCAAGTCTTCCATATAAAAGCATGAAGCTGAGAGGAAAAATGAACTCAGATTATGCTCAGGGTGCTCATACAAAATACAATCCGTAGATTGCAGCCTGTAGCTATTTGGCAGCAATCCCTTGACAGCCTCCCTTCCAGTCCACTTAAATCTTATTAGGAGGCATTGGCAGAACTGCACAACATGAGCTATTTGCAGCTTGTTCACGTCTGGTAACTAAATGTGTCCATCAAGGAAGGTCATTGATCGATACTAATTTATATTTTCAAAAATAACATACAAAAGGAACTAGTATAGAAAGGAGAGCAAAACACAAGTTTTAGAAGTTGCCTTTTTATTATCTAGATTAAAACATTCAGGTGTTTTGGACATGGATGTTTCTCTTTTAATACCAGTGAATTTCTTTCACAGCAGTAAACACGAACCTCCTCTTTCGCTGATATAAATTTCAAAACCTTTCAGGCTGTTCTCTCAGGAACTACAGAGTTTATACAAACACTGGTTCCTGTTACATTTATTTCAAGACTTTTGAAGTTGCCCCAGCTCAGGTAGAAATTTAATTCTGCTGTAGTACTTGACTCTAGTTCAAGATGACTTTAAATTTAGAGTCCAGATTACTGTGTGATGTTTGTTAATGAATGCCTCCACATACTGCTACAAAAGATGCAGGAGATACTGCTTAGGACTCACCACTGTTTACAAATGCTGTGCGAGTTTCTTGTCTTAAATAACCCATTCAGTTCAATTTAAGTCTTCCTGTTCATGAGCAGATTCAAGTGGTTCTAAGTTCATAATTCAAAGTGATTTGTTGAGTGCAGAGATAATTCTTTATCAGTCCAGGGGCAGTTGCTGTGGGTATTTAAATTCAAATTGTTTCAGATAGGTTCATATATCACATGGTATACTGTTATTGGCTAATTGGATTACCTCTCTCCTACCTCTAAGAATGAAACATGCATATTAGATTATAACTGGAATCAGATTTCTAAAAGCAAATGGTTACATTTATAAATACCAAACTTGCCTGTTACGAGTAGTCTGTAAAATAGCCTCTGGAATCATTATGTCCAAGTTTCCCAGCAGTAAGGTTTTCACTGCAATATTTGTGATGTAAATAAAAAGGGAAACCATCATCAATCACAGGAATTGTATTTCCAAAGCACACTCACTTTGAAAATTCATGTTGCCCAGCCTGCTTGGATTTACATGCTTTAGATTAGAAAAACCTAATCATTTAATCAATAGGCATGCAAGAACTGAATGCTACAAATCTGTTAACACTTGAAATACTCAGCAGCTCTTCTATAACATTGGCCACAAATTCATATGCAAATAAGAGTAACAACAGATCAAGTCTGTAGATACTATACACACCAAAACTTCAGGCAAGCTCCTTCCTGAATGCAAGGGAAAACTTCCTGCAGAGCCTCTCCAGATTGGCAGAGGTTCTGCCAGATGAGGTCTGGCAAGCCAAGGACAGGGAAAAGTTCCAGTGTCAGAGAACTTCACACAGCAGCCCAGGCAACAGCTCTTTCCTGTCTGCAATACTGAAACCTACCTCTTGGATGTTAACAGAAAAACTTAAGGCAGCCAGCAACACCTCAAAGATACTGTTTTTCCTTGGCCTGAAGCTCTACTCAGTGGGACCTCACGCTAGAGATAGGAAGCTTTGTATTCAGAAATGTGTTCTAATATGCTCACAGCATTCATTCATTTTGTTCAAGTTTGGAACCTTAAAAACATTTAGGCAAGTGTAACACCAAGAAATGATGGGCCAGGTGAGCCTACCCACCTGGAGCAGTTCTCCTGGGGTTTGGTGACTTCAATACAGCAGAAAGGAAGTGATCTTCGCTTCTCTCCCTATGCTCTGCACCCCAGCACCCTCAGGGCTACTAACCAGTGCCATTGCTGTCACCTAGCCAGCTAATATATATGGGGCAGCAGGACCAACACTGGCAGAGGAAAGAGACAGCAGGCCAAACAGTTTGTCCCTGAGTCGAAAACTACTTTTCATAGCTTGTTAGGCATGTAATCCCCCTAAAACTAATAGGGTGTAAAGACACTTCGGAGCTAGCAGCAGATAAGCTTAGGTACAAAAAATAGCACAGACATGTCAACACAGAGCTCTGTAAGACCTAAAATTTACCTTGATATTACCAAACTACCAAATTAACATGGGTAACCTTGCCCATGCTGCCAAGGCTGGACCATTTTTAGTACCCATAATCATACACACACACCCCCTCATAGTACATGTAGCTACCTCCACGTTACAAAGCAGTTACTGTCCTAGTGTATATTAACAAAAAAAATCAATGTAACCACCTGCCCATGCTCTCAAAAACTTCCAACGTTTCTTAGCACACATCTCCTCACATAATGCCTTCTCCTAGAATTCCCAAGTGAAAAGCTTCCTTTCACTGCATTCAGGTCATCCTGAGCCCAAGAAGGTTCATACAAAGAACACCACAGCAGCCTGGTCTCCAGGTGAACATCGCAAGCCAAATGAACAAGTGAAACCATCAACCCCCCCCCCTTTTTCAAGCACAGCTCAATAGCTTCTCCTTATCTGAACAACTCAAATAATCGGGCAAAACCTTGTGTATGCTTGTATCTAATTACTGTGAACTTGTACCACATAAACCAGACATATTTCTCCTCACAGCAGACATTTATAAGCCTCCATTTTTCCCACCAGGTCCTGTGGTTCCTCAGTAGTTTTCCCATATTAACCTAAGATCCCAGCTTCTAATCCCTTCCTTCTCATCTGATCCTGAGGCAAAAGACAGGAGGCAGGACTCTTCCTTGAGGTAGCCTCCATTTAGCACAAAATGTAGCCCAACTTGCTCTATGTCAGTTTCTCACACAGCGTGATCAGAGCAGTCTGCCTTCTGGCAGCGTTGGATGGTTTCAGGAGACTGTAGATGTTCCCTCCTCACAGGAGAGATCAGCCCTCAAAAGACTCTGGTGCCACTGGTCAAACATCCTCTTCACACTTCCTCACAAGCACTGATTGTGCATCACAGAAGAGTGGATTAAGCTTTCACCAAAGAAACTACAGACCACCAGAGTCGGAGGATGTTGTGCTTTTGACTTCTCGGTCATCATGGCAGTTTATCAAACTGCACCTAAAAGTGGATAACTGGTGGCAATACGCGTGATCAGTTTGGCTCTAAGTTCCAGTGGCATTTACAGCTGCAAGGGAGCTGTCTGAGGGAAGGGACCTAACTGCTTTACATTCCAAAGAAGAGAGAGTAGTATCCCCCACTGGGATTGCAAATATAAGTTCAAAAACAACTATTCAGGTAAATGGGTTTAACAAACATAATTTGCAAGTTTAGGTTTGCAGCTTACTGATCTATTCTGCAACATCCCAGACTAGTTGTGCTAGCACCTCCTATACCTTGTATAGAAATTAAAAAATATTATCAAACAGCTAAGGTATATGTATGTGAAGTTTGACTCTTTGGCCCTGAAAGGCTAAAAAAAGGTTGAGCAGAAAACCACCATAATGTATTTTGTCGTTGGAAAACAATGTCCGTGCCATTCGGAGTAGCCAAAGATGAGTTAAAATGCAATAACCCAAGATCAATAATTGTCTCTTCCAGTAGAAAAGGTTGATGGTAACACTTCTTCAATAGCATTTAAGTAAACGGTGTAAAAAAATAATCACAGAATGTCAAGTGAAGTGATTTCTTTAGTTGACCTATATCTCACCCTTGGAAGAAATCTGTGGAAAAGAAAGCAGATGAAAGAAATTAATTTCCTGAAAAGATCTTATTCGAACGTGCCAAATATCTAACAAAATTGTCCAGCTTCAGAGTCCAGATTTAGCAGAGTTGTAATTGAATTAGACTTAAACAGAAATTGTCAGAGTTCTGCTAATAATAATTGTCCTAGCTCTTATGAGTTGCATTATTTGTTATCCAAATGCTGAATTCACAAACCACAGAATGCTCTGAATTTTGGAGCAATTTATTCTATGTCTGAAAAATTATATCAGAAGCATGTTTCCATGCCCATATTGTGCAACAAACCACCCATAAACATCAAACACTGAACTGTTGAATCAGCTTGAAAACAGTCTGAAAGTATATTACTACACAAGAAACATTTTTAAATAAATGCTTTTTAAAAATAAAATAGCACAAACAACTGAAGAAAACAGCAAATTATTACCAAAAAAATCCAACAGCCTAAAAAACCTTCTAATGTTATTTCTGTTATTTATCTTTATTTACCTCCTTTTCAAACAGTCTGAGCACCACTGCCTTGTATTCTCAAGTATCAGGCTGGCTGATTAGGAAATTATCTTTAATTAAGTATCTGTAGCAAGGCTGTCTGTCCTACTAGGCTAACGTGATTAAGTTATGGCAGTTTCTGTAGAAAGCAGCATGCAAGGAAGAGGTGTGGCTAACTTTACACCTGGCCAGCTCCCGCTCCCAGATGACAGCATGTCACCCAATACAACAGTGGGATCAACTGGAAGTCTGCTTGTTACAGCTCTATACAAGGCATAAGCTCCTATGTCAGCTAAGGAGGATTTAACCCATTTGCTACATAACCTGGCTGTATGTGCTCAGTTATTTATTGTTTTCCTCTTAAAATCTTAGTATAAGTACATTCCAAAAATGATGAGCATTAAAGTATCAATTAACCTTCTACTAGAGGCTATATAGGAGCTAGTGGAAATACCAAAATAAGTTACAATTCATTCACTTTCTGAGAATATGCCCATAGGCATGAATGGAAAGGTTGAATTGTCAATGACAAGACAATGAAAGCCATCAAATGAAAGGGTAGTTACAGTCTACAACAACATAAGTTATTATTAAACTATTACATTTACATTTAACATTTATATTTTAGAACCCTCTGGCTCTGCCCGTTCCAAAGGAGATGGCAAAACTCCTCACATACCCTACCCATCTCCCATCTTCCTGCCATACCAAGATCTTTGAGCAACCTCTCCTGGCTTCAAATCAAAAGAAGCCTGACCCTGAGGCCGTGAGGGAGCTGCAATGCAACCTGACAGGTTTCCCAGCATGGCTGTGCCTTTGCAAGCTCTGACACAGAAAGCTCTACAACTCATCTTGATGTAGACCTAGAGACCTGAATGAGGCAAGAGCAATAGGTCCTAATTCTAACCGCTTTCTATCAAGAAATTCCATTTGCCTTGCCTGCCACAGTGACATACCAAGGTGGGTGTTACACAGAAATCCTTTGAAATAGAACAAATAATGCACACATACGCACACAAGTTCCAGGGAAGGAAAAAGACCTTGAATTAAATCAATGAGTTTCATCCCTAGAAAAGAACTATGCAATTTCCCAATGCACCTTAGCCTGAGAGTGGTGGCTCTGGGGCCTGTTCACAGAGCTCAGATCCTTGAAAAGATTTTCAAGTGATATGATAAACACCCAACAGGAGTTCAGAAATGAGATGTTGGGACAACCAAATAGTTGGAAGCTAATAATCCCCACCCCCCTCTCCCACCAGCAGATGAGTATTTCAACAGAAACCCATGGGGATGTGTCAGAGGTTGATATGATAGAGGATTTTGATGTACAGCTTTGAAGTGATCTAGGTCACCATTTTCCTAATCAATGTAATACGATCTTCAGCCCAAAATGCATGTTCCTGTTCTACTGGGGAAAAAAAATGGCTTGGGGATTAATAACTGTAGAAGGGCCTTATTCTTTTGAGGCCTCTGAGGAGGTGATAAAGGAGCTTGCAGGTCATGTACCAAAATACCCAGAGCTCTTGGCTTTAGGTGTAATTGAAAACAGAAACAAAATTAAACTCCTTTTACACAGGCCACCATGTGTTTCTGGACATATTAGGACAGGCCATGATGCTTTAATTGACAAAGCACTGTTAACATTACTTCTGTCTTTCCAATCACTGCCAGAGCTATGAGGAATTAAGGTCAAACACTAAATTAACTTTGCTGAGGAGGCAGAGTACATATCAGGGCTGTTAACTCCTCAAGGCCCACAGCTCCTGCCTGAAGGTGAGGGTAGAGAAAAATGGAATAGAATTGATTTCTTTTGAAATTTTGGAAAGCGTTGCCTCTGGAGAGATGTACATTGGTGTTGAGGAACACCAAATGCAGCAATTCTAACATGTCACTCAGGCCACAGAACGAGGAGCCTACACACTGGTGTGCTGCAGAGTGCTAAATCATGAGGTGAGGAGCCAGATTCTGCACCATGGCTGAACCTCATCTGGAGCTACATGTGTCTCCCTGGCAGAGACCCAGCACTCAAACTGCTCTAGCTGGTGCTCTCAGCTGTAGTTGTGCTACTGATTTCTCCAGCCATTCTCCCAATTTGTACAGTACCTTTTCTCTTTTTTTTGATATGATATAGATTCTCCCCAAACTAACAGGAAACTTCATCCACTATCTCTTCATGGGGGATATTTAATCAGACTAAAGAGGAAGACAGAATTTTGTTGTCAATGCTGGGATCAGCTCTTATGGCTAGCCAATCCCCAAAAAACCAGCATAACTATCCTGACAGCAGCTGACACTTACAACAGCTAAGCATCAGCTGGATGCTTTTAAAAACCCAGGACTGTGCACATAAATTAAATTAGCATATACAATTAATTTGTTATCACAAGTTATTGATGCACAGGGTTGGGCTTTACCATTAAATGAATAATCAAAAGTGTACTTTGCTCTCTCCTCCTTCCACAGCTTGGCTGAGGGCTTCACAAAAATCGCACTACTGAAGTGTAAGAAACTGATGAAATTCAATCCCTTGCAAATATCTGATTTTTTTCTGTCTTTCTCCAATAGATTAAATGGTGTTACAGCCATCAGTTTCATGTTTCTGCCCATATATGTAAATTCCACTTCTTTTATCTTGCTCCTCTAGTTGGCTATTAAGTGTAGACTGTATTTGTAAGGCAGCATGAAAGTAGTCCTGCTGAATTACTCTGACATCCTGTTCTGGTTTTGGCTTGGATAGAGTTAATTATTTTTTTTTTGCCCTACTCTAGCAGCTGGCATACTGCTGCATGTTGGATTTAGGATGACAATGTTGATAGCAACACTAAAACAACAGTGTGCTAAGCAGTGCTTACATTAGTCAAGGAGTTTTCAGCTTCTCATGCCCTGCCAGCAAGAAGCTGGGAGGGAGAGCACAGCCAGGACAGCTGACCCAAACTCACCAAAGGGGTATTCCAGGCCATATGATGTCATGCTCAGTGTATAAACTGGGGGAACTGACCAGTGGGGAACCACTGCTCAGGGATGGGGTAGGCATCAATTGGCAGGTGATGAGTAATTGCATTGGGCATCACTTATTTTTTATATTTTTTGTCATTATTTTCCTTTCATTTTCTATCCTATTAAGCTGTCTTTATCTCAACCCACAAATTTTACTTCACCCCCTTCTCCCATTTCTCTCCCCCATCCCACTGGGGAGGGGGGGAGTGACCGAACGGACATGTGATGTTCAGCTGCCTGCCAGGTTAAACCACAACACCTTCGTGTGTTGGGCCACGATAGCTGAGAAACATTAGTCTACAGCTCTTCGTCCTCTTTTGTGAGAAGACTTGTCTCAGACTCTGTAGATGGGAAGGGGATAGCTTGGTTTGTTCATAACCTTAAACGTGGGAATTGCAGAAGATGCTTTGGTATTCAACAAGAAAAAAAATATCTCTAGAAAAAAATTACTGTAAGAGATTCAAAGCAGCAAGCAGCAGCTGATGGATATAGTTATGTATCTGTATTATGTTTCTCCAAAAGTGCATTGTGCCCTTAAATGATTAACATAAATGCTTTTAAATAAGACTAAGTAATATCTGATTATTCATTTTATTTCAAAGACCTTCAGAAAAAAAGGAAGAAAAAGTGGGAAAAGAGATAGAAGAGGGTAGGGAAAGAAAAGGGTATTAATCTTGCTTACTCTGCAAGCACTTAGTCTCTAAGCTATAGAAATCACTAAATGTATGTTTTTAAAGCTCAGCGTTTCCCTCAATGAACACACCAGAAAAGCTTTTACTGCAAATAGACAAGGGCTATGGGGGTGAAAGGTGTATATCAGGACCAAAGGTAATTTCTTTTAACTTCCTTTCCCACAAATGCCAATAAACCTTCCTTTTTTTTTTTTTTAAATCCCCCCTCCAGGTCATCTATGGCCTTATACTACCGAAGTATAAACATGTCTGTATCCTTCTAATATGGAAGGCCAATAGGAACCTCAAAGATGCTTAACAGAGATACTTCTCTTCATATATCAAACTTTCTGCCTGCAGAAAGCACTGGGTAAACATGACACTGAAAACTGTGATAGGGAATTGATAGGTCTCATCTCAAAGATGGTAGTATGATAAAATAAATTATTTTATAATCATAATATATAAGCATTGTACTTATTTCTCTTACATTAGTAACATAATACTGCCAAAGTTCTTGCCATGTAGAGCAAGTGCCCACTGTGCCACATACCTCACACAACAGAAAACAAAAAACATCTGCTGCTTCAGTGAGCTTGAAATTCAAATGTAACACAAGAAATGACTGGCAGATGAAAACAGGTTTGCTAATAATATTAGTCAACTTGATTAGAAAAGGCTTTCAAAATGTCTCCTGGTTCTCTCAGTGGAAAAGTACAATGTCTCTCTTCCCCTTGGCAAGGTCAACGTCAAATTCACATGATTTGTGAGAGAGTATCTAGGACCAAATACTGTGTTCCTTTCAATTGCATGCAACAAAGTTAATTAAATTACGCAGGATTCACTCTGATATAAGTGAGCAAAATTCGCTAAGATATTTTCATTATAGAGTTTCATTTGCATTCATTCGGGTAGCAAGAAGAAAAAAGCATTATTTTCCTTAGGTTTGCTCCTAAGGCATCCATTTGCACAGAAATTAAGAATTTGTTAAAATTATATAGCTATAAATGACAAGCTTTTTTGATAGAGATTAAACAAGAAAGCACTGCTAGCATCCAATCATTAATGAGAGTTTAGGTATTTCCACTAAGCTATTCAAATGATTTTATTTATTGAATGTAAGAGGAAAGGCTTTTCCTGATGTGTAATGGTAGGTGTTTTAGAGAAATCTTAGAATTATTGGAAATGTAACAGCCAGGGTCTGTTCTCAAAACCTTGTGACATTTTGAAAACTGGGTGCATATTAAGGGTGGGATCAAATCCTTACCCGTGAACACAGAGCACAGCCAAGAGAGGCAGCAGTTTGCACAGCAGTCTTTGGCCTCTGCTAGAACAATTTTGCTTTTGTTTCATCCTGCCTAAGTCCCTTGGAACTACTAGCTTTACCTTACTGACAGAGGTTTTACTTTGGTACTTACTCAAAAAGCTATTCATGAGCATTATTCTGCAACTGCTCTACAGTGTTTACAGTTCAGAATGTCACTGATACTATTAAGAAGATACAGAGCTTCTCGAAGCACCCCTGATACCACAGCTGACATAGGAGGGCAGTTTAGTGTGTTGAGTGATGTGGAATTACTAGTTGAACTTAAACAGAAATCCTCACCATTACAGTTGGAACTCACTGGCCCCTCCTCAACTGAAAAACCAAGGGCTGTAACAAGGGGCTAAGCCATCACACACATTCTCTTCTGTATTTGAGTCATTTAGTTCACATCAAAGAAGATCTTTTCACACTACAGAAGAGCTTGGTGCTCTGAAGTACTGAGAAGCTCTGATTCCTGACAAAGTCAAGGGAGATGTTTGTAAAGTACTTCAGCACCTTGCCAAAGATGTTCGACACGGCACATCCTCAATCTTAAAGTGGTATAAGTTCAGACATTATGAAATAGAGATGAAAAGAAAACATTTCAGATCAATCTGTGTTTTGCCCATGGAGATATTTTGCAAATATGAGGCAAATGCACAGAAAGCAAGCTATTACCTCAATGACTTGGCTTTGGACAGGAAAGTCGTAACACAGTTGCTTTTACCTCTGTGAAACAGGTTTCAGATGTATGTGTCAGAACACAGATTCAAGGAACCATTTGTTCTTTATTCTCATCCACACAATTGTCCCTCTGCAAAAGTATCTAAATAGAAAGGGGGCCGAGTTAGAGG
Source organism: Gorsachius magnificus (assembly GCA_034008185.1). Lineage (NCBI taxonomy): Eukaryota > Metazoa > Chordata > Aves > Pelecaniformes > Ardeidae > Gorsachius > Gorsachius magnificus. Next base: position 30,044,816 of record CM067084.1, on the reverse strand, counting down.
TTTTCTTTAAATATGTATTAAAGCCTAAAAAAATGGCTTGCCTGAATGATTTTCATGTAACTAGAACATTCAGTTTCTGAGGAAGAAATAAAAGCTACTATGCATGATAAAACCACTAGCACCACAGTAAGAGAAACAACTCATCTAATGCTACAAACTGGAAAACTACTCCTGCCTGAAGGATGTGAGAGTCTTTTCCATTTGTCTTATCAGATAGCCATAAAAGCCTCATGAAAATAAAGTACACCTTTTTACAGACAGCAAGATAAATCGATTTAACAATTAAATACCCATTGAAACCCAGTGCTCAGATTATCCATTAAGATTAATATTGTTAGTTTTTCTGGGAAGGAAAGGATGAGCTTGTGAAACACAGGATTATTATTTTCAAAGCAACACTTTTGGGCCATTAAGAAAATCAGTAATTTTAACAGTGGGGAAACCTTTTGTTTCAAACAAAGAGTATGAGAAGGTCAGAAGAACGTAAGCAGGTGGGAAGTACTACTACACTACTCAAAAACCTTTGGGATTTTTATGCCAGCCTTCACTGAGCTGAGTTGACAATCAAAAAACTTGGCAAGATGAAAATCCCTTCCTTCATAAAAATATTTTAATGGTGCTTAGCCAAAGAGAAAAGCCTCACTAGATACCTTTGAACATTTTTAGTATTTCTTACCAGATATTAACATTTCTAAAACACAAGTAATTTTGAGCCAAAAAATTTTTTTTTTTTTACACATTTCAAAACTTCTTTTCAACATTTTTAAATTTGAATGTTTAGAAGAAATTAATGTTTTCTCAAAATATTTTTTGCCATAAAACTCCTGACCTTCTCTAACCAAAAGATGAAGGAAAAAAATTAATCTGAAATTCCTGTGACATCTAAAATTTCAACTGATGACATAAATTAAGCTTCTTAACTTCTTTAACTACTTGAAGCTTCCCCTGATTAAAAATTATTATTTCTCAAGAGGCACTTTATCTATATAATATGGAAGCATAGAACAGTGAAGTTCATTAGTAGAGAGAATTGGAAAAACTTTGAAAAGGAACTTTGAAAGGAACTCTGCTCTTTCACACAGGAAAGCTACGAGCATCTGGAAAGCCTGCACTAGGAAGAACTGGAAGGGGATCGACTAAACCGAAAAAAAAAATCACATTAATTTTTGCATAACAAGTTACTAAATAATAAAATCTGAGACATGTTTATTATATTTTCCATTAATGTAAAAAACATTCCTCTTATCTACTCACATTTCTGTGAATGTCATGCATGTATTTCATTTGCCAGGTCCCTCTTGTGTTTCACAGTATTTTTATAAGGCAAAGTATATAGCTGGTAACTTAAACAGTTTTCAGGAATTTTTAACAGTTCTACTCCTTAGACCAGACAATGCTTATGAGTAACTTAACAGATGAATACTTCCATCAGATATAAATCTGCCCCATACAGTGTAAGAATAGATTCCTAATCTGCACTTTAGTTTTATTTTATCCAAGATTTCATCCCAGCTTTCTTTCACAAGACCACAGATAGAAAAGAGTAAAACAAGATGTCCCATACAGATGTTGGTACCTAAAGGTGTTTGAGCAGCTCACCAAATAATACCACCTTAAACAGAAAATGTAAATACAAATAGAAATAAAAGGCAGAGAGTTAATATGAGATTTAGGGAAGCTGAACAGTATAATGCAATTCTCCAAGTAACTCAGGTACTGAAATGGATGAATCACAGGCACAAAAGAAAGAAGCTCTCTAACAAAAGTATCACTGAAAATTATTCTTGGGCAGGTATCTCACAAAATGCATGCACACCATCGTTACAAGAACAAGTACAGGAATTGCTCACTTCCTTTATGTGCCAAGAGTTATTAGTAAACATCTGTATGTCTGGGACATACTTCTTTATGTAATGAGCATCAGAGAAAGTCATTTTACGACATATTCAGCCTCAGCTATTCCCTTGCGATTGCTAGCATTCACCATTTAGAACAGGGCATCGTTTTGCAACTAAACAAAAGCCAAAGAAGTCATCATTACAGACTATTATGAGGCAGAACACCTTACAATTAAAATGCAACTAAAAGAACATGAAAAAAACATAAGGATCAAATCACAAATATCCTCAAGGAATCAGAGACAGAATTTTCCATGTTTTTAAGAAAGCTTCTACTCATCTACTAGCTAAATGCATGTGCCTGTGTAGGTATTTGGGCACAAAGCTAGGTGCTCTGAGCAGCAACCAAGTAGCTAGATACCTAACTTAAGAACATCTTCCCTCTTCCTATTGCAACCAAATTTTTTTGGCCTCAGTAAATTGGGGACAAAAGTTAAGAACGATTTATAAAAGTTCATCCCTTTCCCCTTAGGAGCTGATGCAACATACCGAATGTTTAAACTAATGTTTTTACTTAAAATTACTTACCTCAGGCAAATGCAAAATTTTCATAGGCTTTGAACCAAAAACGTCAGTGGCACCCATTAAAAGTTTTGTTGTAGCATTTGATTATAGTTGTACATGGAACATCGGGACTCAGAATTCTTCTGAAGCATACATTACTTTCACAGACATCTGTTAAGTTTAAGCATACAAGATGAAAGACTAAAAAGTCTGACACACACTGATTCACAGAGCAAAAAGAAATACAAAGCTTGTAGGTGAGGTGGAATGCCATATACCACTCTTCTCAGCTACTTGTTCACCCTCTGCACTTCATTTGTCCCCCTGCCAAATTAATACTGTCACACTCCACAGGAAAGAACACATTGGCATGCTTCCTAGCAAGAATGAGTACCGTAGTTTTATCTGCAATGCATTACAGATGACCACTGCTGGTTTTCTACCACAAAAACATGTCTGAAACAAGTAATAAATCATCAGAAAAATAAATAAATCCTTACTGATGTCTTTTTAGATTCAGTTCTATCCAACCTGGTTGGATTGGTTCACTTTTTTTTTTTTTATGTGGTAAGACACAAACAAAATCAAAAGGTAATGAGGACTTTTCATACACGCTACATCAAAACAAGAAAAGAGCAGAATTAATATTATAATGAAGAATCATTGATTTATTAATATATATTAATTATAGAGCCACTAAATCTCCCAAGCTGATAACTTTGCTAGAAAAAAGTTATTTCTTACAACTTATTTTATAATATTTTTCATACCATCCTTTAAAAACTTAGAATCAACAGTTTCCTGCATTTGCCTTCGGAAATTTTCCATGCCCAGTGAATCTGTTTGTCAGAAGATCTTTTCTGTTCATTGAAAAGTTGCCTTCTCCTGAACTGAATATAATTAACCTTAGTTATAGCCCATTCTGTTCCATTTACATAAGAACTTTCATTGACTAATACTACTCCAATATGTATTTACCTCCTCAAATAATATCTACCACATTTTTATATTTTATTTCTTTCTAAACTTAGTACTGTTTTTTCCTGCCTACTTCTAGCATCACTTTCTAGCTCGTTATGAGATGTCTGGAACTAAATATGCAGTTGCAAGTCAAGGTGAAATTTGCACAGGAAAAGAGAGTTATTTCTTTATTCTGTCATATGATACTTCTGAGGAAAGCACAGATCTTCCATGACTTTTGCAGTTGGTCTATTTCATTACATCTCATATTTATATAGACATTCACAGGGTTTTACAGCAGTAGGCCTTCCTAAAAAAAGAAATTCCGTTTTTAAATACAGTTATTTCCTCCTTCATTAATAAACAACTAACTTTCAGTTTTATTCTTGTTTAATTTCACTTTTCTCCTCATGTATTTGTAAAAATCCTTACCCTCTCTAGTTTCTTTGTCCAACAGTAAATCACTGTGGTTAAGTTTGCTTGTCTCTACCAAGTTAAAGAAAGGAAAAGAATAATGGAGCATGAAGAATTCTATGCACTGTTCTTATGGGGGTGACAAAAACCATTGCAATAACTTAGAGCAGTGCTCTTAAGGCAGTGAGCCAAACATTGACACACTCCCCCCCATCCTTAAGCATCCACGGTTTGTGGTAGATTCAGTTTTGCAGTGTTGTCTGTGTAAACTCTCATGATAGGCAAGTCTGTTGTTTTACAGATTATTTTGAGGGAAATGAAGCTGTCTGTTGTCCTTAAACATTGAAGAACTTTTGTGGAATATAACGTTAAGTCAGGATGTCTTGCAAATATATTATACCAATTACTTATTTCTATCACTAACAAATCTCTAACTTCAATTCCTACCAAAAAAATGCACTTTTCTAAAAAGTCAAGAATGATGCCTCTGCAAATTGAGAAGTAAACTGTTCACAGTGATGAGGGTTTTTTATAATCAAACATGTCACAGATGATTAGATATGTCATCAAGTTATTATTTTGCAACAAGTGAACCAAGCATTAGCAGATTTGACAGTGGTTTACTCACTGACATGTCTTTAATTTTTAATGTGATAGATTTCAAGTTGTCATTGATGGTTGCTAAAATATCATTCAGAAATCAGCATCAGGCACTGAACTTCAAAGTGAGTCCCGCTGTTCAGTGATTATCACCTCTGGAAAACTTCTATTTTTAGATATTTAACTTACCATCAGCTTAACATAACTTGCAGCAACTGAAAGCTTTGCTTGAGTCCCTAACCTCATTAATTCATAGACAGAGGCAACAGTAAACACAAACTATTGTAAAAAGCAGTAACTAAAATACCAGTGTCCAGGACTGCCATTCTGTTGTGATAAAGAAACCTGAAATAAACCAACTGTTGGACCATACTGAGCAATGCAGAGGTACTACTGTATCAGGAATTGTGAATTAAAACAGTCCACCATAAAGATTCTAAAAGAAAATGGGAACACCCATGTCACATTTCCAGTGCACCTAATAGAGAGGCTCCTGTGATAACAGTACCATAGGAGCCAGGGGAAGAACTCATGTCACAAACATTTTGACTGGCTCTGACAAAATAATTTGCATTCTGAAATTAAAGAGAAGTCTTTCCTTGTCCAGAGGAAACAGTCTAGTGCTCAATACTTTTAGCTGGATACACAGGATGAAATGTTCTCTCTGGGGTTTCCCTTATGATCTGGCTTTGGCAAACAGCAAGCCAAAATCATCTTCCAGTTTTACTGGCTTAACCAAAGGCACTATTTAGGCCACTGCTTCTATTTCCTCACTTCTGTTCTTTTGGGTGCTAAAAGATTGGTGACTTTCATAGAATCATAGAATGTTTTGGGTTGGAAGGGACCCCTAGAGGTCATCTAGTCCAACCCCCCTGCAGTGAGCAGGGACACCGCTAACTAGATCAGGTTGCTCAGAGCCCCATCCAACCTGGTCTTGAATGTTTCCAGGGATGGGGCCTCCACCACCTCTCTGGGCAACCTGTTCCAGTGTTTTACCACCCTCATTGTAAAGAATTTCTTCCTTATATCCAGTCTAAACCTACCCTGTTTTAGTTTAAAGCCATTACCCCTTGTCCTGACACAGCTGGCCCTACTAAAAAGATTTTCCCCATCTTTCCTATAGGCCCCCTTTAGGTACTGAAAGGCCGTAATCAGGTCCCCCCGCAGCCTTCCCTTCTCCAGGCTGAACAAGCCCAACTCTCTCGGCCTGTCCTCACAGGAGAGGTGCTCCAGCCCTCAGATCATTTTTGTAGCGCTCCTCTGGACCTGCTCCAACAGTTCCATGTCCTTCTTGTGCTGAGGGCTCCAGAGCTGGATGCAGTACTCTAGGTGAGGTGCCACTTTATGTGGCATTACTTAATGGAAGATCATTGACCGCCTCCAAGAAAATTTTATACTGTCTCAAGGTCTGTTAGAGATGAACAGAGTAAGAATTCTAGCTGAAGTGTACCTTCCCATCAGTATCTATTCACATTTTTGCTAGCAGTATTTGCTTTTCCTCTAGTCAGAGTGCCTCTCTTCAGAGACTTGATAGAAAGAGTCTGAACTTCTCTTCATAAGCTAGATAGTGAAAGCAATCCATTCAGTGCCCAAAGGCTTATTCCAAAGATGATTCCTTCTCCACTGACTTTCTGTCAAAGCCACTAACCAACCAAAACATATTTTTGAATTTTAATTCTATGCAGTTCCTTCTGATACTCTGATATGATCAGAGTATATGGAATTGCCTAAAAAATATAAACAGAACAGCTGACTAGCATAATTTATGATGCATATTCAAGTAATAATGATTCTTTTACAAAATCATTTTATCATATTTCAAGCACTATCTCTCATACTGTTGGAGTTTTACTCCATTTTTCCCCCATATGACAACGGCAACTCCTTTCCATCACTGTTCCAAAGATCAATTTTTCTAACAGTTTCAGCTTATTGTTGATTCAAATGCCTGCCTACTGGCTCCTCTCCTTAACTCATTTACAGACTGTATTTACCTTTATATAATGAAATCAGAGCTCATTTTTGCTGTGAAAATGCTTTCCCTTTTTTCCCCTTCCACAAGGGATCTTACAGTTTCTTCCATGCTTGCCTTATGCATTACATTCCCTTACTCCCTTATGATGCCCCAAACTAACCTTAACATCTTCCTTGAACACCTGCTTCCACCTCCATTCTGTCACAATGCCTACAAAAGGTAAGCATCTAAATAGGCGATCGTTTGCTTATATGCAATAAGTATCTTTGTGCTCCCTTCACACCTCACCTGTTTTTCTTTTGTCTTCTTCAAATAAAAGTTCTGCAAATTCCTTTGAGTAGAATCTGTGGCACCAAGCAAATACTCTCAAACCAGCTTGAACACACTAGGGGGTTTTTGTTTAGTTGATATAAGTACAGAGTGATATTCCACCCTGGCTACTGGGCAGGGGCTATACTATAAATAGCAGAACACACAATTGTAATGCTGCCAGGAATTAAATAACACATTCAGAGCTAAATCAGCATATCTCTGCAAAGCAGTGAATTGCATTATGTTGACATATCTTCAGTTATATTTTGTGCAGTACTTCAGAGAGTGAAGTATTTATCTCTAGAACAAAAAAAGAACAAAAAAATCCATTTTATTATTCTGCAGTGCAAGCCTTTCCCAAGGAATCTGGACTCATTAATCCCCATTCAATACCATCTCATCACCTTTTGTTTACAGGCCTTCCCCTGACTATTCTTCATGTATCTTTTCACTTGATTCTGGCTGACTTGCATCAAAAAAAATTTACCTGGACATTAAGATGAGTCTATGTCATTGCCACCATGTACCGTCTTTAAATCTTTCCTATCAGGTCTCTTGAATGTGACATACTGTTAATAGTAAACAGAGCAGTAGAATAATAATGAGTTCAGAGTATAGCTGTGCCAGTAGGAAAAGGTATAAGGCTGATATGAGAGCAGTATCTTGGCAGTTTTGACTCTGAATGTGGAGCAGCTGTATAGAAAAGGACTCAGAATAACCAGTAACAATAGCAGTCACAACAGAGCAGAACTTCTGAAGTTTAACTATGTTGAAGGAGGAGAAAATACCTTGACTCACAAAAAATGAGGAGCTGAGTCTTCCTGAATGTGTAGCATTCAGAATAAAAGAGGCTGTAGAGGACACAAAGGGATTTCTACTCAATTCTCAGCTTGAGGGACAATTTCAGCAGTTAACTCTGTTCCTATGAAAAAGTTGCTATTTCCCTATCTCACCACAGGATGTATGTGCACATGTAGAGGTGTTTGTCAGGATCATTTTGTCAAGGTTTGCAAAGTCATAGGAAGAGATGAGAACTGTGTAAGGGCTGAGCAAGAGCAGGAGTCAATCAACTTCTTAAACATTAAATTTCTGTGGTTCTAAAGAGTTCTCATGAGCTGACTTCACTCAGTTTGGCTTCAGAATAACTTTTCTCTTACACTCTTTGTGACATAGGCACAAGTCTGTGCCTGAGGTCTCACTCTTAATTAAGTGAATTTTACAGATGAAAGTTGTTTAAGATCATTTTTAGTCATTTAATAAGGACCAAACATGGACATCACAAGCAAGGCAAAACTGCCAGCAATGCTAAAGCCTAAGCTAAAACTGTAGAGTTCACCACAATGATTATTAAAATCATGAAGTAAGAAGTAAGCTTTGAATGTTAAGAAACAAGTGTGTCGAACGACATGGTCTGTACTTATTTGAACTAATAAAATCTTTGTTCTTCAGGACATAAAATTATTGCCTTCAATGCCTATGAAAGTCATTAAAGCTACAGAATTTTTTACTTATGGATTTTTGTATAACTACACACACTTATTTTTCTTTTTGGTATTCATACCTGGCTCTGCCTGCTTCCAGAAAGAAGTATGAGACTAGAGAGACAGCACATTTTATCTCATGTGAACATCTTCATGCTGCCATAAGTGATAAAAAGATTTTATACACATATAAAAATATCAGTTCTAGCTACAATAGGCACTCTGTACTGTCTCCCAGTCTCATGACTTAAACTTTTCTTCTGCAAGAGCTCATTAAAAATTCAGACTTGTGCGTTCTAATTTTGCCAATCAGCATTAGAGTTGAATATTATTTCTATACAATCAAACTCAGATGTAAAGCTTGATTAATACTTATGCTTGACTACTGCTCCTACCTGAAATAACTATCACCCCCTGTGACTGGCCTGATCACAACTACTGTATATTATATCTTCCTTCACTAGTTAGAGAAAATGACTTGCATTAAACACCTCATAAGATTTGACTCATATTCTGTTTTCACTTTGGGGCACCTGAAACTGCAGTATTAAAGCAGAGCTTTTCTCTATCATGATACATTTTCTATAAGCATATGCATAATGCATTAAGGCTTGTTTCTGCTTTAGTAACATATTGCAAATAAACTCCCAAGAAAGTGAAGGGTGCTTTCCATGTATTATAACTGACTAAAGTCAGAATATAATTTCTTTTCCCAGCCTTCTGCTTACTGCTACCACTAATTAGACTAGTTGCCAATCACCTGTATGGTGCCTAAATTTCAGAAGCAGTTTGGGAGCGCACCACATGCATTTTGAGCAGTGCTAGTCCCTATCAGGATACAAAAATGAGCTTCACAATGCTAGTGCTGGCAAAAAAAGCCTGGAAATCTGCAGGCATATCCCATTTACTGCAATAAACTTGTACTTCTTGGTTGGTATATTAGACATTCTGGTAACTTAATAGCACAGGAATTAACAGTTTGGAAGGAAGTAGCAGTTCATAATTCATCTGCTCCCCAACTTCTGATGGGCTGAAGCTTGCTTTGTTTCCTGTTTAAGAGCAATCAGAAGCATGACCATTCTGTAAATGCTTCTCCTTAGGGTGTTCAGGAAATATATAATCATCCACAGCTCCTTGACCACCCATGAATGACATAACTGATTTCCTGTTGACATTAGGAGCAGGCTCACTTGTTATCTAGGAAGCACCAGGGGACAGCCTTTGTGACCACAGTCATACCAAGCACTTGAAAGTCTCCTCCTCCAAAAGCATTAGAGAGCACTTACATTCTGTTTCACAAAAGAGAGGTTAAGTAACAGCATTTTCTTGAATACAAAGCCAGGATTTCATATGAAGCCAGGATTTCACTTCCAAGAAAGAAGAAAGAGTTATAACATGAGCTTGCTCACTTGGGAGACATTGGAAATAGGATCAACATTTACATAAATAGTAAGAAAATCATAGGAAGAAATGAAACAAACAAATGTTGGAGCCCTTATCAGAATTTGAAGTAGAAAGCCCTTGCACTAAAGTGAGCAGGGGAAAAAGTTTAAGTTAATCAAGTTTCAATATCTTTACAGAGTGGACACTAATGATTCCTGGTTCCCATTTCCAGGCTTCTGCCACAGAATATCCTTGTACCCTGATTAAAGGTGATCCCAATGAGTAGGATGCAGTGGAAGGTATCATAGAAGATCTGGATAATGTGTTTTCCAAAGAAGACTAAAGAAAAGTATATAAATACTGCCACAAGAGTGTCTGAAACTTCTGCAGAAAGTAGTTTTACTACTGAACAAAAACACTTGAGAAGAGTTACAAGAAAAAAGTTCCTTTCCACCTCACAACCTTACTGTAATCCACTCTCCTCAAGTATGAATCCACTTTGCAGGCTCCCTTAATAACTCTGCTTAGTTACCATTTTCCATTTCAGAGACCCTCTGTCCTGTAACATCTACAGCACTGGAGAACTGCATCTTGGCTTACAAATTTACATAACAATGAGATGTGCAAGACCTGACATCCCAAATAATTTGCATCCAAGAAGGGTGGAGAAAGACAATGCTGATGGTGATGAAGTAGAAATCACTTTCAATAGGACAAGACCTTTCACTTACACAAAAACAGTGGTTATGGGGCAGGAAGCAAAAAATGGTGAATCCAGCATACATTTTAGCCTGCTGTCCCAGAACACTGCAATATGCTTGTTGAGGGAAAAAGAGCAAAAGGTGCGTGAAGGAAACATGGCAGATAGCCTAACAGAAAAATGGGTAGGATACCCTACATATCCAAGGCACGTGAGTTCTATTAACTTACCTGTAAAAGCCAAGTTTAGAGACAAGCTTCTTAAAGCTTATCCTTTGTGTGTTACTGTAAAACCAAAGAAATTCTGCAGTAGACCACCAATGATGATGTATTGTCTCCCACAGCTCAAAGAATCTTTATAACTAGCATGTAAATAATCTTACAGCCTTTTCCTAGCTGGTATATCTTTTTAAAGTTTGAGCCTGCATGAACAGCATCTTCTTCAATATGTCGCCTCCAATAGTGAATTACAGACTAACCAGCCAGTAGACATGTAGTCTCTTATACCTTCAAACCCCATTTTCTAAACTCATACAAAAACATTAATTAACAGTCACTAAATAGCTTATGCTGAGGAAAAGAGGTTAATTCTCATTCTGGATAATGTAAATAAAAAACATTTCACAAAGCTGAGATCACTTCTAACTTTGGTTTTATCTGAAAGGTAAAGAAAAGTACTTCTAAGATTTCCTCATGTATCAGCACCCACCATCACTGGCTTCCCCCCAGAAATGTCTTATTCAGTGCATTTGGGCACACAAAATCCAACAAACACTCTTGAGACAAGAATCAACAACACAATCTGAGTTCATATAATCATAGAATCATTAAGATTGGAAAAGACCTCCAGTATCATCAAGTCCAACCATCAACCCAACATCACCATGCCTACTAAACCATGTCCTGAAGTGCCATGTCTACACCTTTCTTGAACACCTCCAGGGATGATGATTCCACCACCTCTCTGGGCAGCCTGCTTCAGTTAATGCATTGTTAATGGGTTAATGCATTGCTGAATTAATTTTATTTACTGTGTATTGATTGTCATAAAATTAAAGACATGTTCTTATAATAAACCTGAAGTCAATGGGACTTAATGATATAGAAAAATAATATTCTACTGTGTTAGAGCTTTTTTCTTTGCAATCTGTAAAAGCAACCTTTTCTCTTTTCTTGTATTATTTCTTTATATTATAGTGCCACTGCTGAGCCCAGGTGACATCTAAAAATCAATAGTAAAACCATGTTAATATAGCCTTAAGGATGCACCTAAGGGCCCAGTCAGTCTTACAAGCAGTTTTAATTAATAAGGATAAATTGATTTCAGTGCAGTTCCTCAGGACAGTAAGGGTTATCCATATAAATGAGGACTTCAAACTCACCAGTGTTACTAAATAGAAGCAAACCTGCAACATTTTTTTAAGTTGTTGTTTTTAATTTCATACATCTCTGGACACGCTTTTTCCAAAGTCTGGTTTTTAGGGAAGAAGGCATTTTATACAAAGAATAAACCAACTTACTACAAATGTTTACATTATTTAAAAATTATTACAGTTATTTCCCTCACAGAAACTTAACCAAGCTTGCTACATACTGCACTCTACAAGTCAATTCACCAAGACCATTGCAAATTTGGACTCTGACATCCGATAGGGACCGATATCCAGCCTAAACTGACAGAAAACTTGGAAGGACTCAAAGGCTTCAGCCTGTAAATCCTAGTTCAAATCAAGAAATGACAATTTTTTAATTATTTCCTCCTAGATTGCAATTCTGAATTCAAGTAATTAATTTACTGTTGCAATGATACTTCTATGGTTACATGGTCACAGTTAGCAGGACTTTATATTTATCCTGTTTCATTGTGTACTGTGTGGAAATACTAAAATGCAAGAGAAAATAGATATTTCCAATGTCTAACCATGAAAAAATCCTGGTCATCCTTTTGTTTCACTGAGTCAAAGGTCAACTCCCAACCAAGAAATAACTTCTGCCATTCACACTAAATGCTTGACTTACATTTGAGCATTTATTGCCAAAAAAGGTGGCTTCTACCTCTAGATACCCCTTCTGCTGTCAGGCGTATTTCTGCAGGCATCTTCCAAAAAAGAAGTATTAGAGAACAGATTGGATTGGGAAAAAAAATATTTTTGAGCTGGATTTTTTTCCCCAAAGAAAAGATTGATTCATTGCAGAAAGATTAGTTCCATTAATGAACAGGTGATTAAACAAAGGCAAGAACAAAAGCCACGGAGCAGCAGACACTGGGTTAAAACAGCTTAAGCAGCACTGTTGTCAAAGTTCAAATCACTATCCCCAAGTCAATGTTCCTAACAGTCAGCCTGGGATAACTGCTGTCTGAATATTCCCATAGTTACGCTTCCATTGAATAACAAGGATTGTCTTCCTCCAGATTCTTCTCTAGGTAAAAAGCACATCTTTGAGATATGAGAGACGGAAAAAGAAACCTTTTAAAACTAAAGCTAGGTTTGCTGTAGCCAGTCAGCTGAGTTTACTTTTTTTCCTTTTTTAAGTTATTAAAACTGTCCCTTCTGCATATTTCTTGTACCTTCTTTAAATATGGCTTCCTACTTCAGAGATTACTTTCAAGTTCAGCTTGGAAGGCTTTTATACACTAATCAGAGAAAAAGATTACAAAGAAGAAAAGAATACTTATAAGTCACTTAATTCATTGAATGAGTAGCTACCACTGCTGTGAGTATCATTCTCTGACTCACTGGCTACGCATTTATTCTTGATAACCTGCTTGCTTTTGGAAACCAAAAGCTGGATTATTTTTTAAAGCCAATTTGTTGTCTGCTAGAAAATTTGCCAGCCCTAAAGGTAACCCTGCATATATACATATATATGTAAAGCCCTGCCTGTATTGTTACCAGGTGCAACTATTAACTCCCAGTTCAGCACCTAGCCTCCACAGGACTTATACAGCTGGAAAAATATAGTATGAAGATAACATACTGGGTTTACAGCACAGGCAGGACTACATTGAGATGATGAACTACAGACCAGGAGCTTGCAGCACAGAAATAGGTAAAACAGATTGGGAAATGGGACTGGAGTGGAGATTGCTGGTGAATGGTTCCACATGAGCACAGTGTCTCAGAAATAAGACATCCTCAAAACTGCAGGAGGAGTTGGCAGAGACAAGTAGAGTAGCTGAGCACTGTCAAGACACATAGGGAAAAAGTTCTTTGAGCTCTTATTCATCAATGCAAGATAAAATTTGTGTTGACAAGCACTGAGGCTTTGAACTGCCTTTAGTTAATGTAGTAATCTATTTCTGTCACCATGAACCACATAAAACTGATGTATGACTGTTCCCTTCTGGCATCAAATGAGGCTGACATTGCAGCCCAATTGGCACTGCACTGATACAATAGTGATGGACAGATAAAAAACCGTAACATCACTTAAGTATACACAGCATCTTCACGTGCCACTTGGCTTCTCAAATTCTACCCTATTTACTTTTCCTTGAAAAGTAGGTTGGAAGCTGGTGATGCTCCTGACTTCCTTTGAACGAACATATTTGACACATTTGAGCACTGAATTTGGCCTGTGCCCTTGACTTAGGCTTTTGTTTCTTTACAAATTTCGGTAACTACTATACTTGACCCATTCCATGTCATAGCACATTCTGCCTGTATTTTTCTTCTCTGCTTCACAGCTTAGTTTCTGGATTAGAGTCCCTAGAGAACAACAAAGTTTTCTTACTTCCTATAAGCCAACAGAAGTAATTACACTGCAGACTAATGCATGATCAAGGAGTCAATACTGGTACATTACCATTCTGAATGACTACAGATACTTATAGCACAGACAGCTGTTCAGCAATTTGTCTGGAAAAACATTCTCAGAAAGAAAAACAGCAAAGGAATTCCTTTAGGTGTCTCCTGCGTAATGCACAGGAGAAAATTTACAAAGCATCTCCATGAGAATAAATTATTTCCATAACTTTAAGGCCAGTTTTCTGGGAAAATATATTTTCATGGACTAAAAGAGTAGCAAGTTCTTTCTTGCTCTTGTTGCACAATTCCCAGGCAAGTAACAGCCTAAAAGATGGAACAAATACATTAACTTGACAAAAGATTCTCCAGGGTATGCTGTCTTCCAAACACAGCGGTAAAAAGGCAGAATTTAGTTGCCTTTATCATTTAAATGATGAAATCAGAACCTCCATCAGGCTGTTAAAATATGTAAAGCTTGAAATATTTAAGTCAAAACGAAGCCTTCTTTAGACTCATCATAGCACAGAACAAGGGTTTGGGGGTTGTCATGAAATTCGCACATACAGAAACTTCACTAACAAACTTATTTTGTGTTTTCACCACTTGCTTTATCAAGTGTTGCAGACAAGGAAGTAAAGGGTAATTACAAAAAGAAAAACCACACAAACCTCTTCCCTATGGACTACAGAAAAGCTACGGTGATGAATCTGTCAAAATTTCACATGGAATAATTGAATATAGCAAAAATAATTAATTGAAAAGAAAGAAGCACCTGGAGATGTCCCATAGTAGCATATATGATTAGGGAGATTAGTTCCTCTCTGTATGCTGCAATATTAAAGAATCCTCCTTGATGATGTTTTAATATGCTCTTCACTTTTCCTCTTCTCACATAAAAAAAGGAAAAAAAAAAAAAAAAAATCTAGTATATATGATCAACATATTTCCAGTCTTCAGATCAATTAAAAAAAGAAACAACTTTTGAAATAAGTTATTTAAAGCAAAACAATTTAAATAATCAGAGCAAACTCTGACATCCTTTCCAGAAACTGCCACATTTGGGGTCAATTCTATTACAGCAATATAAAGATAAGGCCATCTTGGAGCATAGCCTTTTCTTGTCCTTAGAAAGGACAATACTGAATTATTAAAATAACTAAATCTGAATTTATAACATATACATATTTTGGAGAAAAAATTTATTAGGATTCTTTCATAAAAACATTGGAGATGCTTAACTATGGATACCTTCTGTATTAAAAAATAACCTTGATTTCAGAAAATCTGAATAAGACTACATCTTGTCTAATACTTCTTGCTTTCTTAGGGCTACTAGTAAATACAATCTATTTGAGGATGGGGCATACTATCTGTCTGGGAAGTGGAGTCCAAGGTACCTGATGCACTTTAAGAATGTTCAGGCAATATATTTAATATTTATCAGACATTTATTTTGTAATTGGAGTAGCAATTATTAAAATAGACCCCAAACTGAAACAATGTTCTTTTTGCAGGAGTAAAAGCAGACCAAAATCCTCCCTTGGTTTTTTTTGTTTTAACATAATCAATCTTGAGTGTTTGTACAAATGCTATGTAAGAATCATTGCCAGCAAAGGCTTTCCCACTGAGCCATATGTGTCAAAGAAAGCCTGTGAAAAACTGGTTTCCTGCTGCTTATGAAAAGTCTTTTCCACAACAATGTTTTAAGAATATTATCTGCAGTTGTTTTAGTTACAAATATCAAAGACATCCTACGCTTGTGAAAATTCTCCCAATAATTTTAGGCTGATTCACCATCACAAGTAGATGTTATGTTCAAATCCAGAAACTTCTAAGATACTCTTGGATTTGGTACACAAGTCCAAACTGTTAATTTCCTCCATTTCAGAGGAACTGAGGAACTGACCTGTTGTACTGTTGTAATGCCCTTTGGAATTTGGACTAGTTGGAAACCATAAGTTGACAAGATATGAGTATCTGCAGCAGTACAGCAGCACTATTCTCCTCAGTATTTTATGTGTTTTTTCCAATTTTCCCATTCTTTTAAGCCAGATAATTGATCTAGAAATGTAATAAGCTTGTCTTGATGTTGCATGTGCCTTAGCAGGGTTTTTTTACCCCCTCAGGGCTTTCATCTTGCAGTTAATTTACTACTTTAGATTATGTTGAGTGTTTCCCCATAATGGTATACACAAAAGTGCTCCATATTTTAAGACTCAAAGTGTAGGCCTCAAATGAAAACCGTATAGATTTCATCTGACAAAAAGAATAGGTTATATAGCATCACTTAAATTGACATCCCAGTTTTATTTAACTCTGCTTTCTGTGCACTTAAATCATTTAATGTTTTAATCCATGGACTTCTGTAATTTTATAGCTAATATTATAAAATTACTAATTTAAGCCATTAATTCTTTCTGTTTGGAATATCAAAACTGGCAAAAATTTATACTCTGAAAGTCTTCCATTTAATTATCTTTCAATAATTAACAATTTCATTAGTTCTGGTTGGAAGGACTCCCATCATTTCAATGATCCATGAAAAAAAAGGGTAACAAAAAAACCAGGGCACTGTCACAGGAAGAAAGTTTCACACCTATCATGCCTATAAGTCATTTTATCTTCTTGCACACCACCCAAGGAGGGCAAATATCAAACCACTGCCACAACAGAAATTAAGTTTAATATTGCAGTTTCTCCTCTGGAGCCTCCGTGGCAAGTGATGGAACTCTTAACTAGCCTCCAACGTGGGGAAGGGCTCCCTGCTGAGGGCTCTTCGTGAATTAACTCCCATCAGCCCTAACTTGACTTCAGCTGCCATCCGTATTCATGTAAAGAACACTTTAGAATAGAGATTACTTCGGCCAGAGCCTTTTCTGATGTATACAACCAACTGATTTCTTAATTTAGAAGGGCTGTACTGCTTTATAGTAAGAGTGATTTTAGCCTTTTCACTAAATGTCTGGAAATAGAGTTTAAAAGTTATCTATGTCAATTCTCCCTCTTCCTGTTTCAGTGACTGCAGCAGAAGTAGGAACAAGACCTAGCTTCCATCAGCTGTTCCCTGACCCACACCCTTTTCTCCAAGCATTCTCTAACACCATCCATCAGTGCAAGACCCTGATTTCTCCATCTGCCTCAGCCTTGCTGCAAAATACTGTCATAGCTGCTGGCATGTTTGGAACAGAATTCCACAGTACATACATCCAGCATTTGTAAATAGAAATGAAACAGATGGTTAAATATGACAGTTTTGGATGTGCTGGCAGATATATTTGGATATATTAGCAGGTCATAATTTACAGGTGTCATGAACACATGTACACACTGTTGCTGAATTAGGGGCTTGAAATATTTATATTTTTGCCTCTAATTTTTCCAGTATCACATTTAAAGTATTTGGCATCATGCAGCAGGCAAACGCATCAGTCATCTTTATCAAAAATATTCTGCAAAACTGTTATGCAAATGTATAGCAAAATTTATTTTGTCCCACCTTTTAAGCTTCAGAAATAAAATCGTCAACATGGCCTGAGCCATAATTCACCTCACAGGAAAATTCTGTAACAGAGCATCTATATACTGCCTCCCACTCAGATGTTTGGTGAAGGAATGTGCAATGCAAGGCACTTTGAGAAATGAGAAATAAACTCATACCCCTTCTCCATTTATTTTATTATTATTATTAAAAGTACTGAAAGAAACTAGCTTTGCCTTTCACTCATCCACTTGTTATCCTTACTCATTTTGTCACACCTGAAATGAGATCATCTGACTGAAGCAGGAACAGGTTCTTTAGATTTGGTCAACTTTCCATCTCATTCAGAGTAGAACAAAAAGTAATAACAACCACCTCTGAAGAAAAACTTACCTTCAGAATCACAGAAGATGAGCGATCAGGTATAAAGAATTTCAATAGATCTTCTTCTGAGGTTTATCCTCCCTTTGAAACCATACAAAAGAAATCTGCCTCTAACTGGAAGAGATCAAATGTACCAATGGATCCCAAATTTCATGTAAAGTTTGATTTATTTCTGTGAGCCAGAAAATAAAAACCTCCCATGGTTCTAAATAGTTATTCCCCCACCTGCAACTATTCCACTGGGACAAGGCACTCTCGTCAAATCTGCAAAAGTATAAATACATTTATCCTACTGTTAAACAGTGGGTTATGTTCAGCTCTAAAGTTTGAGTCTGTCATTAGATACCTTCTGCTGCACTTCTCTTCTTCCAGATATATCACCTTGCAAAGTAAAATAGACCTGGAAGAAGCATGGGACCCCTTACCTTCTCCCTTACAAGCTCCTCCACCTCCCTTGCTCCAAGGAAGCATTTATTAGAACAAAATGCAAAATAAAACCATAAGGGTAATATTGTTATTCTTTTTCATTAACCAATACCTCAGGACTTCATTCTAGCTTTTGGGATTTCAGAAAATTCATTCCTGCCTATCTGAAAATAGCAGATATTAAACTAGTCATGCATGTAATCCATACAGGAAATTTCCTGATAATGTGCCTGCTGCTCTCACAGTATCTCCATAAGGAGCAGAGCATTCTCGACACCAATTGATTTTAGCGGAAGCTGAAGATAGAACAGAAGTATTTAAAAAGTGTTTATTTGGAAATTCATAGCAGTCACAGCTACAGACTTGTATGAGCCTCAAAATTGCCTCAGTGTTCATTTATCTACAGTGAAAGACTGAACCAGTGACAGACAAATCTCAGACTCACTATAGCACTTACAGGATACTGAATATCAAGAGAACTACAAGCTTAACAAAGTAAATAAGGCAGGTTTAGGACAGATGTATCCTACGTCTGGCAAATGTGTAGCATCACTGTGGTATTCTTACACAGGTGTTAACAAATCACAAGAAATTAAGATTGGAATTCAGCTTCTGCTCTTCTGCCGTCAAAGCCTTTTAATAGCTATGTGATAAAACAGAGCTGCCAAGGAGAACATTTGATCTCCATTAGGTCCTCACTCCATTTACACTTCTAAACTGTGAAAATATTTGAGAGATATCACTCCTATTCATCAATGTATAATACCTGAAAAGCAGCATACTGTCTAAAAACACTCTGTTGCAAGAACTACTTGCTTCTCTCAAAAGTGGTCCCTGGCGGGAGATTCATCTTTGTGTTCAGTTGGAAATACATCTAACCTCCACAGCCAGTTGATCTCTAAAACCTTCCAACTGAGTGCTCATTGTTACAAAACCGTACTTCAACCACATTGAAATAGCCCCCATCTTCAATTAACACAATTACATCTTTTTACTATAAAAACATTGTTGCATCACCCTCAGAAATAAGAAATAAGCAGCTCTGAAGACACCTTTTTTAGGATTCTGCAAGTGCAATCCTGCCACGAAGCAAATGTATCTGTCTAAAGTTTGCAAGATGTTTGGTACAATAACATAAGCATAGTGCAGCCTCTTATTTGTAGTGCACTAAATCTCCAGCAAATCACCACTTACATATAACCAAGCCAATATAATGATAATCCAACTTCCACACACACAATATCACTTTTTAATCAAAGAACCTGTTGTTACACTGCATTATCAGTAATTATGTTATGGTCACAAAGCAGTACACAAAGTATGTTCTATTAAGTGCCTCTGTCCACATTAAGACTGCATCTCTCCAACAGCTTCCGCCACATTCCCAAACATTATGGCTATGCTTAACAACATCCATCCCAAATATTTGTGAGAACATTACTATTAGCCTATCCACCAGGAGTAAACCATTGCTATTGACAAACAATTGTTAGCTTCCAGGAAATTATTGCTTTAAATTGTTTTCTCTTTCCACAACTTGGCCTTTTACAAACATGGAAAGAGAGCTTCATAACTAGGTGACCTTCAGATTAGAATAGCATTTTCTGAAGATTACATCCAGCATTTTCTCTTCTTTTTCTCTTATATGTGATAATCTCAGTAATTATTCTTATACTTTAAATATCTCACTAAGACTGTATATTCTTGGAAATGTAGAAGTACTCAGTTTTGAGATTTCATGGAGCACATCATTCAAGAGTTATCCTAGCCTTTCTCATCAGCATCTTTACACAAATTCTTTCAGTGACTAAGTTTTGTCCATCTCAAGGTAACAGAAGACTGAATCCACATGCACAAAAGTGGAGTAAAGAAGAGGGGCAGTGGCTGTCTTTAAAAGATGATCAAATAGCTTCAAATATTTAATTGTACATGCAGATGTAAGAGATGAAGAGTCATATTAATGCTGATACTGGGTCCAGAAAAAAATTCTTCAAATAGTTGCAATTTAATTAATTAACCAAACATTTAATCCTGGAAGAATGTAAACTCATCTAATCTACTGATATCTTAGTATGCACCATGTCTGAGTTAAGCAGGACTTGGATAAGCCCCAAACAAGCTACTCTCTAGTCAGTTAGACTCTAATGACATGAGTCTGTGTTTGTATTAGTACATCATACTACATTATTCCCATAATTTACATCCATTCATATTACTAGGTTATGCAGGACGTTACAACTTGTCATTTAAAATGCAGTATCTGTTTCAAATTAAATAAATTTCCTTCATGAATGAAGTTTGATGCTGGGAGTGTGTTGTGGTTTAACCCTGGTAGGCAGCTAATGGCCACTTGCTCACTACCCCAGTGGCAAGGGGGAGAAAATCAGAAGGGTAAAAGTGTGGAAAAATTATGGATTGAAATAAAGACAGTTTAGTAGGTAAAGCAAAAGCTCTACATGCAAGCAAAGCAAAATAAGGAATTCATTCACTACTTCCCATCCACACATGGGTGTTTAGTCATCTCCAGGAAAGCAGGGCTCCATCACTCATAACAGTTGGGAAGAAAAATATCATCATCACTCTGAATGTCTGCCCCCTTCTTCCACCAGATTTTATTGCTCTGGTAGCGTGAGAAGCAGAAAAGGCCTTGACACTGTGTAAACACTGCTCAGCAATAACAAAAACATCCCTTTGTTATCAACACTGTTTTCAGCACAGATCCAAAACCATAGCACCATACAAGCTACTATGAAGAAAATTAACTCTATCCCATCCAGAACCAGCATAGAGTGCCAGTCTCTAACTGATAGAGAGCTAAAAAGTTTTGGGTTTCAAAGCTAGAGTTATTTTTCTTTTTTAACCCTTAAAAGCTTGAGGCAGTCACTAAACAAGACTGGTTCTACAGTGACACACTACCTTTTGCTGGTATCTACTCAGTGAACTGTGGGAGTTCTGTCTTAACACTCAAGGTGCAAGGATGAACCCCTTTTGTTTTCTGGTGTATCTCAATTTGATTGTACAAGATGTGTACCAGTCATCATTTGGACCACGATAAGATTAAAATGAAATCAGACAACTGTTATTTCTATTCCCTTGATTCTAATTAAAAAGATGAAAAGGATTTTATTTTACTATTCTCACGAAATTATATAACACAGTCTACAATCAATAGCCGCTTTCAAAGGAAACTCTATCAGCTCACTCTTTTCTCCCTGGAAGCCAGTTCTGTGTAGATAGTTTTATGTTAGCATGGAAAAGGGCAAGGAAAACTTGACTTAAACATGTCATTGCTAAATGAAGATAAAAAACTATTCTGCCTTCTGGAATATGAGCTCCTGTCCTTCTCAGGGGAGTTTTTTAGATTTGCACTAAATTAGATCAATTGGTAACTGAGTTACTTTAATTAAGATACTATCATTCTGTAGTCTTTCTGATTAATTCTAATAAGATTTGAATTACTTTGTTTGAACATCCATAATTTTTCCTGCATAAATTGCCTTTGAAAAACATTCAGCACAGTTGTCTATGAACAATTTAGCTGTAACCCCTGGTCTATCATTTTTATAATTTTTAATTTTATCATTTAAAAATCTTAGCTTTAATCCTTATGATTCATCTATTGTCAAGTTGAGTTTTATTATTCAAAAATATAATTTCTAGCTTTGATGAGTTAGTGTCTAAAAGCTAAATTGATACATCTATGTTCAAAGGCTGTTCAGAAAAAATTCCTCATCCAACAGCAATAAAACCATTGCTATTACACTATCCAAAGTCTGTAGCCTGCCTCTTAGCTTTATGAAGTTCTTCTATATTCCCACTTTCTTACTTGCTCAATCTTATTCATAAACACCATATTTGAAAAATCACACGTGTTAAATTCCCAGATTGGGAGTTCTTCTATTCACACTGAATTCAACTCTGAAAAATAAAACCACCTTAGCAATAGGGAAGGAAGGTGGACATAAGCAAAGCATTAACTCAGGAAGGATCCTGGAGAGAATGCACCATACTATTATGCACTAAAACCATTGCTCCCTCTACCTAAGCTACTCTATATGTTTCATAGCTAACAGAAGACCTAGTACATTTCATCCTCCACTGTTATGGAAGATGGTCTCATCGCTATTTCCCTCCTGAAGAAAAGTACCAGAAGTCCAAATTTAGGGTTTCCAAAGTATTCTGAGAACAAATGATGTGAATGTAAGGACCAGGTATGAGTTCGACATTTATTTTGTTCATATTTTCAAAGGTCTCCACCCTTCTTTCAGCAGAGATTCAAATACTGATTAACTGACTTTTCTGAAGAAAAATCTTTACATATACCTGGTGAGCAACGCACTTTTTGCGTAATGTTTGAATTTAAATGTCACTCTAAAAATGCTAAGAGAGTAGAGCCATGGGAGCAGCACTCAAAGCAAGAATATAGAATATTTCTACTGCAGCAGACATGTTATGTAGTTGTTTTAATTTAAAAAGCAAATTTTGCTGTACAATAAAATCACATCCAGAAAAGGTGTTAAAACAATATAACAACACAGATCACATAAAAGGGCATAGCATTACAAAGTATGTTTCAATTATGGAAATTCAACCTGATACTCCAGCTCTTGCTCCCTGAAGAAACTGAGGAAAGCAGCAGTTTAATTTTCCCTCTCACCTATTACACCATTTTAATGAAACTTCTGCAGAGCTGCTCCTGGCTGCAGGGTGAAAAAGTATTGAGGGGACTCTATTAGGAGAGCTCCATGGGTTTTAATCTATTTGCAAGATTCTGGGAATATTTGTTACCTGTTTACTCCACTGTCCGCAGTGCCCGTTTCTAGAACTTCTAAAGGTGAGAGAATTCCCATGGATTTCTAAACCTGTTTACTGAATCACAAATCCCATGGAATTTCACACAGCATTTCCCAATAATGTAAGCTGTCTTTTAAATTTAAACTCTATGGTATTTTGAAGAATGGAGTTTTAGTCTTAAAAACTATGCATATTGAAAGTCAGGCTATAGATAAGGAATTTATTTGGTTAACAAAACAAATTATCTCTCTTACCCTTCAGCACCCTCACATACAAAAATTTCTGGAACTCACTTGAAGGGGGCTTGGTCACCATTGCAGCATTGGTCAGTTTTCAGTAAATTTGACTCTGAGGGAGAAAACCAATGGGTTGTTTCTAGAAACAGTATCAAGGACCTAATTAGGAAAGAGACTTTAGCTATTACATGAAAATATTTGGCAGTACATTTGTCTTTTACTAGCTTATGCAGTGATTTGAAAATATTCCTAACGTATATTGATGTAAATTCTCAGAAGAATTTCTTCAGTAGTTTCAACTGAGAGGATTCCAGTTGTTAGTTTATACAACCACACATATTTCTGATATCATCATTACCCTGTACAGACATCCTTAAAGTTTATAGAGTATACGAATATAAAAGGTGACAAGTTCTTATAGAGGTAGTCTGTTTTATGCCCTGAGCCATCTTCAAATAAAATTAGGTCATTCCACCTGATGAAGACACTTTCTGTTCAACTCTGGCAATAAATGTTTAAATAATCATTCTCAGAATTACTTCTGTTGCATGACTGGCACGTTGTCAATATCAAGCAATGAAGAGAAAATTATGTTCTATGTTGACTCATTTTTTTCGTGACAAATTCACAAAAACTTGTCATGAGTGCTAGTAATTACCTAAATATTAGTTTATAGAGGATAGTAAATCAAATTCAAGTTTTCAAGTCAAAAATAATTCATTAGTTTGGGGATTATTTTTTGTTTGTTTGGGGAGGTGGGGAGTGTTTGGGGGAGGGAGTTTACACTAATAAGTCAATATATTACCCATATTAACTTTAAGCGTTGAACCTTGCAGACAATTTCACATGTACACCTGTTTGCTTCTTGAGTAGCCAGATTGCCTGGCTAAAGTTATTTTACACATGCTTTAGGCTTGAGCAGACAGAAACTACTATATATTTGAAAAAGATAAATCCTCTTTCACTGCCAGAGCAATTTTGCATCCTAGAAGACAGAATAAGCTTCTACATCTCCCAAATTAATATGAACTAGAACTGAGTTCTACATTCAGATCCAAATGGAAAAAAAAGCAGGAAATGTTTGTAACTCATTCCATAAGGTCAGTTACTATATTTGGTTTGAATTTTTAATCTGCACTTTCTAACAGAACTTGTCAAGACAGAGGCAAGACTGGTCCTGAACCTTGGTGAATTGCTATCTACAGATGCAAAGCCAATAGGAAAAAGGCTGAAAATAAAAAGTGAACTCACAACAATTTTTTATGCAAAACTCCTTGCTGACTTTCATGAGAAGAGTCTGCTGAGCAGTTATTGTGTTACCAGTGTAGGTTTCAACAGGTAAACTACATTCTCTTCTATGCTGGTGAAGTAACCTGAAAACAAAAATTAAGAGGGGATGTAGGGATTAAAGCCAGTACCACATACACACTACTGCAAGAAAAAAAAAAAAGGAATACAGGTAAGGACTCAGTAAAAGACATATAACTACATAAACAGTGGCCTTCTGGGATCCATTCAAAATCCTGTTAATGGCAACAGGATCATAGATCAATGTGCTGCTTGGTAGTGCTGCAGATTTCCCCCTCCCCTCTATTTACCAGGTACATGAGACTGCAAAGTGCATTAGTCTACATTATGTTTGGTGTTACTATCAGAGGCGGGAATCTAACCGCTCTCTCCTTGGTCATCCAGGTCTCTGGATAATAGTCATCTTGTGTTCTGCTCCTCCACTCCCATTCTCTTACTCAAATATACACCTGAAAAAGGACTTCATTCCAAACTCCCTGTAGAAGCAGCACAAAACAGCTCAGAAGCAGCTCTATTTGGTGTGGAAACTATCTTTAATAGAATTCATTTTTTGATGATTGTAAGAGTGATGTGGAAGGGACAATTATTAGACATAGATTTGTTTTAAGCCTGAAAGGTCATATTCGTAAGGAACTAAGATGAATGACTTTGAAATTATCTGTTTTCCTCTCTGCCTTCTCTTTGTAAAGACTGTTTTGCTTCAGTCATATCAGTAGTCTTTGAAAAGCCAGTATACTTTTTCTTTAACCTAGCAACTTTAAACTTGTTTTTAGACTATTAATTCCATCAGGAGCTTTTAAGCTTTGCATTCTCTTTCAGCATACTGACTGAACTTTAATTTAGAAGGAGTTTTTCTATTAAGCTACTTTTGAATAAAATCCTACTCAATGCCTTTGAGATGTGAGCAAGCTCTGTATTAATTTTAAAGCGTGCAGATGACATGCCTTCTGCTGAGATCCACATACAGGCACTAATTCAAACCTCTAGTTATAAAGACAGTTTCTCTACTCACCTTTTCTTGTTTTTACAGAGGCAGTTCAATGAATTTTTTCATAGGAAATTTATTGTCAGCAGGAAACATTCCTGCCTATACTACTAAGAATTCTGCTGTTGCCCAGTTAGGCGGCGGCAACAATAAATCACCCTATTCAAAATTATTACGCTTTGTAGGGAAAGGTGATATGCAAGGCAAAAATTGGTGTTGCTGTGGACTTCAGCTAAGACACTGTAGTTTCCATCAGCCTAAGATCTGTCTTTACCTGATGAAAATGCTGGAAGAACAAACAATAGCTCACAGTGAATTTTGAGGGGTGGAATTTGACATATACCAATAAGTAGTCCTTAAGACACAAGCTTTGTCTTAAAAAGGCATTCAAATTTCAGTACTAATCACATGCCTCTTGGCTTCTAAGGATTTAACTAACAGGGCTGCAAACAACAGATCATCAGCTTTTGTGTTCCAAAATCTGCTCTTTGTAGACCAGGTAACAAACAAAAAGTCTATCCCTTCCTAAGTATTTCTGACAAGTGTCAATGAAAAGGAGATGACCCCAGATCTCATCACCTCTGCCAACAAACTAAGAATTATTTACAACTCTGCCTCTGTTATGAGCTCTCTAGAATAGCGGAGTATTTGTAAGTCTCTCACTAAAACACTTTAGCCTGAGTTCTTTCTTCATCAAGAAAGGCCGAAATAGGAAATGGTATTCCCCTTCATCTGGAGCACTGCAAGAAAACACTCCTTAGGTATTTTGTAAATCTGCACTATGATCAACCCTCTACTTTCCTGTAAGTTTACAGCAATTAAACAGTCATACTGATACTAAAGCCTGGCATGTCATTGAGGCTGTAAGTCAGCATCTGCTATGATGGAGCTATCATTCAATAGTTTACAGATTCAGACAGAGCATGTTGCATTAGTGACTCACATTATGAAGATTTATGCATAATCACAAGGATCATAGAGTTGTTTAAATAAAGGCTACATTCATCACAAAATACGCACTTATGTGCCATAAGATTTAATACTTCATTTAGCAATAATCATTTTCTCTTTTTTCCTGTCCCCAGAAAAATTGGTATTCGAGCACTCTGTTACATCTTGAGTTGGAATAGACAATATTTCTTAATACACAATAGAACTATGCTATTTTAAATATACGGCCAAGCTTTCAGCCCTCCAAAAAGAAAAGCACCTTGACAGACACACGTGAAATTTCTCCTAGACACAATGTCACTCAAGCTGCCTCAAAGGAAATAATTTATGCCCACAGCATCAACAACCATGAGAAGGAAAGGAAATTTAACCTTTGAAACAGCAGAAACAAAGAAAAAGGTTATTTAAGCATTCTTAAAAATTTTACAAAAAAAACAAAGAGAAGTGGATCACAGTTCAGGGTCTTTAATCCCAACAACAACAAAAAATTAAGAGTTCAGTAGAAACATGCACATTTCCTTGCTTTCTTCAAAACAGTGCAATCAGAAGTGCATTCTTTCAAATTTTAATGCTGGGAGAATATATGTGCTAAAGCTTTTTCTTCATGAATAAAGAAGGAAGAATGGACAAATAGATACAGAAAGACATCAGCAGAGAGAAATAGCTTGTTAAAACCAATGTGCTTGTACTTGCTGCCATGCTGGTGCATTTATTTAGGGATTTGGGTTGTTTCCACTTTAAAGCAAACACCAATAGTAGTTTGGAATTAGATCAAGGTTAAGCCTTTATCCAGAACTCAGGCAAAATTCCTACCACAGAATGCTCAGGTGTAAGAAATTTTAGTATTACTCTCATTTTAATTTTTGAAGTTCCAGAATGACACAGAAGGGCTGAAAAATATATGTTAGCCTTTTTCTGTGAGGAGTGGAATTATCAATTCTTTTATTCCAACAAATCAATCATCATCTAACTTACCATAAATCAGTTCATGACTCTTTCACATTCCTATGCATATATGAGGAAAAAGTATTAAATAAGAAAAATCAGTTAAAGTGAGTATCAAACAAGGCACAAAACTGTTTAGCTGAATAAGAAGCAGAAACTGGGAAAGAATATAATAAAACAGGAATTAACGTATACTTGCAAAAGGCAAAAAAACCAGATTTCAACTCCAAATCAACATGTGTTATCTCTGTTTTGATATAAACTTTGACTACTGAATCTCAGGTGTTTAAATGGCAGCTTAATACAATGTAGCTCCAACCATACCCGTTACTGTTAAGATTGATCTGTTCCCTCTATGCAGCAATGTAATAAAACACCACAAAACTTCAGTTTGCAAGTGTCCTACTAGGTGGTTAGTTACAGTTTGTCTGACTTTTGGACATGTAATTTTTTTTATAAGTTACACATAGTGCATTTGAGAAAAAGTTGTGTCACAAGTTCACATGGTTTAAAAACCTGAAGTTTAGTAGGAACAGGTATAAACTAAAATAATATTTTTGTTTCAGTTTTCATACATGCACTCATCTGATAAATTTTCCAAATGCTCATTACATAGCTCAAAGAAATTCCTCTTGTGCTCACTCTCATAAAGGGCTGCAGGGCTTCACTTGTGAAAACCATTACTTTGCCAACTTTGCATATGACAGCAAAGCTTGCCAGGATTTTAGTTGCCTCATTACTCAGCTGGACCTTTTCAATGGTAGAACTTTATAGTTTGCCCAAAGTTTTAATTACTGTGGTATTGCTAATTGAATTACTGAATCCCCAGGTGTTCCACAAAACCAGGCTCAGTTTTCAGCACTGTATTCCATTAGTCTTCAGATAACCTTTTCCATCTGGATTATTATTTCCACTTTGCCATTCCCTCTGTTATCCTTCCATTCCAGTAATTTTTCACCCTATTATCAGTACTGGTACTACTACTGTCATTTATAAACACTACAGGAAAAAAAATTACTCCTCAGTCTCCCACTGAGACTGCTGCTTATTTTCCAGTGTTAATTACCAATATGGTATTTCAAAGACCTCTTTAGGGGATGACAGTTGTGATTAGGTCTTACTATAAAAACAAGTTGTCTCGAAATTTATCACAACTGAATTTTGCACTCTGTGCTACCAGTTGAAATGGATACTTAGCTCATCATGCAGAGAAACACAGCCAGCGGAGTTTAAGAGAAAGAAAAGCCAAAAAAGCAAACCTCAGCTGCCACCACAAACCATGCAACCTAATACCATGCTTTTGACTTTTCTAGTCAGCTAAGTGAAGATTGGTTTTATACACTGTTATCCTATTTCTGTACTAATGAATTTCTGCTCTTTCTTTCTTTTGAATGGGCATTGGTATCCCATTACACTAGTGCTTCAGGGCTAGCTATTACACTACTACTTTCAAGTAGCTTCTCTGTTACACAAAAATGAAGGATTCCAGCCCTTAAGCACCAATTGCAGTATTGTGTTGTTTGGGTCTTCAAACTAAAATACACACAGAACGTAAGCTGCACTGGAGTCTTATGTCCACTTACTTCTCCAGAGCAATGTTCATACTATTTTTATATGTTAAAACCTGTGTTCTGACTTTTCTGTTAGAACAAAATTCAGGGAAGATAATACCCTCTCCACTAAGTAATCTGCAATTAGCCCAAACACAATCAATGTCTCTGTGAAAAGATGATAACAAAATATACCAGATATTGCTTCACTGCATTTCATTAGAACGTTACTTCCATTGAGATACTTACTCACACTCAACCCGCAGAAATAAACATAGACCAAGCTGCTAGAACATATCATTGACAGAATGATTGCTCCAATCATCAGTTTAGTTCACAGACCTCATAGCCTCCGGCTAAAAGTTCCTTTTCACTACATCACTGTTCCATAATTTAATTCAATCAGTATTTATTGCTGCACTTCCACAGAGGAAATTAGTTTACACTACATCAATAAGTTTATTAACACAGATTGGGATTGGAGTTAGTAAATTATCTTGCAACATTTCCCACAAAATAATATTCTGCAATGCAGAAGAGAAGTGTTATTTACCTTTAATTACTAGTTCACGGGGTTAAATTGCTACAACTGCTTTTTCTGTTGGCCTGTCCATGAAGCATAAACTATAGACAGAAAAAATATACCTTCTTCACTTAAATGAAGTCACACAACATACTTGTCAACATTTACAACACTGCCGTGTAGCTAGCATGCAGCAGTCTACCATGCTTCAGAATAATTTCTCATAACCATTTGGGAATTCTTTGAGGAATACGAATACTCCAGAAACTGGTGCATTGGAGCTTTACACATATTGACACCAAGTATCCATTCCCTGAAATGCAGGCTGAGACCACTGTCAGGTGGTCTTTATCCGTCAGGTATTTTTTCACTCTGGCAACCAACTGACAACAGTTTGTATAAATGCAGGTTTATAATTTCCAGTGTCTTGGCCAGTGAAGAAAAAAATAATTATCTGAAATTGGATTTAAAAGTTTCTCCTATACTTTCAGTTGGACTCTGACTATTCATCTTCAATTGCTGCTTCACACCATGGCTGGTTTTCCACTGAATGTTTTCATTCTAGTGATTTGTGAGGCACATATAAAGAGCTGACAACACCAAGTGCTGAAGAAGCAGCAAGCCTTCCACTCCAAAGCCAGACACCGTGCTTTACATGTAAGATGATACGCACGATCTTAGCAACAGAATTTGAAAAGGGACATTCAGCCTACTGCACAAAGGCAGGGGATAGAAATGGTTTCTTTCAAAGGAAGCAGCACTTGTGGGAACCAGTCTATCCCTTTATCTTCCCAACAAATAGTCAAGGAGTAAAATGGAGGTGGGGGAAAGTTTTCCTTTAAGATTCAAAAATTCTGTATTCATATATGTGCAAGTTTGGAAATGACAGAGTTCAACAGAACAGGTTATTTTATTTAGGAGATGAACTCTAAGTGTTACAGAAATAAGATTGTTGCAGCTATTCAGAAGAATAGCCATCCAAATATTAAAGTGTGCCTTTTGGACTCAGGAGATCTTGGTACTACTCCCTCTTCAGTCAGAGGCTTTCTGTATCCAGATACATAAAATTATTTAGGTAAACAAAAATAATGGAAGATAGATATTTAAAAGATGATGAAAATCGGAGGTTCAGTGTCTCATTTCCTCAGTTCCTTGTCTGTCATATAAGCAGGGGACAAAAATATATCAGGGAGTGAAAAGTGTTCCTATTATTGTTAAAGTATAAATGGAGAAGGCATAATTTTATTATTTTTACACATAATAATATGCATAATATATAAACATATAGAATTCTAAGTCTTATACGCATTCCAATGCAAACACAGGAAAAGGCAATTAGAGCCTTATTGCAAAAAACTGTAGACAGACAAATAACAATATGGTTCTGTATTAAAGTATTCCCAATGCCAGATACTGATCCTGCAATTATTTATGCACAGCCATAACTCGAAGAAACTAAGTAGTCCACTGACTGAATTACAGTTCCAACAAGTGTTGCTGCAATCAAACCCAAATTATTTGATGACAGACAACAAGTGGATGTACCACCCAGAGAGGGAAAAATAATTTCTGAATAATTTCTGGACTGAAGCATGTTAATAAAATCCCCTTTAAACCATTTTCATTATTATTTCCCAAGAGACTACAAAGTATTTATATACCCAGAGTTTGATTTAAAAGGATTCTACTAGCTAGCACTCTTCCAAATGCAATCACAGAATTCTCTAGCATGGTAGAAGCTAATTATCCAAACTATTGCTAATTGTAACTCTTAGTTATGGTACTGCTAGTCAAAAAAACCAGTTCTGCTTAATTCATATTTCACTGGAACCTGTCTGCACACAAGCAATTTCAGAACAAAGAAGATTTGTTACCTCAATAAGTAGGAAAGGAGAGCCAGAGCACCCCCAGTTACTCATCCAAAGACACACTCTGTTTTTCAGGACATGATTTTTTTTTTTGTTTCCTTTATCCCACAACTGTGTTCTGATGTCAAAGCCTATCAACTCTCATAATGAAAAAAAGGTTTCCGATTAATCTTGTGTATTGCTTTTTTTTTTTTTTTTATGTATTGCTTTAGCTGCCAACTTCTTTGGCCAGGTGTCTATGTTAACAAAATAATTAACTCACTAGCATAAGTTCTTGTCAGGAAGAATAGAACTATTCACTGTGTCATCTCCCTTGGTTAAATGAACAACCTAAGCAGAAAGATTCTCCTTTTCTGTAGTGATTTCCATGAAGAAATTCCAGCTTCAGCAATGACATAAGATTTGTGTCATAATGTAAAGAGTTTCTACAGCTGTTGGACTTCACTGACTTTAACAACAAGGAGCTTCATTAATCAAAATTATTTATTGCCTTATTTATAGTCAATCAAAAAAATGAAGTAATCACTAATTTACAGAGCAGGCTTTTTCAGTATGGCCATTTTAACACTAACATGTTCACATCATATAAACTACAGTCAGTCAATTTTAAAAACTTTTTAAATGCATACATGCTTTAGCACTTATCATGAGGAATTGTATTAGTGGATTAGTTCTGTGCCTGATTCTTCAGAGACAACTCAAGAAATTCTATAGTACACAATTATCTGTTAACCTCAATGTACAGAAAGTGCATGCTTACTTCTGTCCTACAGGTTGCTTTATATCATCAGGCACAAGGTTTTGAATTTAAGCTAATTCATCTGTCCTTCCTCTAGCCTTTCATCACCAACTCCATAACCCTCACCTTTGCCACCCTTTCAAAATACAGTTTGCATAAGGCCCTAACTCAACATATTGCTTTCAGGTCCTTCCTTGCTCTCGCTCCTCTCTTCCAAGTCAGGATCCTCAACTGTGCAAGTACCTTTGTTATGATTTTATCCTAACTCATTCAAAATACATTTTTTTTCATCCCTTTAAACACATAACAGAACTACCTGAAAAATAAGACTTCCAGACCTCCATCTTCAAATGTGATACTTTTGAAATAAGCTAACTCAGTTTCTCTTGCAAGATGAAGCTGTTTGTAAATGTTATTTTCTGGTTTGTTTTTTTTTCTTGATCTACTAAGAAGGATATATTGAAGTTTTTCCTTTATCTTTTTAATACTGTTGCTGCTTTTCATATACATAATAGATCATAAGTCTGCTACTCTTACAGTATTTACTTTCCAAATTACCTTTTTCAATTTAAAAAAAATGAAAGAAAGAATCAGGGATAAAGCATTATCATGCATCCGAAGATACTATTTTAAGGGCACGTTTTGTTACAAAAGAAGAGAACAACTAAATGCAAATAGCTTACTTCAGAGTTGCTAAGTGCCTTGACATCACAAGCACAGCAGGTCTACCCCTTGCTGTTTTCCAGCTCCCCATTTTGCAACCCTAATCTACAGACTGCTACGGAACCACATCAATGCACAGTGTGGTCTCTGTAGTGGCTGCTTGAGCCATTCAGTAAAGAGGACCCCAGAGCCATGACTTCACCCCACAACTGAGATGCCTCTGAAGTCCAGGGAGCTTCATGCTTCTCCTGCATCATGATCTACAGCTGAGTGAATCCAATCTATTCACTACTGGGAAGCCAATTAAGCACAATTGTGTGCTTATCCAAACCTTGCTGGGGCCAACAGGCTTGTTTTCTTACATACCTCAGACACAGGGCTGAGATCTTTGAATGCCTATGGCTAACAGCCCCCAGATCTATTAGCAGAATGCCAGCTGTAATCACATTAAGGAAAATGTTGCCATGTATAGAATAGGGAATTTTAGGACACTCAACCTAGCAGAGGGAGCGTAGTTAGGAATTGGGCTCTACAGATCTGAAAGAAATTTGGAGTGTGGAAAACACTGCAGCTGACTAAGGAGCTGTTAATAGGAGACTAGAAAGTCATGGAAAGACCATTCTCATACACTTTCCAACCTCAAGTTAAAAAAAGTCTTTGTGCATTTAAATAGCAATGTCGTCTCCATCTCAAGGTATAAAAACATGAAAATACACCGAGGAGAAATAAAACCAGAACATGCACTATGTTAAAATAATTACACCCAAAAGCATCAAAAGTATAGTCTCTTGATAACACAGCAAAAGATTACCACATCAAAAATATTCACAGTAGTTTTTCCAAAAAATATTCTTGAAAGCTTTATGAATTAAATATGTTTGCAGATAAGAAGTATCAGAAAGCAAAACAGAGCAAAAGGGTTATAAAAGACTACTAAAGTAAAGCTATATACGTATGCCATGGAGTAAAGTTTAACCAAGCACAGCTAATGGAACTTCATTAATTCATTTCACAACTTGTAATCAGATTTCTGAGCTTTCTAGTAGGGAAACAGAAACCACTACCAGGTATGGTTATTTCTACTCCTAGCAATTACTCCATCCAAAAAATCTCAGTAAGATGTACATTTTCTGGAAATGTTAAATTCTGAAGATACCGCCCCCTCTTCCAGGCAGACAGAAAAGCAAGAGCTGTGGTAATTAGTTATATTTTATGATTTTATCACACTTAAAATTAACTCCTTGCAACTCACCTTAAAATACCCGACCTGCCAGTAAAACCAAACCATACAGTCAGTTCCAATTTTTGGCTGCTCTCTGACCTCTCATAGTGGGAGCATACAGAAACATTTAGAAATTCTATGAGCTCTCACTAACCTAGTGAGAAAGATTATACAAAGCCACAAAAACTGTAACTGAAAAAGACTTCAGTACTAACATTGCTAAATAATCACTGACAAAGACACAAAACATTCACATTGTTTTGTCCAGGGACAGATACAAATAAATACACCAAATATATAGCCATATAGCTGCCTGCTTGCACACCATAGTCACTAATAGATCACTATACACAACATTCAACATATACTCTGGAACAATCAATGCAAATTTCCAACCAAGTATCTGGCATAATCTGATTGCTATGTTGATCAAGCTGAATTGGGGCTTGAAAATGTGAGGGAAAAGCCTAACTGCTAGTTTTCAAACACTTCAGTTTCTTTGCATGTTTATTAAATTCAAGATGTGTTAGGTAGTCACTCAAACATGGAAATGAAATATGCAAAAAAACCTGAGCAGCAGAGTAGATGCAATCTGCTTTGACATGCCAAGAGTCAAGCTGCTGGCTCTGGCTTCGGAGGCATCTTGCTGAGGAATATATTTTGCTTTTATTTAGTTCAAAGCTTGGTAAGTCTAATAAATAGATGATGCAATTTCCATGTGTAACACAAAGTAAAACTAGACTGGAAATAAGAAGCCAAATTTGTGTATTAACTTCATGTTCATGCTTCAAAGCATATACAGTCTGAAGTTGACAGTGCTTATCCGACTACTTTTAATGTGTTGAGGGGAGTGCAGGAAGATAAATCAGTATATTTATTTTTCAAAATGCATTAGATACCTGCTTGCTCCTAATAACTTAGTTTTATGTTGCATTTCAGCTGCTGGAAAACAGTGTTCTGCTCTCCTATCCCTCTATACCCCAGGGAACTCCAAAAAGACAACATGCAGTAAAAGATTACTAACTTTTCATGAGTCTGGATCAAAGCTTACAAAACTTTCACGATATCTTGGACTCCACAGAGATAGCTCTAGAAAGCCAAGAAACAACAAGAAGACCATTTTCCTAAGGTCCTGATAGTCAAGTACAGCAGCGCTGGAGGAACAGAGAAAGCAGTAAATCAGGCTCGGTGTGTGAGGAGAAACACCTGAGCCGGTTTAACACAGCTACTGACATCCCCTACTCTTTGCTTTCAGTGGCATGCAACAACATTTTTAAGAACCAGAGCTAGAGATAATGGCAAAATGCTCTCATACCAATCAGATTTTGGCATGAGGTGTTCATAGCTTTTTTTCTTACAGACTTAGCCCAAGGTTCTTGAGATCCTTTCCCATAGGCTCTTTTATATTATGTTTTTCAGCTTACTGTTATTTTAAAGACTCATCATAGCTACAAGCTCCACTTGAAGCTCTCATTGAGAGCCATATGCTTAACACCATCACTGGACATGAATTCATTTATAGGAGGGATGAAAAAGCAGCTACTATATAATCACCAGCCCTAACCATATCTGGCATCACTACCATGTTTCTAGGTGAACTGACACCACTAATACAATTAGTAACACTTTTTACCTTTTGTGGAGTCCAAAACCACACAGCTATATATAAAGTAGCAAGTAATGGAATGCAGTTTTTTTACTCAGCTATATGTATAAATAGGAGCAATACAAAGTATTAACAAATTAAAAAGACTCCAGTCTACAGACAAAAAAAGACCTGTTGGGTTTGTATGTGCTCTTTTGATAAATTGCATATCTAAATTTGCAGATTTGATCAAACATCCTGCCAGCTTTACACAAGGCGATTTAGCAAGTACAGACAACCTGATAGCTGACAGCAGATAAAAGCACATTAGCATTATCTGGCATTTTACCGCTCTACTGAGAAAACCCATTTTGTATCTTCCTTGCCTCTCAGTAACATCCTATTTTATTCTGTGCCTGTAAACTACCAAAACCCATCAGGTCTCTTCGGGAGACTCATCCTGGAAAACAAAATAAAACATTCCTTTTTCTTTTTTTTTTTTTTTGGGGGGGGGAGGGGGGAAGGGGAGGTAAGAGAGAAACTGGATGATAGACACATTATTTATCAAGTTTTTTTACACTCCAGCTTAAGGTCCAAGAACAGATCCTGATTTGCTAGTGATTAGGAAATCAAGAATACCTTTTTCTTCCCTTCCTCCTCCCCAGGCTATTATGTGGCTAACTTTCTTCATGCTTCAAATTGTCCAACTAAGTGGGTGTCCTATTCTAAATAAACTGCACACACACACTGTATACAACTCAAGAGCAGTAAGGTGACCTATCTTTACTGCTCTGTATGAAAAGTATAATGTATAGTGTATAAGGTACAACAAGTACAATTTCTCTACAGCATTTCTATCTCAACATAAGAAACAACCAAAAACGATCAAGGATTGAGCAAGATTCCTGGTAACATAGGAAATACGGGGCTTTATTTGGATAAGTAGACTAGCAACCAAGCATTGATAAAATTTTTACCTTACCTGGCCTTTTGAAGAATAACCACTTGATGACTGATTTATTTACAAAAGTGAAGGAAGTGAGAGACTAAAACCCATGCAAACAAAATGAGGTAGTCAGTGGAGAATGACCATGTTGGGTCCAGTGTTCTTTATGACCACCCTAGTGAAACACTCACAACCTATATTCGTGGTGGTGCATTATGCATTCATTGCAGGGAATTATTGTTATGCTTAAATTTAAGTGAGTGAGGGGGTGTCTAACTGGTCCCTCAAAGAATTATATTCTACCTGCTTTCTGGGCAGTTCTGCTTACATGCAGCCAGTTGTAATATATGTGGCTGCAGCTTTTAACCATAGGCAGTGTACTCCTGAACAAGGGTTATTGGCTTAGGCTTAGAGCCACGCTCATTGAAGTATATTGGTTTGGACATCTTGAAGTGGACGTGGGGTAAGATTATATCTCAAGGCAAATGATGCCATGGACAGAGTATTTTATTAGATTAAAACCAGAGCATTTAGCACCTTGCAGATCTGAACTCTAGCTTTCATACATCTTGCTGCACAACCAGAACTGTACATACATCTAGACCTTATAGATGCAAAGCCTTCCTCAAAAGTCTGAAAGAGTTATCTGTCTGCCACTCCTGAGACCAGAGTTCATAATGCTCTTGGTTTTCTTGCTAGAAGCACTAATCATTCATTTGGCTACAAACTACATTTTTAAAATTGCTACTTATCAAGAAGTGTTCAATGTTCTTCTGTGCTATTAGAAATTACATGCTACGCTGCCCTACGGGGAACATTAAATATTCAAGGAAAGCAGCCAGAAGGATGAGAAGCTTGTGAGCTCTTCAAGTACAGAGTCACCATGATCTGCCACCACTAAAAACCTGCTTGTGTAGTTCAGGGTAGATCTGAGCTGTGGAAAAATCTATTACTACAACAATTTCCCTAAACTAAAGGAGATGACAACATAATGGACACAAAGTAATATTTCAGCATTAAAAAAATCAAGAGGTTTAAATTATCAAAAACTTTGAAATGATACAACAAGTAATCAAAAGAATTTGGAATTTGAAAGATTGCATTAGTGAATCTCAGGAAAAATTAAGAATTGGTTTCTTTCAGTCAGCATCTAACAAGTCCATTGTGTTCATGAAGGACATCAGAATCCATAATACCAAAAGAACAGATCTAAAAAAGGGCTCAGAACTAAAGTGTGCATAGAAAGAATTTAAACTATAAGCAAAAAAAGTCACAGCAGGCACCTAATGCTGCTAGTGCCATTTCTCAGTGTGTCTTTCAGGTTACTGTCCTGTACACGCAGAGAACTGAGCAAAGCAGTTCAAAACGTACCTTATACCAAGCCAACCAAGAGCTGCACATTTTCCCTCCATTGAAGTCCTCCGTGAGGTCTCACTGGGAAAAGTGTGAAAGAAAGAACATACACAAAGTGGATTTTTAAAAAAAATACAGGAAGAGAGTGCTTTCTTCTATCTTGATCTTCTGTCCATGTTCTTGTATTCTACACCAATTAACAATCAGAATCTGTTCTTAGCTATGCAGAGTTTGACTATAATGCAGTTACATTAAAATCATTGTCAAAGTTCATGGGCACAGATGGGGCCTGACATTTTAAAAGCAAAACTTCAAGTGCCAAGACTCCAGGACAGGTTTAGTCTTCAACCTACACCCCAAACACGCATAAAAGATACAAGAAAACTCTGGAGAAGTACTTTTAATCCTAACTTTATGTGACCTGTAGGTTAGAACATGGATTTAACTTTGTCATGAATTAACTTGATGGGTGGCCAGAATCCTCACTCCTGAATGAAGTGAGCCCATTGCTCAGAGAACCCTAAGTGAACTTCAAATCCCCCATCACTGGGGGGAGGTGAAGAAAAACATGGACAAATCTTCTCCAATATTTGACAGAAGGGGAAAAAAGCTCCTCTGAAGTACCTGGACAAAGAAATTACAGGTTACGTCCCCAGAGAAAGAATTACAGGATACATCCCCTGCCATATACACAAATTAACTTTGCAATGGAAACACATCTTGCATTCCTAGACCTCTCTCAGGGTAAAGAATTGCCCTCCACTGTAAGTACACTGATGTAAGAGGAAAGATAGTAGGATCTCTAACATATAGCCAGTTCTCTTCTTTTTCGCACCACTTTCATACTTGTGTCACTCCAGTGACTCAACTTTATTCAGCAGGATTACTCCAGATTAATGTCTGGGCAAGTGAGTGTAGCATTGGACTTCAATATTTTAGGATCATCACATAGCTGACAAAAGCTACTTCCAACTCATCCTCAGGTACATGAATGTTCGGTTATGAAATTAGGTGAGTGTCTCAGTAATTTCAGAATTATATGGTTGGCTTACTGGATCCATTTAGGGGCTTAGTTCTCATTTCATAATTTTACCTAACCAATCTTCAAGTTCTCTCATTATTTTGAACATAAGCAGAGCAGAGAAGCTGAGTTTGCATTAGGATAAAAATGTGAAATATCTGTCTACAAGTTGATCTTTCAACCTCAGCAAAATTCTTCTCCTTGTCCCTCATCTCAGCCTCAGCTCCTGTGAAAAATTAGGGCTCTAGATTATGCTGAGAGACTATAACCAACATGGGTGAGAATGGGAAAAAAATAATATAATTCAAACTCAAAACTCAAACCAATTATAAATGTTAGAAGGCAGATGTTATCTAACCAGAGGACAGCTGTGGACTAGGATGAAATCATCACATTCATTTTCATAGAATCACAGAACAGAATCATAGAATCGTTTAGGTTGGAAAAGAACTTTAAGATCATGAAGTCCAACCATTAACCTAACCCTGCCATCCCACCACTAAACTATGTCCCTAAGCACCTCGTCTACCTGTCTTTTGAATACCTCCGGGGATGGGGACTCAACCACTTCCCTGGACAGCCTGTTCCATATGTTTCATATCATAATGGTACAAATAAATACCATCTGGCCACCCACACCTCTAATTTTTATCGAAGAAAAATATTTTCTTTCCCAATACTCTCCCCAGAAAAAAACAGTGCTCATCTCTCTTTTAATGCTCAACTGTTTCTTTTATGGTCTTGGACGGTACTCAATATTTGTACAGACAAACCCAAGATCCTTAATATTGGATTAAGGGATTACGTGCAGTGGGTTTTGCAGCCTCTTTCTTTTCTCACTCCTATCACACCAGTATTTACTGAGTTGAAGTGTGCTGGAGGCAAGTTCATTTTCCATCTCTGCTCAGGGGAGCGATTAAATTTAGCTGATGCTGAGAAAAAGAAATTCAGTGTGATGAGCATAGCAAGACTTGACTGCCAGGCCTATGAGAAAGCATTAGTGCCATAAGCAAAGCAAAGCTACCAAAACACCTGCAAAAAAGCTTACATATAGAAAAAGTAGGAAGGAAATGGAAATTTAATTTTTCTAAAAAAGCAAAATCAAAACACTGTAAGCCCAGGACTTAAGCACATTAAACTCAATTGTATATTTCAATACCAAAGAGAATTCTAATAGTATAATTTCAGCTTCATTAGAAAAGTCCTTAATTTTGAGAGTTTAGAACATAATTTGAGACTTGGATTTTGTGGCTAAAATGCATCTTTTAACAGAACTGAAATCCTAAATTTGAGTTTCACTGAAGTTTGGAAGTGATTCAAATTCTGCAGCATTTACTTATTCTTGACAAGAAGACCGGACGGCTGCCTCTGCTAGGAAGAACTATTCGAATATTTGCTTCTGGCAAACTGAAGTAACCTTCCCTATAACCTGAAACTTTCCCATAAACTGAAACAGTAGTCATCTCTTCACTCAAGGAGATCAAGGAACACTTCAAGATTAACCATTGCACATAAAGGACAACTTCTACACATATAGCAAACACCTTATTTTGGAGTTACACATTAGTCCAATTATTTTTCTGTAATATAATTAGGTTTAACCAACAGCACTGCCTTTTCAAGACCAGGAAAGAAATGTATTGACCCAGCACAACCAAATGCCAGAATTTTCTACGTTTTTACCATTTAGAAAGAACATGGTGTCATCTCAAAGGCATAGCGTCATCCCTCTTCTCAGAACGAAGGACTAGAATGTGTTTTCCAAGACTGAGGCAAACATATGATAAGGAGTTTTTTTAAAACCCTGCTTTTCCTCAAGGAGGAACACACAAGGGTGTTTTGGGGGTTTGTTTGATTGCTTTTTTGGATTTTTTTTTTTTTTTTAGGAAAGCAAGCAGATCCCCTAGAAGTGAGGTCTGCTAACTTGAGTAAAAACTACGGAATAAAACACAGGCCCAAAAATTATCTAATCCCATTTTCATTAAATGGTGATTTTGAAAAAACACTTCCATTTTGAATTAGGAAAAAAATAAAAATGAATGATCTTTTAATTAAGCTGAATTACTCATAACTGTCAGATACAAGCATATCAATATCAACAAAAAAACCTGTTCATCACAAATTGCACAGACTCATTTTTATTTAAAAGCAACTCAGTTTGATAAATTACCATCCACAATGTTTGTAGCTTAATATCTGCTTTAAAGAATGATTGCGTACACAGTTAATTACCATTAGCTCTGAGCACCTAGAAACTTGGAGCTGGTATATAGGTACTTCGGCTTTTGCAAGGCCTTTTGGATACTCCATGCTCAGTAGTGTGCTATTCATATCCGCTCCTTTCAGAAGTTGTAAATGGTGAAAGCTACTACTTATCACTCCATCCCATATGCCTTGAACACTTAATGACTGGGAATCTACTCATTTCCTGTGCCAAGTGGCTCTCATAAAGTTTGGGATTGTTTTGTCTAAAGATCATAGCCAAAACTGTAACACGGCTTGTAGCAGAAAACAAAATATCTCACCATACCAAGGAAACTGGCAAGCTCCAGGCAACAGCTGCTCTTGGCAAGAGTGCAATGCTATAGAATTCAGTGCAGCTCTTGCCTGATATTTATGCAAGCTTTTCTATACATATGAAATTCTCAAAAATAGTTTTTTACTAGTAAAACCATACTATTACTTGGCCCATCTGCCTAAAGCAGTATCATGGTTTGTCTTTTTATTTGTTCATTTAAGCAAACTCATACGGTATAGAGAAAAAAAAAGTCACCAAAGAGTAGAGTCCAGTCACTCTTTCCTGATGGTCAATGCTAATATCAGCATATAAATACGAAGATCTAAGAGGCCTCCAAATATTGTAGCATTTTGGTTTTCCTCATTAATGTTCCCCTTGAGTTAAACTGCATATGCCATCATGACCCTAAATAGCATTGTGTCCCTGTTATTATCGCTGTTGTAAGGGATAATAAGAAAAGTTTTTATAAATACATTAACAGCAAAAAGAGAGCCAGGGAGAACCTTCATTCTCTAGTGGATGCAAGGGGGAACATTGCCACTAAAGGCGAGGAAAAGGCTGAGATACTCAACGCCTTCTTTGCCTCAGTCTTTAATGGCCCGACGAGTTATCCCCAGGGTACCCAGCCCCCCGAGCCGGAAGATGGGGACAGTGAGTGGAATAAACCCCACATAGTCCAGGAAGAAGCAGTTTTTGACCTGCTATGCCACCTGGACATCCACAAGTCTATGGGGCCAGATGGGATCCACCCAAGAATGATGAAGGAGCTGGCAGAGGAGCTTGCCAAGCCACTCTCCATCATTTATCACAGTCCTGGAGAACAGGGGAGGTCCCAGATGACTGGAGGTTGGCAAATGTGATGCCTATCTTCAAGAAGGGCCGGAAGGAGGATTCAGGGAACTACAGACCAGTCAGCCTGACCTCAGTACCGGGGAAGATTATGGAGAGGTTCATCCTGAGTGTGCTCACCAGGCACATGGAGGACAATCAGGGGATCAGGCCCAGCCAGCATGGGTTCATGAAAGGCAGGTCTTGCCTAACCAACCTGATTTCCTTCTATGACCAGGTGACCCACCTGGTAGATGAGGGAAAGGCTGTGGATGTTGTCTACCGGGACTTCAGCAAAGCCTTCGACACAGTCTCTCATAGCATTCTCCTGGAGAAGCTGGTAGTTCATGGCCTAGATGGATGTACTCTTCGCTGGGTTAAAAACTGGCTGGATGGCTGAGCCCAGAGAGTTGTGGTGAATGGAGCTAAATCCAGTTGGCGGCCGGTCACAAGCGGTGTCCCCCAGGGTTCAGTTCTAGGGCCGGTCTTGTTTAATATCTTTATCAATGACCTGGATGAGGGGATTGAGTGCGCCCTCAGTAAATTTGCAGACACCAAACTGGGTGGTAGTGTTGATCTGCTCGAAGGGAGGAGGGCTCTGCAGAGAGACCTGGACAGGCTGGATCGATGGGCCAAGGCCAACTGTATGAGGTTCAACAAGGCCAAGCGCTGGGTCCTGCACTTGGGTCACAACAACCCCATGCAGCACTACAGGCTTGGGGGAGAGTGGATGGAAAGCTGCCTGGTGGAAAAAGACCTGGGGGTACTGGTTGACAGCCAGCTGAATATGAGCCAGCAGAGTGCCCAGGTGGCCAAGAAGGCCAATGGCATCCTGGCCTGTATCAGGAATAGTGTGACCAGCAGGAGTAAGGAAGTGATCGTGCCCCTGTACTTGGTGCTGGTGAGGCCACACCTCAAATACTGTGTTCAGTTTTGGGCCCCTCGCTACTAGAAAGATGTTGCCTTGCTGGAACATGTCCAGAGGAAAGCAACCAAGCTGGTAAGGGGTCTGGAGCACAAGACTTACAAGGAGCGGCTGAGGAAGCTGGGGTTGTTTAGTCTGGAGAAGAGGAGGCTGAGGGGAGACTTTATCACCCTCTACAACTACCTGAAAGGAAGTTGTAGTGAGGTGGGGGTCGGCCTCTTCTCCCTGGTGACAGACGATAGGACAAGGGGGAATGGTTTGAAGCTGCACCAGGGCAGGTTTAGACTAGACATTAGGAAAAACTTCTTCACCGAGAGGGTTGTCAGACTCTGGCACGGGCTGCCCAGCGAGGTGGTTGAGTCCCCATCCCTGGAGATATTTAAAAGACAGGTAGATGAGGTGCTTAGGGACATTGTTTAATAGTGGGATGTCAGGGTTAGGTTAACGGTTGGACTCGATCTTAAAGGTCTTTTCCAACCAAAGTGATTCTATGATTCTATTGCCACATCGCTATTTTAATAC
The DNA here is from genome assembly GCA_034008185.1 of Gorsachius magnificus. Lineage (NCBI taxonomy): Eukaryota > Metazoa > Chordata > Aves > Pelecaniformes > Ardeidae > Gorsachius > Gorsachius magnificus. The sequence goes on along the minus strand of CM067084.1, from coordinate 30,001,071 downwards.
ATCTAAACAGCTTTGCCTTACTGTAATTGTGCAGTTAATTGCTTATGAAAATAGTTCTACTGATCCAAAATACTGATCCAGCGTTGGAAGTCAGTGATTCAGTTTTATGATCCCTTGGATGATGGCCATCAGTAAGATTATATGCTTACTTTGTGAATTTTAATAGGCAAAAAAAGTTTTAAAGCTGGAAGGCAAAGTCTTGATTCCTTCCCTAAAAAAAAAAAAAAAAAAAGTTGCTTGGACACTGTTAGGGAATGTTGCTATTACATCCTCAGCAGGAAGATTAAAAATCCGGGATTTGACAATCAAAAGACACTTCTTTCACCTGTGAAAGCCTAGCATGAAATTTATGCTTTTTTTACCTTGTAAGAAGTGAGGAGTGGGAGTTGTACTCCTCCTGCCTGGCCTGAGCTCCTCCTAAAAGACCAGTCACTGGAGCCAGTGGAACTGCACTCAGTGCAATACTAGCTTTTGTAATGTTTGATCCAGTACAATAGGAGTTATAATGCAGCTTGTTTTCACAAAATTAAAATTATTTTAAATGCTTCTAATTGCAGAAGTTCAGTATATCCCTGAATGGAAATTTGCACCTAACACATGGGTAACAATCTATTAGGCTACAGTACCTCTCAACAATTAAACTTAAAGACACTTGAAACATTGACCACCCAACCTGAGTCAATTCTTGCTACTGTTATGATAATGTTCCAGTCACAAAATTAAAGTAATTTCACTTGAAATACTCAGACAAGTGACAGAAATATATTTCAAATACAAAATCTCTTCTATAACAGAAGTTGAATTCATTAGAACATTTATGTTCCAAGCCATACTAAAACTGTTCCTGTCACAATTACACAAGTGTGATACAAGAAAACACCATACACTAACACAGATGCCAGTGCACCACCGTTGCAAGGATGAATTCCTGCCCCCTACAAAGTAAGGCATCGTCTGATGTTTCCATTTGCTTGCACATTAGTATCAAAAAATAAAGCAAATATACCTGTAATCACAAGACAATTACCTAATGACAGAGGGAAAGAGTTCCTTGATTTTGCACACAGAGCCATCTGAGAAATAATGTTTGTTCTTGTAGCTCCCCCAGAACTACAGGGTTTTCCTAACTACTCTCTATACGAAGTTCAGAAGTACAACATACAGAAATATTACTAACTGGTGCAATTCAGCTTGTTGGAAAACAAAATATGTAAATAGTGAATTCTTTAATTACAAACACACACATATCTTTCCTCATTTTGTTTTTCACCTGTGTCTTATCAGATGGCTGGCTGAATATGAGCCAGCAGTGTGCCCAGGTAGCCAAGAAGGCCAATGGCATCCTGGCCTGTATCAGGAATAGTGTGACCAGCAGGAGTAGGGAAGTGATCGTGCCCCTGTACTTGGTGCTGGTGAGGCCACACCTCGAATACTGTGTTCAGTTTTGAGCCTCTCACTACAAGACACACACTGCATTGCTGGAACATGTCCAGAGGAAAGCAACCAAGCTGGTAAGGGGTCTGGAGCACAAGACTTACAAGGAGTGGCTGAGGAAGCTGGGGTTGTTTAGTCTGGAGAAGAGGAGGCTGAGGGGAGACCTGATCGCCCTCTACAACTACCTGAAAGGAAGCTGTAGTGAGGTGGGGGTCGGCCTCTTCTCCCTGGTGACAGACGATAGGACAAGGGGGAATGGTTTGAAGCTGCACCAGGGCAGGTTTAGACTAGACATTAGGAAAAACTTCTTCACCGAGAGGGTTGTCAGACTCTGGCACGGGCTGCCCAGCGAGGTGGTTGAGTCCCCATCCCTGGAGATATTTAAAAGACAGGTAGATGAGGTGCTTAGGGACATTGTTTAATAGTGGGATGTCAGGGTTAGGTTAACGGTTGGACTCGATCTTAAAGGTCTTTTCCAACCAAAGTGATTCTATGATTCTATTGCCACATCGCTATTTTAATACATCTAAACAGCTTTGCCTTACTGTAATTGTGCAGTTAACTGCTTATGAAAATAGTTCTACTGATCCAAAATACTGATCCAGCGTTGGAAGTCAGTGATTCAGTTTTATGATCCCTTGGATGATGGCCATCAGTAAGATTATATGCTTACTTTGTGAATTTTAATAGGCAAAAAAAGTTTTAAAGCTGGAAGGCAAAGTCTTGATTCCTTCCCTAAAAAAAAAAAAAAAAAAAGTTGCTTGGACACTGTTAGGGAATGTTGCTATTACATCCTCAGCAGGAAGATTAAAAATCCGGGATTTGACAATCAAAAGACACTTCTTTCACCTGTGAAAGCCTAGCATGAAATTTATGCTTTTTTTACCTTGTAAGAAGTGAGGAGTGGGAGTTGTACTCCTCCTGCCTGGCCTGAGCTCCTCCTAAAAGACCAGTCACTGGAGCCAGTGGAACTGCACTCAGTGCAATACTAGCTTTTGTAATGTTTGATCCAGTACAATAGGAGTTATAATGCAGCTTGTTTTCACAAAATTAAAATTATTTTAAATGCTTCTAATTGCAGAAGTTCAGTATGTCCCTGAATGGAAATTTGCACCTAACACATGGGTAACAATCTATTAGGCTACAGTACCTCTCAACAATTAAACTTAAAGACACTTGAAACATTGACCACCCAACCTGAGTCAATTCTTGCTACTGTTATGATAATGTTCCAGTCACAAAATTAAAGTAATTTCACTTGAAATACTCAGAAATGACAGAAATATATTTCAAATACAAAATCTCTTCTATAACAGAAGTTGAATTCATTAGAACATTTATGTTCCAAGCCATACTAAAACTGTTCCTGTCACAATTACACAAGTGTGATACAAGAAAACACCATACACTAACACAGATGCCAGTGCACCACCGTTGCAAGGATGAATTCCTGCCCCCTACAAAGTAAGGCATCGTCTGATGTTTCCATTTGCTTGCACATTAGTATCAAAAAATAAAGCAAATATACCTGTAATCACAAGACAATTACCTAATGACAGAGGGAAAGAGTTCCTTGATTTTGCACACAGAGCCATCTGAGAAATAATGTTTGTTCTTGTAGCTCCCCCAGAACTACAGGGTTTTCCTAACTACTCTCTATACGAAGTTCAGAAGTACAACATACAGAAATATTACTAACTGGTGCAATTCAGCTTGTTGGAAAACAAAATATGTAAATAGTGAATTCTTTAATTACAAACACACACATATCTTTCCTCATTTTGTTTTTCACCTGTGTCTTATCAGATGGCTGGCTGAATACGAGCCAGCAGTGTGCCCAGGTAGCCAAGAAGGCCAATGGCATCCTGGCCTGTATCAGGAATAGTGTGACCAGCAGGAGTAGGGAAGTGATCGTGCCCCTGTACTTGGTGCTGGTGAGGCCACACCTCGAATACTGTGTTCAGTTTTGAGCCTCTCACTACAAGAAAGACACTGCATTGCTGGAACATGTCCAGAGGAAAGCAACCAAGCTGGTAAGGGGTCTGGAGCACAAGACTTACAAGGAGTGGCTGAGGAAGCTGGGGTTGTTTAGTCTGGAGAAGAGGAGGCTGAGGGGAGACTTTATCACCCTCTACAACTGCCTGACAGGAGGCTGTAGTGAGGTGGGGGTCGGCCTCTTCTCCCTGGTGACAGATGATAGGACAAGGGGGAATGGTCTGAAGTTGTGCCAGGGCAGGTTTAGGCTAGACATTAGGAAAAACTTCTTCACCAAAAGGGTTGTCAGACTCTGGCATGGGCTGCCCAGCGAGGTGGTTGAGTCCCCATCCCTGGAGATATTTAAAAGACAGGTAGATGAGGTGCTTAGGGACATTGTTTAATAGTGGGATAGCAGTGCTATGTTAACAGTTGGACTTGATGATCTTAAAGGTCTTTTCCAACCTAAACAATTCTATGATATGTTATATGCCATAAATATGCAACTGTCAAGTCATTTGAGGAAATCTGATATACTCTTTCTAAGAGGCTAATTGAACTGTCTACTGGTGAGGCTTTTATAGCATCAACATTTGTGACATCCAATCAGCTAGTGAGCAAATGCTGCCAGTGCTGTACATGATTTATAGTTGGTGAAGGATTGAGCTTACAACATTCATTTAGTTTTATATTTGTTTTCAAGTTACAGAACTCATTCAGCCATAGATTAATCCCAGCCCACATTTTTATATCTAGAACTAGGCTTAGTCTTCTACAGCATTCCACTATGTTTAGGGATTCAAGTCTTCCATGTAAATAAAGCACAGGATTTGCTATGCTAGGTACAACTGTTTCACATAAAGCAAATGGGCAGTGCCTAATATTAAAGAAACACAAAAAATCATGAATGCAATGAAGTCATGGGTGGACAATATGGGCACTCTAATTTGCTAAAAATCCAGAATTAAAACAGTATATAAAAACTAAAATACAGGCTGCTATACAATCCATAACAAACCAAACATTCTTTCATGTAACTAATCCCTGTCATATTTATTGTTGAGTATATTAACTGAAAATTGAACACTTCAGCCAAGCTGATTTGTGGTGTTTGAATTTTGGGAGTCATATGACTATTTACTATACATTTGTTAAAGTATTTTTCATTCTATCCCCTAAAGGTATTAGCAGAAGAATCCTTCCAGAAAGAACTTAAAAGGCCCTTATAGATTAAATGAGAAAGCTCCATCAGCACAAGTATTTCATAAATAGAAACTAATGAACTATTATTTAACTTCATCACAAATGTCAGAGGTCTAAACCAACAATGCTTAATTAAAGATGTGTGCCCCGAGTCTTCTCCCAGGAAACTGGTGAATCACAGCAGACTCCCTTCATTGCCAAATATATTCACAGAATTATATGAACACATCTGTTAAATACATGAGTGGCATGAAGTCTCCTGCTGTTAATTCAGATTGATTACTTGTTAAACATAATTAAATTATGCAGGAGGGAGGTTGTTAACTGTTGTTTACATTAGGATATGTGAAATAATGGAGAAAAAGTAGTTGTGTCATTCAAAGAGATGTTGAGGTACTGTTTGAACAACAAGTTTACACACTTCAGATGAAACATTAAATAACTGTAAGAAAACTACTGTTTCATTTTTTACTCGAGTGCCTACTTATTTAACATATTTCAGTGCCTGAATACTATAAACCAGGCACAGTGGACCCTTTATTATTTCTGACAACAGATGAAGTACATTCTCCCATCATTGATCAATGACTGCTTCTAAATCTTATCACTTCACTTTACTGCCCGTTTACAGAAGCAAATGTATGACTAGATGAAACTCACACTCATGAAAGTATACTGCATCTAATGAGATGTTTTCTACAAGTTTTGCCTCCTGTATACATTGCCCTTCCTTTGAATCTCAGAGCCAGAAGGAATCTAGCCAACTGAAATTGAAAGAGTGTAAACCTGAAATGATAGAGTGAGATCAGGTCTTTTTTTTTTTTTTAAATTTACCATTATTTTGCCTGTTAAATGACTGTACATCTTTCTGGGCTAGATCTCAGAAGCCTTCCAGGAAAATCTCAGCTTACTCTCTTGTAATTGTTTTTTATCCAGAAAGGTCTGATTCAGGAAATCCATTTTAGGAACATAGTTATTGTTACTGCAACTCCAACCTCTTGAAAGAGTGACACCTCCACAAGTGAAATGAATATTACCTTTAACTGTTGAATTTTAGGCATGGCATTTTCCTGTCTTCTGGCATATTATTAGCCAAATCTGTTTGCCTTTCCTGAGAGTTAATCAACTTGCAGATTAGTAGAAGGTCCATCAGCTTGACACTTTGATCTCATCTGCTCATCTCAAAACACTTATTCCTTCACTTTGGAATTAAAACAGGCAGAGAAAGTTGGAAGGGAAGAAGATAGCATCAAGAAATATCAAGAGACAGACACCACTAGAGAGATTTTTTCAGCTAGGAAAAGCACACAGTTCCATGGATTGCAATAGAACTGGTCCAATTAAAACCAGTTGAGACTAGCCTTATAGTTACAATTGTATCCATTTAGAGACTCAGTATTATGATTGTTTCTCTTCCTCTCACATCTTTGTCCAAAAGAAAAAAACAAATTCTTTACAGTTGCAAATGGGGTTCAGTTAAACACAATATGTTCAAACAGTGACACATTTAGAAGTAGGTTTGTTAAAAAATGCTCTTCTCTTTGTCCCATAATTCAGGCAATAACCTCTGTATAATAAACTAGAATGAAAACTGGCAAGCTAGCAGAATGACTTTTCTGTTATCAATGGACCAAAACATTAAGAAATCCCACACCAGGGCAAAAGCTAGTTTGTGACCTTGTTGCACAGGGGGAGAGAAAGGAGAGACTCAATAGCTTGGTAACTGAGTTCTCCCTAGCAGGAAATTCATTAATTTTTCATTCCTCTCCCTACTTACACCAGGTGAATGTGTTAATTTATTCAGAGCTCATAGACCCTAAGTTATGAACACTCAAAGTCACTGAAGGGCAAGTTTCACATTCAGGAGGAAGACCTGAAATGGAAGATAGATGGTAGGTAAATGAATGTATAGCACATGCTTAGAGGAAATGAACACACTATCAGCTGCATATGCAAGATACACCTATGTCTACTTTCAAAAAAACCTACCACCACAACTAAAAACGGAACAGATAAGGCCTGGGGAAGAAATGCAACTTCTGGAAGAGATCAAGAGTTTCAGGAACTACACTATTTCCCAAAAGTAACTCAACTACTTTTTCAGGTCTTGGCTAGTTTTACCATTACTGTTTCTTGATTCTTCTTATATTTGGATTTCTGTGTTTTCATAATATAGGCTTAAACCCTGTAAGAATTTTAAGATTAATAGATTTAAAACTCAGTGAGTTAACACTTCTATTTAGAAGCCTTTTTTCCCCCCACATTTTTGCTGTAGTTTAGCATTAAGCAAAGATAAAAGCAACAAACTATACGATTTAAAACTGGACCTGACTTTTTTTGAGAGCAATCTCACTATAATCCAGAAGATCTATTATCAGCTTTAATTAACTTTTTGATCACAAAATTACTGAATACAGAGTGAAAGGCTGATTAAGAAAACATGGTGAGAATTGTCAAATTAATCATACAGAGACCAATACAAGGTTTATATGTCATTTAAATGAAGTTCAAACTATGGATTATGTATTAAAAGAAGTTTTGAGGCAGAGCTATTCTAAGATCTCAGGCTGAGGAAGTGTCTCCTTTCTAACGGGTACTTTCTAGCAGGTACAGCATTCACAGACCTGTTAATGAAACCAAGTGGATGCTATCTTCATCTCCGTAGAAAAATGAGTGTTAACAAGATGTGTCTTCGGGCTCAAGGGAAGCAAATCCGAAGTCAAATGGTACATAATTAAACCTGTTAGCTCAGAATACCACAGCCACTATATTCTTTTGAATACCAAAACCAAACTAACTAAACCTATTCACCCAAGGTTTTTGTGTTTGTTTTAAAACACTGAGTAGTATTTATTAAATCTCAACCTATAATACCAATTACCATAAGTTGTCAGGGAGAGTGGAAATGCAACACAGGCATATTAAGCCTGCTGATTTTTTTCCTGTTGTGATTTATTTTCAATCTGTAAATACACCACATTGTAAGTAAGAGGCTTGGGCGCTTTTTTTTTGTCCTTTAAAGCTTGAAGCATTATTCTTACTCCTTCACACTTATTTACATCTGTGCAAAAAGTAATTTTATTTTTAATGCATAAACTTAGTATGTCCTTCCATGGAATATCGTTAATGAAAAACCAACAATGCAGATTTCTAACAGAGGAGTTTGAGCTGTAGCTGTCTCACTGATGCACAGGGAATTTCACTAATTAACTCCACAATGGAATTTGGCCTTCCAAATAAAGTCATGGTCATTTCAGGAAGTAAACCACTGATTAACAGATGGTGTTTGGACCTACATTCTTTAAAAAGAAGCCTCAAGCTCTATTGTGAACTATTTTAATACCTTGGCTTTTTGCTCCCCATGTTTTCTCCTTACAGTTATTACTGTATCCTGGAAAACAACTGTTGTTGGCTATGAAGTATTAGCTCTAACTGTTTTCATCTTTTTACTCACTACACTGGAATCTCTTAAGAAATCACTCATAACTGTGCTCCAAGATCATGGGTTTGCTTTATAGAAGATGAAAAAAACAACTTTGAATATTAAGCTAGGAAAAGGATAGTAGAATTTGGTAGTGTACCCCAGTCCCCTCAGACAGACGCAATTCCATTCTTGAATATGATTTGAATTCAGGTCTCTTCCCCCTCCTGAGCTCTACCTAGGTTGGTATAAAGGGTGTATGCTCCCAGCAGCTGTTCTTTAGAAAAGAAGTCCTACTTATTTCTTTGGACAGTGAAGAAAAAGATGGGAAGTTGCTTTCTCCTTCAGTAGAAGGTCTATAAATTGGGAGCCTGAAATAAATAATCATGACCCCTTTCAGTTCTGAGAAGGGTGACAAAAGCCTGCAGAGACGCATGATTTATGGCATATCATGACAGAATTTCCACATCATTCAGTTAAGCAATCTTTGCTCAATGCATGGATTATCATGTCTTTTTAACTCCCAAACATTTTACCCTATGTATATTAACTCTAAGCATCAAAGAGTTCTCGATCTCACTCCAGACAGCTAAAAGTAAAATGTTATAGCCCCTAAGTTTTACATACTTAAGGGCACCTTTTAAGATGCTTTTGCAGCTTCTTATACGGACACTATTTTTTTCATATTTTGACAAAGCAATACAAATAAATTTATGGTTTAATATGGATACTTTGAATGCTTATTAACATTGACAGCTAAAGTAGCAGTTTTCACAAATAAAATATAGAAGAAGGAAGCAAGTTTCAAACACAGGTGAGCAAGACATTGTTTGCAATGGTTATATAAATATTTTGCAAGAAATCGAGGACTAATAGAGTCTATTCTACTATCTAAATTCATACTATATTTTCTATGGAAAACTTATTCATATGTAAAATAGGATGGAAATTGTTGCAACAAAAATAAAAGTTACTAATATAAAATATGGGGAAACATGTCTCAGAGACTTCATAGGTACTTCTGTTTATTCACCTAAATATAATCTTTTGATTGCTGATGCAAATTTTTGCCTTGTTTTTGTCATGCTTTTCATAGATAGAAAAAAAAAAAGATGTGGAGCCTAAGTGAAAATAGAAGCCCTATCCAAAATAAAGAGGAAAATAAAGAAGAAAAAATTAGTTTTCATGTGAGCATGTTTTTTCCCAGAATAAGGTTGTTTACAGGAAGTTCTACATCTCTGGAAAAAGAAAATGGGACAAAGTTATCTGCAACAAGGGAAACTGAACCTGACATCTGATTTACAATGAAAGAGTATTTGAACTTATAGAAATTATTTCCAGAGAAAGTGGTTGATCTAATGGTATTTCATGAAATAACAATGATAGAGATGGATTTCTTTTTACTGGAAATCATCACAAAGTGAACTTCATAGGCTTTCTTCCCCACTAAGCTTTGAGTGTTATTTGAAGTGAAGCATGCAATTGCATTATGAACTCAGTAGATACAAATTAAACATACTGTTTCTGAGCAGACTACTATCCTCAAACAAGTCAATTATTCCATATCACACAGTCAAAACAGCATAATACAGAACTTGCTTGGACACTGTTGAAAAAACAGGGCCTGAAAAGTTGTGGGGTCTAGGTGATATTTAGTAGCATGGATTTTCTGACAGGACTGCAATATAAAGATGGATTTTTGAGCAGAATTTCATGTTTATTGTGTCTGATACTGCAAGCTCCTCCTGTAAAGAATTTAAGTGTGAACTTACATGTATGATTAAGCCTAGTGAAATACTGAAACTACTTCTGCATATCCCCAAGTTCCACAAAACCTCCTAGCCATTTCTAGAGTACCTAATGAAAACAATCATCTACACTTCTGAAGGATTTTGATTTTAGAATATTTATTTTCTAAGTATTTGATAAATAACAAAGAATATGCTCAGATAGTCCTTCCCCTAATCATTTGAAAGGGCAAAACATCAGGCCTGGTTCTCCATTTCTTCATGTTTTGTATAGTCTTGCATAATACTGCTGAATCATTATAGTCCATTTTTTGCTGCTGCTGCAGACTAGAGGGTTTACCACAGTAGGGGAAGAAATTATCAAATCCATTCTCTCTACAATAAGAGGTGCTACAACACACACAGCT